>VWZI01018566.1:1515-42253 GCA_013396835.1 Psilopogon haemacephalus | reverse complement strand
GCCTAATCTAGGGTAGGGTGTCCCTGGGCATGGCAGGGGGGTTGGAACTGGCTGATCCTTGTGGTCCCTTCCAACCCTGACTGATTCTATGATTCTTTGCTGGTTGTGTTGTTTGTCTGTCTGGGATGAAAGAGGGAGAGAAAGAGGCTTTGAGCTCCTTCTGGGCAGTTTCTCTGTCTGTCAGGGAGTTTGGATTTCTGTATTGTTTCTAATTTTTCTATAGTTCTAAATATTTGTAAATATTCTGTGTATATATATTTGTGAATTTTGCTTTGCTGTAAATATATCTTCATATTACTTCCAAGCCATCTGAACTGGGCTGGTAAATTACAGTAGTGGCAAAGGGAAAGTTCCTAATCCACTACAATTATATAGACAGCAATGCTGTCTGAGGAGTTTTTTCAGGTCTGGCAGTCACAGAATTACAGAATGGTAGGGGTTGTAAGAGAATTCCAGAGATCATCAAGTCCAACCCCTTCACCAAAGCAAGATCATCTAGGCCAGGCAGCATAGGAATGTGCCCAGGTGGGTTTTGAAAGTCTATAGAGGAAGAGACTCCACCTCTCTGGGCAGCCTATTCCAGTGCTCTGACAACCTCACAGTAAAGTTTTTTGTCATGTTCAGGTGAAACTTTTTATGTTCCAGTTTCTGCCCATTGGGCCTCATCCTGTCACAAGGCACCAGTGCAAAGAGAATGGCTCCTGCTTTTTGACACTCACCCTTCAGATATTTGTGAACATTACCGAGATCCCCTCTCAGTTTTCTCGGTCCCAGATCCCTCAGCCTTTCTCCATAAGACAGATATCCCAGTCCTTTAATCATCCTCATAGCCTCTGTTGGACTCTCTCTAGTATTTCCCTGTCCCTTTTGAACTGGGGGTGTCTAGAACACAATACTCCAGATGTGGTCTCACTAGGGCAGAGTAGAGGAGGAAGAGAACCTCTCTTGACCTGCTGGACACACTCTTCTTGATGCACCCCAGGATCCTACTGGCCTTCTTGGCCACCAGGGCACATTGCTGTCCTATGGGTAATGTACTGTTCAGCAGGACTCACAGGTGTTTTTTCCACAGAGCTGCTTCCCAGCAGGTCAGCCTCTAATCTGTACAGATGCATGGTCCTGTTCCTCCCCAGGTGCAGGTCCTTACTCTTGTTGAACCTCTTTTAGTTCCCCTTTGTCCAGTTCTCCAGTATGTAGAGATCTTGCTGAATGGCAGCACAGCCTTCCAGTGTATCAGCCAAACCTCCCAGTTTTGTACCATCAGCAAACCTGCTGATGATACATTCTGTATCCTTATCAAGGTCATTGATGGATATGTTGAATAAGACTGGACCCACTGGTTACATGCTGCAGCTGGACTCTGCACCACTGATGACAGAACCATAGAATGGTTTGGTTTGGAAATGATCTCCAAAGGTCTTCTGCTTCAGTCTCCACTGCACTGTAAAGGGGTATCCTCCACAAGATCAGGTTGTCCAGAGCTTCATTGACACCGACCTTGAGTGTCACTAGGGATGGAACCTTACTTACCTCTCTGGGCAACTTGTTTCTGTGTCCCACCACCCTCATGTTAAAGAACTTTGTTCTTAACATCCAATCTAAATCTGCTCTAATTTAAAACCCTTGCCCTTCATTCTATCACTACAGGCCTTTTTCAAGTACTAAAGGCTCTTAGGTCTCTCTGGAGCCTTCTCCAGGATGAACAACCCCAGCATCCTCAGCCAATCTTTGTGGGACAGGTGTTCCAGCCCCCTCATCACTTGCATGGCCTTCTTCTGGACCCTCTCCATCAGGTCCATATCCTTCCTATGTTGAGGGCTCCAGAGCAGAGTAAAGTAGCATAAGCACCTCTCAATCTGCTGACCATGCTACTTTTGGTGCAGCCAGGATATGATTTGCCTTCCGTGCCACAAGTACACACTGTAGGCTCATATCCGGCCTCTCATTCACTAGTATGCCCCTCTTCTGCAGGACTGCTCTCCCAGCTGGTATTGATACCTAGGATTGCCTAACCTAGGTGAAGGACATTATGCTTTGCCTTGTTGAACCTCATGAGATTCTTCTCAGCCTACCTCTCTAGCCTGCCTAGGTCCATCTGGATGACAGGAAGTCATCCTGTCCTTCATTCTTATCAACCACACCACCCTCCTTGGTATCATCTCTATATTTACTGAAAGTGCACTGCTGATATAATTGATGAAGGTACTAAAGAGCACTGATCCCAGTACAGATCCTTGAGGGACATAATCTCTGAGCTCTATTGTTTTGCTGGTTCTCAATCTTTCTCAACATCCACTCTTCCAAACCACACTTCTTGAGTTTACCTACAAAGATGCTACAGGAGACAGTGACAATAGTCTCACTAATGTCAAGGCAGACAACATCCACTGACCTGCCTGTATCCCTGTACCCATTCAGTCACATCATCACAGAAGGCTATCAGATTAGTCAAACAGATTTGCCCTTGGGAAATCCATCCCAGCTACTTCTGATAACCTTCTTTTCTTCCATAAGCTTAGGAATTATCACCAGAATGGCCTGTGAGGCTGACTGGTCTGTAGTTTCCTGAATCTCAGCTTCCAAGGGAGCCAGAGGGAATTGGATGTCCTAACTCCCACCATATTCTCCCAGAGAGAAAAAGATCATTATTATTTCAGATAGTATCTGACCCACTGTAGACACAGTTCTGATATGAGGAAGCACAATCACTAATTCAGTTTCTTCATCTCTTTTCTAGAACTGTGCATCAATTATATTTATGGCTCAAAAACAGGGGGCTTTGTCCTGTTCTTAGGTCTAGTACCCATCCTCAGTGCCAAACTACAAGTGTCACTTATGACTCTCTGTGCTTTGTTTCAAAGCCTAATAAATTATTGCAGTCTTAAACATCCCTTCTCAAATTATCAGAGCTGCAAGATGTGCTGCAGATTTAAGCCACTGCTTTTGCAAGGTGCATGACACAATTCATGGGAGGAGTGGACTGAGGTAACGATGCTGCTTGTACTGTCACTGTCTCCTGTTAGATTGCTTAAACTACCTGCCTTGGCCACTGACATTTTCTTTCCTTGGGCAAAGATCTGTTAACTTCATTGGTAGATGGTTAGTCCAGAGTCTTTCTTGGAAATACAGCTCTGTCTTGCTTTGACTTTAATGAAGTTCCCTTTAATGCTAATCAGAAGTCTTTGTTTTCTATAGTACTTTTAAATTAAATGGGTAACTTTCTGGATTTTGAACCAACACATTCTATTTGTGATTTATTACATTTAATCAGATTAGATTCTTCCTCTCCCCCTGCCTTTTTTTTTTTTTTTTCCAGTCTTTGAATAAAAGCATTAAAATATAAACCCAAGGAAGTTGGACAAATGCAATTTTGATTCCCCATCTTTCATATAACACAATTGGATATTAAAGGAAGCAATTCTTTGGTAACTGTGATAATGAGTACTTTTAAACCCCATCACCTACTTTGACATATTCAGTCCTTTATGTGCTAACCTACTTGGATTTCACTACTGAAAAAGGAATCAGTCATTTCGAAGATAGGTACTGCTTGGCCTAGTTCAGGAGACAGGAAAATGCCAGCTGCACTTATGAGTGTAGATTGTCAAGAAATAGTCCATTTGATGAAAATGGGCATTATTGCCTGACAGAAAAAAAGAATTACACTATAAGCATGGAAGATAGGCTTCTATATTACTTTAATTTATTTTCAGTGTTTAATGAGACTAGAGAGTGTGAAGGTGTTCCCCATCACGTTGGGATGAAGAGTCACTCTGTGAATTTCCTACAGGTGGTTCAAGGCATGAAGTTTGTTGCACATTACCTTCTCTGTACTTCACCTCCAGGGAAAGCACCATAATTTTGATCACTGACATTAGATGCCTAAGGAAGATGATAAATGTACCCCACTTAATAAGAAATAACCCAAAGTTCTCCAGGACTAGCGAGGCAGGAAGTGGCTAAGGAAAAAACCTCAGCAACCCAGAACTTAAGTAATTTCAACCAGGCCAAGCAGAGATGTTAAGAAAGGCAGAGATGCAAGGTTGGTAGGCACTTGACAAGTAAATGTCTTATTCAAGCTTCACAGCAAACTTTTGGTAAGTGACATATGAGGCCTGTCCACAAGCAGTTTGTCCTAAATTACCTTTCAGTTGTCCTCCTATTATGGCTCTTGTGGACAACTCCAAATCTATCCTGCCACCGTCTGTGCTTACAGATTCTCCTCAGGAAAGCAATAGTATTTGAAGAGATTGCCCAGATCCAGTTTAATGAGGAGCTCCACCAAGGAAAAAATTACCCTAAAGGGCAGGCACAGATTGTTTAGAAAAGCTTGTTTCAAAGTGGTAATAATGTGACTTCTGAGTCACAGTCTTGTACAGCAGGACAACATTTGCATGGCTTCTGTAACCAAATGATTGATTGTTTTCAGGAGCTTATAACTTTTTTTTTTTTTTTTTTGCAGCGGTGAGGAACGTCAGCTCTGAAGGTTTTACCGTTTGCTCTGTACATGTGTCAAAAGTAGACATTTTCTGTTCTTTCCTACCTACAGTGAAGTCTGCTGCACCAAATCAGAGCACAGGGTTCAAGGCAAGAGGAAATGTATGTGCACATCATAAGAAAGTCAGTGCAAACAGGATTTGTGAGTTCACTCAGCAGTTCCTGTATCATATCTGCATCTTCTAATGAAGTGAAAAAATTGCTATCAGAAACATAATATGCTGTCATGTCATCTGCTACTCTTCTGGCTAACTGATTCCCTTTAAGAACTTGTTACCTGTATCTAACATGGGTTTTTACAGAACAAAGCCTGGAGCAGGTCAAGTGCAACAGATGGAATAGAAATCCTAGAGATGCTAACAAACTTTAATGGAAACACCTCTTTGCTTTTGCCTTTCTTCGTCTTTATAATTTGAACCATGTCTGGCTTTGCTCTTGTACAAGGAAAATTTTGTATGAATATGAAACATTTTCTTTTTTTTCCCCAGTCAGTAGAGCCTATTCTCAGTAGACAAAAACATAATTGGAAAATGAAGGTCATCATTCTTTCAAAGCTCAAAACCTTGTAGTGTAGTGTAAGTGGCAGTTTCTTACACTTGAAATTGTGCTCCAGGCGCTGGTCAATAGAGGAGGCTATTTGCAGCATCAGATAGATAGCACATGGAGGGTTCATACAGGCAGAAGCCAAAAACTCTTGGAGCCATCACCTAATATCAAGACTTAAAGTGTCAAATAGTAAGAGTAATGATGACAATTTTCTCTCCTTATAGGGCCAATTATTGCCTCTAATTCATGATGTTCTAGTTACAAGTAGGACAGCTTTTCCATTACAATCTCTTTCTCTTTCTGTGTCACTCAAGCTTGACATTTCTTGTAGTAGCTGTCAGTCCAGTCACAAGAGGATTTTATGATTAATAAGATACACTTCTTGCTGTTTCTCAAATGCTTCAAATCCCACAGACAGTTTACCAGAGCAAAAAGTGGGACAGTTAAGACTTCTGATAGCAAGTTCTACTGATGTTCAGCTGTACACAGGTAATTTTTTTGACACAATGGCCAGAACCTTTGATAAAGCAGCAAAACATTAATATCTTCTTTGATGTGCAGCCTTGCCCACATATATGTCTGCAAGTAAGCCTGGTAGAAATGCAAAGAGAAACTGCTGTGATTTTTGCCTTGCACTGAAAGGAAGGTTATATCAGTAGGTAATGTGATAGTTTCTGTTCCCTTTGGTTATTTTTAAAATCAATTTTGGATAATGTTAGATTTGGTTTTGTAGTTTTCTTACCTGTATTGTGCTACTGTAGCTTTTGAGTTCCCCAGCAAGTACCAGGGTCCTGTGTTGATGCTTAGCAAGTACATAATGCATGGATTTAAAGGCGTGGAGCAAAGTGGGAATACGTAGCCAACATGGATGCTCTAATCTGGAGAAAAGCTAACTGATGGGAGTAGGACAGAGGTCTGTCCTGAGAGCAATGGAGAAAGTCAGTAAGGAAATTATTGTTTCTCGCAGTAAAGAGGACCCCAAATGAGAGCAAAAGGTAGCATGTTCAGAACAAAGGAAAGAACATGGCTCTTCGTACAATACGTAGGGGAGACATGGGCCTCCTCTGTCCAAAATGTTAGGGACTGGTTTTGCATGAATTCAAAAGGAGACAGGACTAATCAACATGAGAGAATTTTTCCTGTCCCACCTAGAGGATACTTAACATGAAGAAAAATGCTTGTGGCTTATGAAGTTTGCAGAGCCCCAGTTACTAACATCTATGATAATATTTTGTGGTAGTATCACAGCACAGTATTCTAACCTTACATGTGTTCTTAGGTGAGTGATTTTGTGTGTTGCCAAGACCCAGGACTAAATGGACATTCAGCATAATCCAGTATGGTTGTTCTTATGTGCTTTATATTGCTGTTTTTTAACTGTTTTGTTCAAGAAAGAGACAAGAGCGTTGTAAAGAAAACTATATGGCAGTGGCTGTTTCTCTCACCATAAGTCTGGCAGCACTCAGAGCGTGTCAGCTTCTCATAGCAGAATAATGCAATACCTAAACAAACATCAATAATTAAAGGCACTGGAAAACTCACAATTTCTTCACGTGTATGTACACAAGGGCCGATTACGATAACTCAATTGCACAGATAGGGAAATATGTGGAAATGCGGAAGGCAATCTTCAGACATGTCTGCTTCATAATGGAAAAACAATCTCTTGGTGAATCTCAGCTTCCCCTAAATTGATGAACCAGTCTCCACTCTGATTGGAGAAAGCTCTGTGGACTCAATAAGTTATTGATACCTATATTCTGATGATTAAGGCTGTCACTGATCTGCAGATTTCTGTGTCACCAGCAATTCAGATAGCTAAGCCTTAATTCAAGTGCCCAAACCTGAACACAATACTTGAGGTGTGGCTTCACCAGAGCTGAGTACAAGGGGACAATCACCTCCCTACTCCTGCTGCAGTGTTTCACTACTGTGGATGTTTCAGAACTAACACTCTAACCGAGTTTTAAATTATAAATGAGAAATAGGAACTTTTTGAACATATTTGAATAAAAATAAATAAAGAATTGTATCAGACCCAGAAGAACAACAATAAATAAGTCTATATAATTGCATTTGTTTGCTGGTTCACAGGATAACAGGATCACAGGATGTCAGAGGTTGGAAGAGATCATCCAGTCCAACCACCCTGCCAGGGCAGGACCATAATCTAGCTCAGGTCACAGAGGAACGCATGTAGACAGGCCGTGAAAGTCTCCAGAATATAGAGTTGAGTATATAGTGTGCTGCACAAACTGTTCCTTTCTCTTCTTTTTTGCTTATTCTCTGCAATTCTGCTTTGCATTGCTCTCATTTCTTTCCTGACCTTCTGCTGGTGTATTGCATCTATGAGGTACCAAGAGGGGAAGGAGGGAGGGGAAGAGAGAGCTATTCCCTTGTTCCCATGTCCAAATGGGTGGGGGAACAATTTGAGAGAGTATTTTTGTATTATTTCCAATTTGTAAATAATTGTAAATATATAAAAAGATAATTTGTACATATTCATTGTATTTTATGCTTTTTAGAAAAAAAATATTTCCTCTTTGATGTAAATGTAGCTTTGTTTTGCTTCCAAACCTTCTGAGATAGTCTGATTTTATTTTGGGGATAATTTTAACCCTACCACAACTACCTTGTATTGAGTCTAAATCACTCCTGATTTAATTTAAAACAATTACCCCTTGCCCTGTCACAACAATAATTGTCCCTGCTATTGATAGATTTACTGATAGACAGAGCAAGGCTAAACTAGACTTGTACTCTAGCAAATGCTAAGATGAGATTTAGGAGGAATTGATGAATGACAGCACAAGTGTGCATGATCACCTTCTCCACCACCCAAACACTGTATATGACCTAAGGAGAAAGCTGAGGGAGAGAACATAATTCAAAGAATGGTTTTGCTAAGTGCAGAGACTCTCTTACCTGTATTTGTCTTTGGAGTCTCAGTTCATTTGCCAATCCCCATCCAAAAGCACAATCTTTGTGAGCCCTTCGCTGAAGGTATACACAGACTCTGTTGTCATCAATATCTGCTCATGCAGTGCTGAAGAAGGAAACTTGGAGTAGTTTGGGAGAATCACCGTGCTAATTGATGTTAGTACATTACAGAACAGAGGCAGAGTGTGCCATCAGCCACGTAGACTTCTGGTAAAATTCCTTTTTTTCTAGGCTGGCAAATCCAAGCTGCCTTATCCTGGCAACCTTTGACAGACAGCAGTGCAGAATGATTGTCTGCTTATATAAACGTATTTTCAGAAAGGGTAGGAGTAAGTATTCCAAATTTGCAGCAACCAAATTATGTTAAATCCTGAATATCTCTTCCACTAAGCTTTTTCTCATAACCATTCTCCATTGCTGGCTTTTTTTTTTTTTTTTCCCTTTCCCATTTTGCTGCACTTCAGTGTTTATTTGTAAAGTCCCTTGAAATTTGGCATCCAGATCTTCACGCCTCAAATAAGGATCAAAATACTAGAGACGGAAAAAGCTCTAACTTGTATTATTCAGTTTTGTGCTGTAACATCACTTAACTGTCAAGGACTCGACTTTTATTTTGCTTTGTTTCGTTATTAAGCTTACTAAAGAGAAAGGAGAAACAAAAGGAAAATGCTTTTCTGAAGAACTTAGCTTACATCCAGAAGCCTCTGGCTTCTGATTGGCAAGGTTATGTATTAAGGAGATGATTTACTTTCTATATGTTGCTTTTCATTAAAAAATTCTGGTTTTCTGGTCACTTTAAACTTTTCTATGCCTGAATTGTTGCTCAAAGGGAAGGTGCCACCCTCTACCCACCCTAGCATTGTAGTTCCCACTCCTTTGCTTTTACTGGCAATGTTCACATAACTAAACAGTCAGACAAGTCTAAGAACAGATCAGCTGAAAAATATCGTTTAGGAAAATACTTAAAATCTGTCAGCTGTTGTAATATTGCATGTGTTCTTCAGCTAGCACAAGGACAGCATAACTGTGGGCTGGAATGAGATGAGGCTACCTCTCTTTGTGGTAATAAGGATCTGGGGAGGGTCGAAGTGCCTAAGTAACATTTTCAGCAGGGTTACTGTGAAAAAGCAGAAAAAAATTCTAACTAATAAGTTAAATAAATGCTTGAGATACTCTTTTCCTGTTCCCACCCTCAGCACAGGCATAATTTTCAGGGCAGTTGGAACCTTTGGCAGGCCTGATTTCGGCTATGATCCTTGTTCCATTGGCAGACACTGCAAGCACCAGTTGAGCCTAAACACGTCACCCCTGCAGCAACAGAGCATCTTCATCCCATACTTAAGGGGTGAATCTTCTGTCTCTTGTCAAGTGTTCTGACTCTCCTTATCTTGCCCCAACGAGATCTGTAGCTGTCAAGAGAGCCTGCACCATTAATGAAGGGGCCTTGCAACTTGCACTGTTATGTTGTAACCAGTGTTCAGGCCTTTGGATTGCTTAACTGCCTAAGAGGTTTAGCTGTCCTGCTCTTGTTATTCCTGGAACTAAATAGTCATGCATAGACTGACACTGAAACTGAGCCACACTCTGTTCTTATTCCCATAGTTATTCCCATAGGAATTGACTGTTTCCTTGGCAATACACATGCTGCACAGACTAAGATGCTTGCATCAGGGCCACCTTTTCTACTTTCAGGGCTGTGGTGGCACAGAAGGACGAGGTTGCATTCTTGATGCCAACTCTCCGGCCTGAAAGAGCTCCTGGCACATAAGGTGTATTGATTGTGGGCGATTGAAGAGGCAGAAATTATAAATTATGTAGCTTTTATAATTTCCAAAAGCCCCAGCCACAATCTGTGTGTAAATTGGTTAAAGTTTGGGTTCTAATTCGGTCGGGAAAAGTCTTCACAAGGATGCCTTTTCTTGTAATTCAGGAAAAATCAGAAAAAATAGAAAGGTTTGGGCATGAAACAGTTTTGCCCTACTTACAAATGGGAGACTGTCTCTTCACAGCAGTGTCCGGAATCCAGTGCCTGCCAGAGTCCAAGATCGCTGTAGGCACAGCTTTCACAAAGACACAATCGCGAAGCAAGGCAGGGGTAAAGCCAGGGGTGCTCCGAGGTGCTCCCACAAATGGCTGCAGTTTACCGTTAGAGGCAGGTCCTGCAGCAAGAAGCCAGGATGCTCCTCAGGGTCCGGCTCAAAGTCCATGTGAGATTCGTGTCTCCAGGTCCGTGTTCAGGTCCGTGTTCAGGTCCGTTCAGGACCCGGTGCAGGTCCTGGTGCAGGTCCCGGTTCAGGTCTAAGTGAAGGTCCCAGTGAAGGTCCTTGCAAGTCCTGGTGAAGGTCCTAGAGAAGGTCCGAGCAAGTCCTGCTCCAATCTGTCCAGCTGCCATGTATATACTGGGGCGATTTGTTCCCTCCCTGTTCAAGCCCACGGAGGGTGGGAGAAGGCACTTCACTCACACCTGTTGTACTAAGCCTCCGGTGACCGAGGTGGGGAGGGAGGAGGACTGTTTCCTGCCCCATTCACACCTCTGGTGGGGCACTGGAATTGGGTGTGCCCTGCCACAGTTCGCACCCCATTCGAACCTCAGGTGGGGCAGTGCCCTGCCCCACCACATAAGGAGGAGAAGAAAATGAGAGTAAGAGCATCCTGCTGTCTGCATCAGTGTATGCAGACTCAAACGCCAAGAAAGAGATGACTGACAAAGTCAGTGAACTTAGAAGTTGCAACAGTTTTTGTTTTCTGGAAAATTAAATGGAGCTCTTTGGTATTCCCCACCAAGTTTTAAATCTCTTTTGGTAATCACTAGAAAGAGGTTTCCTTTAGTGCTATTATCAGGGTAATAAAAGCATTAATAGATGAACAGCTGGGATTCATTTTGCAATTGTTGCTTACCAAAAGACACATAACTGTCCTGCAAAAATAGATTTAGGGCCCAGCACTGTCACCAGGGAGGAAAACAAATTCTAGCTTCTAGCATGAACTAAGATTTTTCACAGAAGGAAATCAGCTCATTCACGTCAGAACAGATCAAATCAAACAGACCAAATGTCCTGGCCAAAACTGCAAAGTGATTTTTCATTTTGTTTAAGTGAAATTGTAACAACCAGTCTGAACCTATGGAGTATTTAAGATGAAATCATGTTCATTTATCCTGTTCTGGTGCATCTTCTCATAAGAGGTGGCCTCCTGTCAGAGACATACTTCCCCAGCACACTCAAGTGTGCTTTTCCATCGTGTATTTTCTTCCTGACACATGACTCACAACTGCCAGAGTTCTCCACACAGCAGAAACATGGGCCTGGGACCATGTCAAAACTGGTATGGCTGGACCTCTGGATGGGGTTCCTTTGCACCGTGCTCCATTCACAGGCTAAAGGTCACTGGATTAGCCTACCCCTGCTCTAATGGATTAGAGCAAAACCATAAAAGAAAGTTGTCTCTGTAACCCTGTCACTTAGCAAGAAGGCCATTTCCTCTGCATGGGATCAGAGAATTAACCAGATTGGATTTCAAGAGTTGTGAATCTGTATGTTCATTGTCAAACAGATTTTTTAAAGATTGGGGTGAGCCAACCTCATGGCTTCTTTTTTTTTTTTTTTTTTCTGTTGTCCAAAACCCTGATAATCCTTTAAACTCTGAAGTTCAGACCTCTCTGTCTTTCAAAATGACAACAGCTTTCACTCTGTAATTAAAGATTGTTGTATGGGCTAATAGAAATGTAGGTAGGAAGGAGGCCAATGAGAAATGACACTTCTGTATCTCATTCTTGTTGCTCTAAGGGCAGAGAAGACAGTACCTCCACAGAGTGTTTGTGCGCTCATGCTGTCTTCCTTGGTCCTGTGTATTTACAAGCTCGCAGCAATAGCTTCACACCAGCCTCCCCCTCCTTCTGCTCAGACATGCATCAACAGTGGTTGCCTGTTCAAAACCATGTGCCTACTGTGGGAGAAATTGCCTTCTGGCCCAGGCTGAAATTATGTGTGTAACAGGTCACAGCTCCACGGCTTGATGGCCTTGGCAGGTTTGGGATGAAGCTTTTGATTTATGCTGAGGGCGTAAACTAAGGTTTGCTACTTCATGCAGCAAAGGCTCTGGCTTGCTTGTGAAGCTTGGAGCACACAGGAATGCTTGATCTCACCTGCGTAGCACTTATACCTGCCTGAAACAAGGTAAAGGCATCACAGAACAGCTCTAGCCTGGGAAGTAAAGGAGAGGTTGATCTGCACCTGAAGAAGCAGATAAAGCTGGTTATTCTCTGCCTTTACTACACAATGACATATGAATTGTATTTTTTTTTTTCTCAGCCCTTGGCACAAGATAAAATAATTTATCATGTATAAGGCATGGCTTTTGCAGAAGGGAGTTTGATTTTTTTTTATGTGCTGGGTGTGACACCACTGTGGGGACTATTATTAGCGTCATGTGTGAGCTCTGAAATCACTTTTGTTAGTCAGCACAAGCTGATGAAGTAAAATCTGTTTTGCTGATGCTGTGTGTTTGTCTTCAAAATCCTGGGTGCTGTTGTGCTGTAGACATTAGGTTGCAGCTTTGCAGCCAGTTGCCTCGATTCAGACTTAGNTGGCCTATATCAGACAATGGGGCTGATTTGGTTATTAATAATTGTTTATGAATTATTAATAATAATTTAAATTATTTTAAAAATTAATATTTTTTTAAAATCAGGAAAATTCCCTGAGATTCTTTGGATATCCTGTCAACAAGAAGCAATTACACAAAAGGTATTTATAAACACCTATAAAGGTATATAATTAAACAGCTTTAACAGTTTAAACAGTCAGAACTTGGAAAATAGGAACCTGGTAACAGGAGAAACTCTTAACTATGCTTATGGAGTCCTAGCATGGTGTTGCGATTATCAATTTTAAATTACCATTAATAATCGCAGGGGGGTCCGGAATAGTTCCCCCGGGTTCTTTGGATGTTTGATTGGCAAGGATAAATACACGAAGTCACTTAAAACACAGAATTAAACAGTTTAAACAGTCAGAACTTAGAGAACAGAGAGCCTAAATACAATGCAATCCTAATCGCGTCCATAAAAGCCCACAAAACACACGCTGAATACAATGTTTCTTCCCGAGAAAGAGGAAAGAAGGAGGGTTTGTCCCGAATAAAAGAAGAAAAGAGAGGGTTTTGCCTTGCCACCTTTGCAATAAGCTGTGATGCCACTGCTGCTGCTGCTGCTGAGCACGTGGCTGGTGCTGGACGGGGTGCTAAGGCTTGAGTTCCTCACGGCAGGGGAGAGAAAGAAGAATCTAAACTAATGGCTGTTGCACCTCCTTAAATACCTCATTAGGGGAGCGTGGAACTGACCAATAGGCACTTAGCATCCATTGAATGGCCAATTGGTTCAAAAGTCCCGTGCCCAGGGGTGGGTTCCAACACCCTAAGAGACAGATCACCTGACTCGTGCCTGTGACTTGTGCATGCAGCCCAAGACTTCCTGGTTCCAGGGCCACGTGGTGTCCCACCCCTGCAACCTGCCTCTGGACCTTATAACAGAACCAGGAGGGGAACCCTAGGAAGTGAACCAACTCTGGGTAGTAATCATGCCCATACCAGGACACATGTGCTCACTGACACGATAGATACAAAGCTCCCTGGTAGAGGAGGAGGAAAGGGTTGCCTTGCCACTGGCTGCTGGTGCAAGCTGCACAACACGCTTCAAACACGTGGCCACCATGAAAGAGCTGTGAATAGACCTCCGGTCCTGGTGGAAGGCAGCAGGAAAAACAAACTACATCTCTAAATCACCCCCTTAAATGCACTATTTTGAAAGTGAAACTGGCCAATAGGCAGTAGTGTCCATTGTTTTGGCCAACGAATTCAAAGTCCTGTGTCTAGGTGTCCACCCTGGCACTTGAGGGGCAGCACAAGACACCTGACTTGGTTAGGTGCTAAGCACCTTCGGGGCTTTGCTAGGGCGAAACCCTCTGTTGTTCTGCTCATATCTATCAACTCCTGGACCTGTGAGAGGAGGAGGAGAGCAGGGGTTAATGCCCTACCAGGACAGCAATCTATCTTAGGTCACAGAGGAACGCATCCAGACAAGCCTTGAAAGTCGCCAGAGAAAAAAAGCATGGTAAGGGATAGATTTGAGAATGATAAAGGATAAATTTATCAAGAATGATAAAGGATAGATTCTAGCTGGAAAAAAAAATAAACAAAAGGCCTGCACTGTTGCTAGTTAGAGGCACTAAAGAAAAAAACAGAACTTTAGCAGAATTCAAAACCAGTAGGAAAATTTTCTGGTAGAGAAATCTTCTGGTGTTGGTGGCCAGCTACTGCAGCAAAATGACAAAACTTCTACCTGAATGCTTTTAAAAGATCGTGAGTGGGAAAAGTGCAATCTCAAAACATTACCTGCAAAATCAACCTATTTTGCTGAGATGAAATGGATTCCTAGCATACGTTGTGAAACTGTGGTGGGAGTTTTCCTAGAACACATTCTGCTCAGCTTTCACACGAAAGTGTGGCACACCTTTTCATCACAGTCTTCCCCTAACACATGCAGAGTGACACTCAGATTCATTTAGTTCATGCTTGTTATCCTGGGTTTCGCTTGAAAGAGTTTCAGTTTTGAGCAGGTGACCCTTCTGAGACATAATGGCATATGACTGATAATACAACTAGTTAAGCATTGTGTGGTAGGCAAAATCCAAATGACTTCTAGCTGGTCTACTGTGCAATTTAAATCGTGGAGGACACTTCTGACAGTACAAACTTCTGGAACTCTTTGCTAGTAAAACACATGTAAACCAGGCACAACCTGGTACTGTCTGAGATTGGGAGTGGAGAAGCCACTTGCTGCAGGGATAGGCGAGGGGGAAACTGAGCTGCAACAAAAAATCCTGGAGCCTTGTTCCAGAGGCAGTGGTTGAATACTCAGCAGTGTGCAGATTTAAAAACAGTACCTGAGTGATCTAGACCTAGACACAGGCCTCCTGCTTTGGGTAGAAGATGGTTTTGTGACTTCGTAACATGTTGGAGAGGTGATAAGTTGGGAATGATGTGCTGCAGTGAACGAGTCTGAGGGCTGTGCTGGAGATACGTATTCCCTCTCATTTGGTGGCCAGGCCACTGTGCTGCACAGAGTTCTCTGCTGTCCTGTCAGTGAGACTCATTAACTACAATTTCATTGAATGGTAGTACAAAGCAAGGCCTCGGGGATCTTATAGAGGCACGGCTTAGATTTACAGTCGTGGTATGTTCAGTGCTAAAGGGGAAGATGTAAGTTTTTGGATGGCCTTTGACTGGACTGCCAGGAAACAGGGCTACTTGCAGTCTGGTTACCATATTTCCTTCTCCCACAGGACTGTGTAATGTTGTAGTGGGCTACATTTAAGTACTGTCATTCACTGAACTACTGTGCAAAGAAAATGCCAAGTAACTCAGAAGCTGAAATTCAGATAGAAAGTGTCTGGGTTTTTACAGAAATATAATTTAAGAGCTTCTGTAATGGTACACAGGAGTAGAATTTCAATTGAACCTAGAAAGGAGAACCTGAGCCTAAAAATGATAAGCTGTTCAAAATGGTTTGTGTTGTTTTTTCTTTTCTGTTTATGAGGAAAAGGCATTTTTGAGGCAATGGGCTTTGAAAATGCCTGCTTTCACATTTCAGATCATGCAGCTGCTGCAGCAGACACAAGAACCACACAGAGGATTTTTCACTCTGGGATGTAATTTGGGATTGTTTTGGTTACCTTCATTTGAGCAGTCTGTGTATTCCTCCCACAAGTGTAGCACACCCTTCTTTCTGAGCCTGTGAACACCAGCTCAGTTTCTCAGCTGCCAGCCAAGAAGTTTCTGCCTTGTAAGTGGTGGTTTGTTGTACTAAGCTGTAGAGTGAACAGTCATAATTGAGGATTAGACATGGGTTTTGATGTCCCTTCTGTGCAAGCCCAAGCAAACCAACTTGGTAACTAGCTGTTAGTAACAATTATTGTTAGTTATTGTTATTAATTGTAATTGTAAAACTGATAAATAGTAGTGGTTATAATAAAATAATACTAATGGGCTAATATATATTAGTTTCCCAAAGGCAGGTACTGTAGCACCATCTAAATGTTGTCTCCAGAAGAGGCATCTTGTTTCATCTCAGTGGACACCAAAAGCAGGACATAGCTTCTGACCTGAACATGTGTATAGATCAAGGTATGAGAAGTCCTTTGCTAGTCCCACTTTACAGTAAGAAGCAGAGTAGACCTGACAAGGAATAAAAATCTGTAATTCAGAACCAGAAATCAAAGTATTCCAGATGTTTCTTATGATTTTTCTTTCTATATTGGTTTCAAAAGAAGGATAAAAAAAGGAGTCTCTGAATGAAGGCTGGTTAAGGAACTTCCTCCCCACCCCTGCCACTACTGAAATTTACCAGACCAGCTCAGATGGCTTGGAAGTGAGATAAAGCTATGTTTACAGCAAAGCTAAATTTACAAGCACATATACACAATATATGTACAAGAATTTAGTATTATATACAATTTAGAAATAATACAGAAATCCAAACTCCCTCCCAGATGAAGAAAGTGCCCAGGAGGGGCTCAAAGCCACCCACTCTGTCTCCCAGACAGACAAACCATCAGCAATGTCTACTTTTTTTCTGTTAGTCAAAAATAATTAGAGTGGAGCAAAGGAGAAGTGAAAGGATCAAGGGCTCTGAGGCAGAAAAAAAGCAAATTGTTTTAGCAAACCAATGAATGATATAGACTTCATAATTATTTTCTTTTTACAACCAGTATCTGAAGGGAGCCTACAGGAGGGCTGGGGAGGGACTATTCACAAGGTCTTGTAATGACAGGACGAGGAGTAATGGGTTTAAACTGGCAGAGGGGAGACTTAGGTGGGATGTTAGGAGAAAGTTCTTCACAGTGAGGGTGGTGAGACACTGGAACAGGTTGCCCAGGGAGGTTGTGGCTGCTTCCTCCCTGGAGGTGTTCAAGGCCAGGTTGGATGAGGCCTTGAGCAACTTCTTCTAGTGGGAGATGTCCCTGCCTATGGCAGGGGGTTGGAAGTGGATGATCTTTGAGGTCTCTTCCAACCTAAACCATTCTATGATTCTATGAATAACGTAATTTCTCCATTAAAATATCCCAATTAGCCTCAAGCCAGCACAGCTGGGACAAAATTAAATCTGTTTGCATGGACTGGGGAAAACTGAACAGGGTGGGCAAAGAGAAAATTGATGAATTTAAGGAAAACTGGTCAAATCTAAAGCCGAAGACTAGAAAGATTCTCTGATATGATCAGAAACCACAGATGAAATCTACAGAAGGTATCCATTTAGTTCTTCCGTGTCTCAGTTCCTTTTCCTGAGTCAAACAACTGAATGGCTTAAGTTCAAATTAATGATGACTTTAAACCAGTGGAAGGCCTGCTTGTTTCTGTGTCGATTTACTGCAAGACAGCAGCGCATGGAGGGCATCAGAAGTACGTTAGGAAGAAAGCATTAAACTTATCAATCAATACCCTTCACTTTGCCCCACGGAATCACGGAAAGTAATGNCATACAAATAATGATAGTTCTGTTGTTTTCAACAGAAGTATTAGATTTCTGGTAACAGAATCCAAGAAATCATGCTTCCAAAAAAAAAAAAAAGAGGAAAAAAAAGCAAGATAGGAATAGAGTTTACAGATCAAAAATCAGAAAAACATAATATGAAATGCATGACTACAGTGGCCTATTTGCAGAAGAAGCATGGTGTAAAACTGCAGCAAGCAGAAGCAAGCGAGCCAAAAGCCAGAGCCGGAAAACTACTCCCCCAGCTGGAATCAGCAATAGCATGGCCAGCAGGACCACGAAAGTAATTCTGCCCCTGTACTCAGCACTGGTTAGGCCACACCTTGGGTACTGTGTCCAGTTCTGGGCCTCTCAATTTAAGAAAAATGTTGAGGTGCTTGAACATATCCAGAGAAGGACACCAAGGCTGGTGAGGGGGCTGGAGCACAGCCCTGTGAGGAGCGGCTGAGGGAGCTGGGGGGTGTTCAGCCTGGAGAAGAGGAGGCTCAGGGGAGATCTCGTTGCTCTCTACAACTAGCAGCAGGACAAAAAAGTGCTGGGCAACCGAGAGAGTCGTGGCAGAAGTGGGAGGGGGCTAAGCACCATACCTGGAGGCAGGTCAGACCACCCCAAGGGAGGAGTCACGATACAGTTCCAGGTAAGCTGAGCTCTTTACATGGGGGTTGGTCTCTTCTGCCAGGCACCCAGTGACAGAACGAGAGGACACAGCCTCAAACTGTGCCAGGGCAGGCTTAGGCTGGACATTAGGAAGAAGTTCTTCACAGCATGAGTGATTGGCATTGGAATGGGCTGCCCAGGGAGGTGCTGGAGTCACCATGCCTGGAGGTGTTTAAGAGGAGGCTGGATGAGGCACTTAGTGCCATGGTTTAGGTAATTAGAAGGCGTTAGGTGATAGGTTGGATTTGATGATCCTAGAGGTCTTTTCCAACCTGTTTAATTCTGTGATTCTGTGATCGCTCCTTGTACTGCTGCCACTCCAGTGGAAAAGACCAGCACCCAAAAAAACTATATCCCAGAAACAGCAACTGGAACAGGAAACCTCACACGTTACAATCTGAACCTTAAGCCCCATAATACTTTGCTCCAGCCAGTACTTTCGTTTTGAAGCTGGCATGACTGCAGCATGGTATGGGTAACAGCAGCAGGTTCAGCTCAATCCATGATGTAGTTTGCCTCTGCCTGGCTGCTTTCAGACTAGAAACTGCTGCAGCAGCAGCAACAGCAGTGGATTCATCAGCTGGGAACAAAGATAACATCCAAAGAACTATCTTATTTAAGATCTGATTGCAGTGTCTCCTGAAGGAGTGGTGTGGAACAGATTGTTGCCTGGGGCTTCTCACTTTCATTTAATAGGCACTCAAAGGTCAAAATTAAGAAAGTGGAATATTAAGATACTGATTTGCAATATGACTTCGTTACCTAGATGTAGGTGACAGGAATGATCTCAGTCTTTCAGCTGTTGCTCCAGATGTCCACAATTCCCAAAAGGTTCATGTTTCCTCTTCATTCCTAGTTGAGTGTTCTTGAACAGGCAATCCTATCAGAGCTTCAACTCTGTATATGGACAACAGTTTTAGTGAGGAATGCATCATGGTTAAACCTTTTAAGTTATAGGTTTTTATACAGCTGCTCAATTTTAAGTGTTTGAAAAGCTTCAAGTAGCTTTATTTACTTATTTGTGACTTGATTCTGTGCTCTGAGTCTGTGAGGATAACTGGCTTTGTTCATCTAGCAAAAAGAGTCCTGCACTATGATGTGATACGGTCTCTTATAGGGAAGCAAAGCTTCTTAATTTAAGCTGTGTCCTCATATGTTTTGTGTAATGCAGAGTGCTCCTGAAAGAATAACTTGTATTAAGGGAGATGTCTTACAGTCTATCACCCTGTCTTTACCGACCTCTTCATGTTACAGATCTTCTAGCTTTTAACTTTATTTAGATTAATAAAAGTGTCACTTTTGCAGCCAGGTGTAAACCTCATAAGGTCCTGTCCCACTTTTTAATTTTTCACCTTTCAATTTTTTTCATTGCTATCCTTTCACTTTTTCTCTTTTTCTTATAATATTACAAAGTCTTGCTGGTTGATGAGAAGCTCATTATGAGCCAGCAGTGTGCTGGCCAACCAGAAAGCCAACCAGAAAGACAACCAGATCCTGGGCTGCATCAGGAGAAGCATGGCCAGCAGGTCGAGAGAGGTGACTCTCTCCCTCTAATCTACCCTGGTGAGATCCCACCTGGAATACTGCATCCAGTTTTGGAGCCCCTATCACAAGAGGGGTATGGACATGCTGGAGCACGTCCAGAGAAGACCACAAGGATGATCAGAAGGCTGGAGCACCTTTCATATGAAGACAGACTGAAAGAGATCAGTCTGGTGAAGACAAGGCTCCTGGGTGACCGTATCGTGACCTTCCAGTAGCTGAAGAAGGCCTACAAAAAAGCTGGGGAGGGACTTTTTAGGCTCTCGGGTAGTGACAGGACTAGGGGGAATGGAGCAAAGCTGGAGGTGGGGAGAGTCAGATTGGGTGGGGAGATTCAGATTGAACATGAGGAAGAAGTTCTTAACCATGAGAGTGGTGAGACCCTGGAATGGGTTGCCCAGGGAGGTGGTTGGGGCCCCATCCCTGGAGGTGTTTAAGGTGAGGCTGGATAAGGCTCTGTCCAGCCTAATCTAGGGTAAGGTGTCCCTGCCCATGGCAGGGGAGTTGGAACTAGATGATCCCTGTGGTCCCTTCCAACCCTGACTGATTCTGTGATTCTATGATTGTATGAGTCTAATAAATGAGAAATACGTTGTGCTCCCAAGTATGACTAGCATGAAGATGTTTAAGACTGTGTTGTGCAGAAAAGTGATGGTAGCTAGCTTTTGTTCTGAGCCTTGGACCTCAGCAGCCTGACCTAGGAAAATCCTGCTTTTTCACCCTCAGCAGTGGCACAAAGGTAGTACAAAATTGTTGGTTTTCCCATATAGATCTTTACTGATGCACAATGGATCCAAATATAGCACATTCATGGAATAACATGTCTGTGCAAATTTGCTTCTAAATAATAGAAACTTTCTTTTTTGCCTTCACACAGCTCATTGCTGCTGCAAGAGAAGGCTCAAAGCACTGATGACGCCAGCAGCAGTGAGTGAGTTGAGCACAACAACTGTGGCTTCAACCTCAGGTGTGCTAAAGCAAAGCATATGGATGGGGTCAAGAGCTCTATCTTGACTGGTAGTGTTCAGAGAATCCTGAGAGAGATGAGGAAGGGAAAACAAAAAGACCAATCTGAGCTGTTTGGCAAGTCTTCCTTTCCAGCTAGAAAGAAACAGGATATAATCCCTCAGACCTATCTAGCTATTCTGCAACACAACTCTAGGAGAGATAAGGCTAGCAGGAGAGACTGTTTCTGAGGCTGCTTCCACATCTTTCTGTAATTCTCTTGCAACTGGGCTGAAATGAAAGGCATCCTCCCACATCTCCATTCCGCCTTCCAGAATAAGAAGGCAATCTGGACAATTTGTCCAAGAACAGGCATTTATACAGCAGATGCCTAAATTTAATTCCACCCAAAGTGTCATTGGTCTATCCAGATTCCCTGTTCTAGAATTACTGATTGAATCCACTAACCCTCTCAATGTTTTACTTTATTTTTTTTCCCCCTGTCTTTTTTTTTCTTCTTCTGATGTTGTTGCTGTTGTTGTTGTAACATATTGTATGTTGGGGCATAGTTGATTTCCACTTTAGTTGCCCAAAAAGGGCTACTGGTAAGAATGATTATTCCTGACAGCTTGTATAGCAATACAGACATGTAATGAAGAAGTTAAACAAGACTGGTCCCAATACTGATCCTGGAGGGACTTGTCACCATCCTACACTTGGACATGGACCCATTGACAGCCATTATTTGTGTGTGTCAGTCAAGGCAGTTCTTTATCTACTGAGTGGTCCACCCATCAAACCCATATTTTACCAGCTCAGAGACCAGGATGTTGTGTGGGACAGTGCCAAAGGCTTTGCTCAGTTCTAGGTAAATGATGTTGGCTGCTCTCTCCCCTTGTCTGTTGATGTCATGACCTTGTCACAGAAGGCCACCAGGTTTGTCAGACATGATTTGCCCTTGGTGAAGCCATGTTGGTTGTACCCAATTACCTCTGTTATTCTTCTGCCTCAGCAGTGCCTCCAGGAGCATCTGCTCCATGATGTTACTGGGCACAGAGATGAGACTGACTGGCCTGTAGTTCCTTGGCTCATGCTTCTTTCTCTTTTTGACAGTGGGGATTACGTTTCCCCTTTGTCAGTGAGGACTTCCTCAGACTGCCATAACATTTGGAATATAATAGAGAATGGTTCAGTGACCTCATCTGCCACTTCCCTCGGTACCTATGGGTGTACCCCTTCAGGCCCCATGGACTTGTTACACTCTCTGGTTCTTCAGATGATCATGAACCTGATCTTCACTAACATTAGGCAGTTCCTTCCTCCAGTCCCTTCCATTCTCCATTACCTTCTGTGATTTTAGGAGTGTAGCTGGAGCCCTTTGCCAGTGAAGACTGAGGTAAAGAAGTGGTTGAGAACCTCAGCCTTCTCAACATTGTCACCAGTTATCCCTTTTCCTTTTGTTATTAATGTACTTACAGAAACTTTTGGTATTCCTCTTGATGTCCCTGGCTAGATTTAATTCTACCTGAGATTTAGCTTTTCTCACCAGGTTTCTTGCTACTCAGTCAGCTTCCTTATATGACTCCCATTCTGGCTGTGCTTTCTTCCACTCCTTGTGCAGTTTCTTTTTGTGTGACAGTGTGCCTAGGAGCAACCTGCTCATCCAGGCAGGTCTCCTAGTATTTTTTCCTGCCTACCACTTTGTTGGTATACTTTGCTCCTGGGCACAGAGAGTGTGATTATTGACTATAGACCAGCTGTCCTGGGCCCTATTTCCCTCTAGGGCTTTGTCCCACGATTCTTTGGCTGGCAGATCCCTGAAGTGATCAAAGTCTGCACGCCTGAAGCCCAGGGTCCTAAGCTTGGAATACATTCTCCTAGTTGCTCTGAGGATCTTAAACTCTAGTGCATTGTGGTGACTGCAAGCAAGGCTGTCCCTGAGCCTCACATTGGTCACCAGCCCTTCCCAGTTAGTGAGAACAAGGCCCAGCGTAGCACTTTTTCTTGTTGGTTCCTCCGCCATTTGGAGGAGGAACATTCCAGAAAGCTGGTGCCTTGCTGTGTTGTGCTTCCAGCAGGTGTCGGGGTGATGGAATCCTCCATGAGGACCAGGGGCTGTGAACACAAAGCCACTTCTGTCTCCTCATGTAGGGCCTCACCTGCTTGGTTCTGCTGGTCAGGTCACCTGTAACAGACCCCTACTCTAACATCACCTTCTCCTGTTCAAAACGAAAAGACAAACTCTCTGAAACACAAGAAAAGCACCTTCCACCTTGGCGTTAGTATTATCTCTAGCCTAAATTCTCATTTCTGGCTGTGGCTGTATCTGTTACTCCAAGTAAAGCTGCAAAGAACCTCTGAAAACAATGACCAAATTTGAGAAGAAATTCTGTCCCTTAGGGTGTGAGTTTGCACGAGAAGGTGGAAGTGTTTTTATCTTTTCAGTAGATAATCTCTGTCCTCTCTCATGTAAGTATGATGTTTTTTTCTTTTTCCTTTATAGAGTATAAATATTTCTGATTTTTCAATAATCTTTACTCTGTCTTCCTGGTCAGAGATTCTTTGCAACAGCCAATTCCACATTCCTTGTTGAAAGCATTCCAGCATTTTTTTCAAAACAAAGCAAATAGGAGAATATTGTAACTTGCCTCTGTGCATCCAGAAATCTACTGCTTACTGCTTCTGCTTTCCGTTGTTAGTTTTTGCTTACAATTAGCCCTTCACCTCAGAGCAGTTCCTTCTGTACTGACAGCATGTAAATTTTGATGTGACAGGATGGTTCTGTGCCAAGATATGACTGCATGTCCTGGCAGTTCCGTTGTTACTTTCAATTAAGGAATTACAGGCATTGAAACCTGCAATGTTAATTTTGTTCTTGACTCCAGTGTCTTTCACAAGAGCTTGTGTGGTTGGGCTGGCTTACTTATGTCTTGATCATTTCCCAAGTCTAGACAGTCTCTTACACTTGTATTGTATATCATCAGAGGCACAGATTCCAGAAGCTTCCCTGCACCTGCCAGATTATCTGCTGCTATCCTGTACCATTCAGAAGAACTGGCAGGAACACTTTTCAAACGCTCACATGCAGCTGTGTTCGTAGGAGTGCATGTCTGTAGTGGTGCAACTGTAGATTACAGAACAGTGCAGCAAGCGCAAGGGGTAAGCACGTACCTAGACAAACATGCTGCTGTCTGACTTATTTTAATCTGCTTTTAGGCACATCTCCTGGTTTATCAGTCTGCTCTAACAAGCAAGCCCTACCCCCCTCAAGATTGGGAGTGAAACTGAGAGAAACACAGAAAAAACCCTGTGGGTTCTGATAAGGAGAGTTTAATGGAATAATACCATGCCCAATACCATGTGAGCAAGCAAACAAGCCAGCAAGCAGAAAACCACAGCATCCAAACAGCAGCCAGCAAAGCAGAAGAGACCAACACCCCAAACCAGAAACCAGAAGCAGCCCCCAGAAACTGGAACCATCTCCATGCCCCATGGTGCTTTTCCCTGGCCAGCACTTGGTTATAAAGCTGGCCTGATGCCAGCATCATCCTGAACACTGTTAGCTGATTCAGCAGGCTGTCTGAAACCAGGACAGCACACCAAGAATGCACAGTGCCTTGTTGATTGAAGAAAGGTTGCTGACATTACATTCTTTGGATAGAGGCTTCTCTAGCAGAAAGTAGAGGGCCATTTTCTTGAGGGTGTTTACATCAGTGTCAAAAGCTGAAATCACAAGCTGAAAATATGTTGTTTTTTTTAAAAAAAATATTTAATTATTCTGTGGTTTTCATCATATAGTGAAGGGCCTTGTATAGAACACTGGCAGGTGAGGTTGACCAGGCACTAAGGTTCAGAACTAAATTACTTTCTCCATGATTAAGAGTTGCCCAATGGCTTGGATTTCTCTGTTGGAAAGGTGAATGCTACAGAAGAGGAGGAGAGTCCTTTACGTAAAGCACAGTTGGCTTTGTTTGGCTGGTTCTGGAAAGTCTGGAGCAAGGAACACTTACCCTTGATGGTAAAAGATGAGGTTAAAGAACATTCAGACAGACCAGACATACAGAAGCCAGTGATAAGGATGGAATGCACCAAAAAGTGCCGAGGAAGCAGGCTCTTGTCCTTTCAAAGCCACTTGCAGTTGCCTTTGAAAGGTCACAGAAGAGATTTCTGAAAATGGGAAGTCACCGAAAGTCACTCCCCATCTTCAAGAAGAACAAGAAGGAAAATCCAGGCAGTCAGCCTCACCTTGATACCTGGTTAAGTGATGCAACAAATAGTCCTGGGCACCATTTCAAACACATAAAGGACAAGGTGAACAGAAGTCAGCATGGATTTACGAAGGAGAAATTATGCTTGACCAACCCTATTGTCTGTGTGACTGAGAGAAGATCAGTTGATGTTTTCTACTTCAACTTAGTGTAGCATTTATATCATGTTCTGTTGCATCTGCATAGACAAGGCAACAGGAGCTTGTTAAATAGATAAACAATGAGATGGACTGAAAACTGTCTGAACAGTTGTAGCCCAAGCATTATGCCTCACGCTGTGGAGGACACTGGTATCACAAGGTTGGGTACTGAGTCCAATACTATTTAAACTGGATCACAGTGCAGAAAGGAAACTGAGCAAGTTTGCAGATGATACAAATCTGGGAACAGAAACTAATGCAGGTGTTGGCTGTACTGCCATTCAGAGAGACATTGACAGGTCAGAGACATGGACAGAAAGGAGTCTCACAGAATCATACAATGCTTTAGGTTGGAAGGGACCTCAAAGATCACCCAGACATGACATTCAGAAAAGGGAAAAGCAAAGTTCTCCATGTTGGGAGGAATAACTCCATGCACCAGTATGTGCTGGGGCTCAAGCACGTGGAAAGCAGTTTGGCAGAGAAGGGCCTGGCAGTCCTGGTGGACACTGAGTTGACCATGAGCCAGCAATGTGCTGCTGTGGTAAAGACGGCTAATGGCATCCTGGCTTGCATTAGGAAGAGCACTGCCAGCACAATCTACGCTAATGGTGTTGGAGCCTGGCTGAGTTTTGGAGCCTGGCTGGGTTTGGAGCTGAATGTGACAAAATGAAGGCCCTAATGAGCAGTTTGTGGCAATGACATCACAGAAAACTGTGGGCTCTGGCCCTTGTGTAAAGGCATAAATCAAATCAGCAGGGCCAGGATTTAACTCTGCGTGCTCACACAGTCAAATTCGGGCTTAGAATGCCATTCCAGGCAGGAGATCACTGGCATTTCAAGACATGAATTTTGCCTCCTCATTGCCCATGCAGCCCTTTCGTCACCCAGGATATTTGCAGAAAGGAGAGAGCCACCTCTAATGCCACAAACAGCAGATAGCACTGTCCATTTGTGTTTCCCTTGCTTATTGCCTGGTCCTGGGCAGCTGTGTTTCAGACACATGCATTTCTTATCCTAAGCTGAAACCAGGCTCATTCGTTTTGGCAAGATGTTTGCAATCAATTACAGGCACTTTCACATAGCTCTGTGTTTCTTTCTCAGCTGTAGCCAGCTTTTAAAAGTATTATTATTTTCAAGGGAGCAGGATGATACAGAATACCAAGATCTATATTGCTATATTGAGCTGTTGCTGAAATTGGATCAAGGCATAGTGTCTTTCTGGATGTTATACCCTGGGGAGAACAAGCAAATGCAGTTGCTGTCCTTGTCATGCCTTTGTTAGCTAAAGCAGTTTTGCAAGCAAAGCAGTTACAGTATATTACTTGAATTGGAAACTACACATAAGCTTTATTTTCATTTCAATTTAAAAAACTTGGCTCTTTTTCCTTCTTTTATACCTTTTTTTTTGTTTATTTGTTTGTTTGTTTGTTTGGAGGGGGAGGCGGGGTGGGGTGTGGGGATGGTGGGGAGAGGAATGGAGCAAAGTGTCTATAATCCAAGAGAAAATTATTAGTGACCTTCTGCATCACTTAGACACACGTGTCTGTGGAACCAGATGGGGTCCATACTAAGGTACTGAGAAAGCTGATGGAAGTGATCACCAAGCTACTTCCAATTATTTGTCAGCAGCTCTGGATAACTGAGGAAGTCCCAATACCCTGGAGGTTAGAAAAAAGTGATACTCATCTATAAAAATGGCTGGAAGGAGGATCTGGCAAATCATACGCCTATCAGCTGGGCCTTGGTGCCAGAGAGGCTTACAGAGCATGTACCAGAGAATCATAGAATGTCAGGGGATGGAAGGGACCTCAAAAGATCATCCAGTCCAACCCTTCTGCCAGAGTAGGATCACCTATACCAGATCACACTGGAATGCATCCAGACAGGTCTTGAATATCTCCTCTCCAAGCTAAAGAGCCCCAGCTTCTTCAGTCTCTCCTTGTAAGGAAGATGTTCCATTCCCTTCATCATTTTGTGGCTCTGTGATGGACTCTTTCAAGCAGTTCCCTGAGGTCCTTCTTGAACTAAGGGATGCAGAACTGAACACAATATTCCAGATGCAGTCTCTCCAGGGCAGAGTAAAGGGGCAGAAGAACCTCTCTCAACCACTAACCACAGCCCTTCTAATACAATCCAGAATGGCATTGATCTTGGCCACTAGAGCACATTCCTGGGTCATGGTCATTTTTCCATCCTCTAGGACCCCCCAGGTCCCTCTCCCCTTCCCTGCTCTCCAATAGGTTAGTCGCCAACCTGTACTGATCCCTGGGGCTGTTCTTTCCCAGGTGCAAGACTCTACACTTGCCCTTGTTGAACTTCATTCAGTTTCTCCCTGCCCAACTCTCCAGCCTGTCTAAGTCTCATGAATGGCAGCACAACCCTCCAGTGTGTCAGCCACTGCACCCAGCTTTGTGTCATCAGCAAACTTGCTGGCAGTGCACTCTGTGCCCTCATCCAGGTCACTGATGAATATATTGAATAGTATTAGTCCCAGTACTCCACTAGCTACTAGGGACTCCACTACCTACAGGCTTCCAACTAGACTCTGTCCCAGGAACCACAACTCTCTGACTTATTCCCTTTAATCCACCTCACCACCTGACCATCCAGGCCACAGTGCCTCAGTTTAGCTGCAAGGATGCTGTGGGAGTTGGTGTCAAGTGCTTCACTAACATCAAGCTAAGCCACATCCACTGCTCTGCCATCATCTATCCTATTGGTTTGGTCAAGCATGGCTTCCCTTTCAATGATGTTGACTGAGTTTAAGCACATCACAAACAGGACAAATAGGTGATCAGGCCCAGTCAGATCTCCCCTGACTAACCTGACCTCCTCCTATAATAAGGTGATCCCTTTAATGGGCAACATAAAGTCAGTGGATGTTGTCTCCCTAGACTTTAGGAAAGCATTTGACATAATTTCCTGCAGCATTCTCCTAGAGAAGCTGTCTGCTTGTGGCTTGGATGGGCATACACTTCTCTGGATAGAAGATTGTCTGGATGGTTGGGCCCAGAGTTCTGGTGAAGAGAGTTCAATCCAGTTGACAGCCAGGCAGTAGTGGTGTTCCCCAGGGCTTAGTACTGGGGACAGTTCTGTTTAGTATCTTTGCCAATGATCTGTATGAGGGAATTGAGTGCACCCTCCAAAAGTTTGCCCAAGATACAAAGCTGGGCAGAAGTGTTGATCTACTTGAGGGTAGAACAGGTGTACAGAAGGACCTGAACAGTCTGGATTAATGCTCCCCAGGTTAGTTGTGTGAGATTCAACAAGATTAAGTGCCAGTTCCTGCAAGTCCATGCAAGAAAGCTGGAAAGCTGCCCAGTGGAACTGGAACTGGAGATGTTGATCAGTAGCTGTCTGAATTTAAGCCAGCAGTGTACCCAGGTGGCCAAGAGGGTAAATAGCATCCTGGCTTGTATCAGAAACTGTGGCCAGCAGGAGTAGGGAAGTGATTTTACTCATGTACTAGGTACTGGTGAGGCTGCACTTCCAAAAGTGTACTCAGGTTTGAGCCCTTCACTGCAAGAGAGACATTAAGTTGCTGGTGCATGTTCAGAGGAGGGCAAAAAAGCTGGTGAAAGGTCTAGAGAAGGAGTGTTATGAGAGTAGCTGAGGGATCTGGAATTGTTAGGCTTGGAGAAAAGAAGGCTGAGGGGAGACCTTACTGCTCTCTGCAACTACCTGTAAGAGGTTGTAGCAACGTTGGTATCAATCTGATTTCTCAAGTGACGAGCAACAGAACAAGAGAAAATGGCCTCAAAGCTGCATCAGGGGAAATTCAGGCCAGATATGAGGAAAAATTTCTTCGCCAAAAGAGTGGTACAGCATTGGAAGAGGCTGGCCAGGCATGTGGCTGAGTCACAATCCCTGGTGGTATTTACAAGACTTATAAATATCTTGCTAAGAAGTGGTTAAGTGGTGACTTGGTAGTCATAGATAATGGCTGGACTTGATGACCTTAAAGATCTCTTCCATCAAAACAATTCAATGATTCGAAATGTTCTTTTTTTCCTGGATTTAAGAGGTACACCATGACATTGTCCAGACATTCCAAGGTCCTTGCGGGTTTTCTGCCTCTTCTTTCACAAAATATGTATGTTTTTCTCTGATAAGAGTGAGGAAAACACTGCTGGATCAACAGAAATCGATGAAATGTGAAGTAGCTCAGGGCTAGCATTTCTCCCAAATGAAAGATTGCTTTGGATTTGTATGTGACTGATACCTATTTATTTATTTCAGATTCACAAATTCTTCTTTAGCTGGGGCAGTAACAGATTCCCAAGCAGGTTCCTCATACATATCTCACATGTAGCCAAACCCAAGAAGAACTAAGAGACTGTTTTCAACCAATTGGCTTCTGAAGAAGGGATAACAATAGACATGGACTTTTTTATGTCATCCCTTGATGAGAACAGAAGCATTAGAGAGTTCCTCCCTTTTAAAAGAAATTACTGGCTTGGGGAATGTGCAAAAATATCTAGTGATTAGGATACCTATTGAGTCTGAAGCAAAATTATTTTCTCAGGGTAACATTAGGACCAATTTTTGTAGCCACCTTTGTTATGCAGAGCAGATCTATACCTTCAGAGAAGTTTAAGACTGCAAAACTTTATAGCAATGCACAGTCCTAGAAGATATTCTTGCCCTAACATTTTATTACAATACCAACCTCATCTGTTGAGCTAAGCATAAGTTACGCTCTCAGAAAGTGTAATCCTGTACTGCTTGAGTATCATGGCCTTTAACTTGAGTATGTTGTAAAACCATAGATTGATAGGGATTAGAAGGGGCACCTGGAGATCATCTAGTCCAACAACACCCCTGCCAATGCAGGTATGCCTGCAGATTGCACAGGAACAACGTGTTCAGGTGGCTTTTGAAAGTCTTCATAGAAGGTGGCTCCACAACCACTTCAGGTAGTTTATTCCAGTGCTTTGTCACCCTCAAAATAATAATTAAAAAAAAAAAAAAAAGTTATCCTTAAGTTCAAGTCAAGCCTCATGTTCTAGTTTGTATCTGTTGCCTCCTGACCTACCACTGGCCAACACAAGAAAAGCCCACCCCCATTCTTGTGATCTCCACCCTTTAGATATTTATGTGCATTTGTAAGATCCCTTCTCAATCTTCTTGGTGCTGCTAAAAGGACCAAATTGTAATTTCTTGTGTTTGCCAGCACCAAATGGGCTGAGCAACTTCATGGTTATGGCAGCAAAGACACTTTCTTGTTCCACATTGATTACAATAGTATGCAGAGACCAGCAGGATGCTAGGCTTGAAGTGTAGTTTAGGACTCCCTGCTGCTCCTGCAGAAATGATAAAGCATTGTCCACATGAAGAAGAGACCTCAGTTAGAACAAAATATTTGTAGTTGGAAGGGACCTACAGAGGCTGACCAGTTCAGGGCTGACCAGAATTTAAAGCAAGTTACTAAGGGCATTGCCCAAATTCTTCTGAAATGTTGTCAGGCTTGGGGCATCGATGACCTCTCTAGAAAGCCTTTTCAGCCGTTTACCCACACTCAGTAAGGAAATGCTTCCTAATGTCTAGTCTAGCCCCCTGCCGGTGTAGCTTTGAACCATTTCACCTCACCAATTTACGAAGCAGAAGGAGAAAGAAATTACATTGCCCCTTAGCCTCCTTTTCTCCAAATTAGACAAATCCAAATTTTCTTAGCTACTCCTCATAGAATATTAATTCCAGCCCTTTCATCAACTCCCTTGACCTCCTTAGAGGTATTCAAGGACCTTAACATTCTCAAACTGTGGGGCCCAGAACTGCTCAGAGTATTCAAGGTGAATTGACAGCAATGCTAAATACAGTGGGACAATTACCACAGTTGACTGGCTGCTTACACCCCAGGTGCAGCCCTCATGGCTGCCAGGGCACACTTCTGATATATGCTGAGTTTAATGTCAAGCTGCAGCCCCAGATCCCTTTCTACAGGGCTGCTCTCTAGCTACTTCCCTCTCCAATTATACTTGTGTGCAGCACTTCTCTGTCCCAGATGCAGAGTCCAACATTTGGACTTGGTTAATTTCATCCCATAATCATTGTCCAATTCTACTATTTAGGACCCTCTTAGCCTTCCAAAGAGTCAACAGCACCTCCTAGTTCAGTATCATCAACAAAGTTGCTAATTCTGCATTCAACTCCTGCATACAGATCATTGATAAATACATCGACCAGAACTGGCCCTAAAACTGATTGGAGAAACACTGCTGGTGACCTGCCACCAGTCAGATGTAAACCTACTCACACCTATCCCTTGTGTTCTGCCTCTCAGCCATTCTTTCACACACTCCACCATAATGTTGCTCATTCCCCAGCTCGACAACCTGTCCAGAAGGATGTTGTGAGGGACAGCATCAAAAGCTTTACTAAAAAACAGAAAAAAACCTACATACACAATTTTCCCTTTGTTCACTGGAAGGTCGACCTTATCACAAAGGGATATCAAATTAATTAAACAGGACTTTCCTTTTGTGAACTCTTGTTGACTGTGCCTGATGATTGCATTATTCTTTAAATGCCTTTCAGCAGCACCTAGTATAATTTTCTCCAAGAACTGATAGGTCTGTGGTTTCCTGAATCTTTTCTTCTTGTAAAGTGGAATAAGACAGACCAGCTTCCAGTCAATAGGGACCTCCTCAAAATCCTACAGTCATTGGTGGATGATCAAAAGGACGCCTGCTCTAATATTTGCTAGCTCCTTCAGTACACTAGGAAAAGTCCATCAAGCTCCATGGACTCGAGACCATGCAGCTGATACAGCTGGTCCCTTGCAATTTCAGTGTCTACAAATGAAATGCAATTGCTCCCACACTTGTGCTACTTGTGCTCAGGAGACTGGGCAACCCAAGATACATCTGTATTATAAAAGACCAAGGAAAAAAAAAATCATGGAATGGCTTCTCTTTTTCTTAATTCATGTTTTTCAGCTAGTATCAGTCCAATGTTTTCTTTAGACCTCCTCCTGCTATTATCATACTTCTAAAATCCCCTCTTGTTACCTGACACAAGACTAGCTGTTCTCAACTCTAATTGGACCCTGGCCCTTCATGTCTTTTCCCTGCATACCCAAACCACAACTCTCTAATCCTCCTATGAAGCCTGACCTTGCTTTCAAGATCATAAAATTGTTTTCCCCTGTTCAGCCAGGCTGATCTTGTGTCCTGCTTGTTTGATTTATGAATTGCCTGCTCCTGTGCTTATAAAAGGCAGATTTTCCAAACTGACCAGCACTTGTGGACTCCTAAGTCCTCAAAAGCAGTTTGTCAGGGTACTCTGTTAAGTAGCTGCCTGAGTTGCTTAAGTCTGCTCTTCTAAAGTCCAGGACAGCAACTTTGCTGTCTTTTTTTTCTCATTACACGGAAAATTTTAAGTTCAAGCATCTTACAATCACTGTAAGAAGAAAGCCACCTGTCCTGTCATCAAATCCCCTGTGAGTCCTTCATAATTCACAATATCTAGGAGGATATATTTCCTAGCTGGTTAATTGAGTACTTATGAAAAAAAAATTCTCTCCCACAATCTTCCTTCTGAACAGCCTATAGCTCTCCATCCCAGCACTTAACTGTGGGACTTCCTCCATCAATTTTCAAAAATACCAATAATATTGCATATTAGAAAATACACATTATGAAAAGTTGGCACTCTGATTCTTCTTGATTAAAAAATAGTCAGGATTATTAGAAGATAAATTAATACTGGTATCGTTATTACAGATTTGCTAAAGCTTACAGTAATCTTAGCTGTCTCACAACAGGTTTATTGCAGAAAGTTATTGTAAATACAAGCAACTGTATGCTGATTTTGTGTCTCTGGCACAAGTGTTTCTTTGCCTGTAAATTGCACCCCTGTAAATAGTACACATTCTATATCACAGTCTAAAGCTTCTTGCCTATTGAAGGTGCACAAGAATCAAATCAGTTGCTTGGGTTTTGTACACATTTCTGTGTCCTAAACTGAACTGTCAGGGTGGTGTGAGATTGGATGGAAACAAGCTCTTTAGGAAAGACAGGCAGGGGAAAGGTGGAGAGGGTGTCACCCTCTGCTTCAATGTCTAGGTGGAGTCCCTGGAATTGCACCTGGGGAAGGATGAGGAAACTGTCTTAGAGCTTATGATTCGGGGTTAAAGGGAAGGGAAGAGGTGATATCATAGTGGGGATCTGCTACAGACAACTTGATCAAGAAGACCAAGAGAATGAGGTCATCTTTAGGCAGATAGGAATGGCTTTGTGTTCAAAAGACCTGTTCCTTATGGAGGTTTTTAAGCACTCTGGTATCTGTTAGGGAAACAACACAGCAAGGCATCAGCAGTGCAGAAGGTTTCTGGAATGCATGATAATGATAATAATTTCCTCCTCCAAGTGGTAGAGGAAACATATTATGCTGAACTTTGTTCTCATCAGTGAAGAGGGGTTGGTGAGCAACATGAAGCTCAAGGGCAACCTTGGCTGCAGGGACCATGAAAACTTTTGATTCATGGTGCCTAGGACAAGGAGACTGCACAGCAAGCTCACTAACCTGGACTTCAGGAGACCAGACTTCAAACTTCTCAATGACCTCTTTAGTAGTGTACTGTGGGATAAAGCTGATAAGTATTCAAGGATCATCTCCTCCAAGCTCGGGAGCAAAGCATCCTGACAAAGACAAATGTGGGCATGAGTGATAAAACACTAGAACAGGCTGCCCCAGGAGGGATGTGGAATTTCCTTCTCTGAGAATATAAAAAAAACACCTGGGTGCATCCCTTTGTGATCTCATATAGGTGATCCTGCTCTGGCGGCGGAGTTTGACCAGGTGATCTCTCTACATCCCTTCCAGCCCCTAATATTCTGTGATCCTATGAGACCACATAATGAACCTGAAGGTACATAAGTCCATTGGACCTGATAAGATCTATCCACAGGTCTTGAGGGAACTAGCAGATGAATTTGCAAAGCCACTTACCATCATATTTGAAAAGTCATGGCTTCTGGAGGAGTTCCCACTGACTGGAAAAGGAGAAACATAACCCACATTTTCAAAAAGAGAGATAACAAAGTCCCAGGGAACTACAGGGCAGTCAGTCTCACCTCAGTGCCTAGCAAGATAATGGAGGAAATCCTCCCAACACTCTGGAAGCAAGATGGTGATTGGTGGCCACCAACATGACTTCACCAAGAGCAAATCCTGCCTGACAAAATGTATGGCTTTTTATGATGGAGTCACAGCATCACTGGAGAGGGGAAGAGCAACTGATGTCATCTTCCTGGGCTTGTGCAAAGGGTTCAACACTGTCCTGTATGACATCTTGGTCTCTAAATGCGAGAGACATGGGTTTGAAGGATGGACCACTCAGTGGATAAGGAATTGGCTAGGTGGCCAGTCTCAAAGAGTTGCAATTGATGGCTCAATGTGCAATTGGAGACCTGTGGTGAGTGGAGTCCCTTGGGGGTCAGTGATGTTTAATATCTTTGTTGGTGACTGAGATAATCCTCTCTCTTACACGTAGATCTCCTGTTGATGTGATGGTTACATTAAGAACTGAGGAGTGTCCTGAATGCCCCACCTCATGTGCCAGCTTTGCCCACCAAGGCAGAAGCTGCTCAGGGGGCATGGTGGAGAGTGGACAGCAAAGAGGGGCAGAGGCTACGTGGTACTGACCCTTGCAGACTCCCCTGGAAATCCATTTATGCATTTTTAATGTCTGCCATGTGGAGTTATGATGGATGAACCAGAACCATAATAAAAACCCTGGGTCGTGTCAGCTTGCTGGGGAAAACATCGCTGGGGACATCTGGGGCTGGAAACAGCACCCCAGGAATGTCTCTCCTCCCCCACCCCTACCACCAGAAAAGGACCATGGGGTGGTAACTATCATTCCTGCTCTCTCTTTCTCCATTATCTCTCTTCCTCTCTCTCCCTTTTCTTTCTTTCTCTGTTTCGTTTGCTCCATCCCCTCTCTCTCTAAAAAGTAGTTTCGTCTTGATGTATGATCTCGTTTGTGTGTTAATTTCTCTCACAGGAATGTTCAAGAAGAACCATGTCTCTTACACAACCTTCAGATCCACAGTGACCTGGACAATGGGGTCAAGTGCACCTTCAGCAAGTTTGCTGACGACACCAAGCTGTGTGGTGCAGTACAGATGCTGGAAGGAAGGGGTGCCATCCACAGGGATTTCCACAAGCTGGAGAAATGAGCCCAAGCCAACTTCATTAAGTTCAACAAGGCAAAATGCAGGGTTGTGCAGCTGATTCAGTGTAACCCCAAGCACAAATACAGGCTGGGAGATTAGTGTATTGAGTGCAGCCCAGCAGAGAAGGACTTGAGGATGCTGGCTGATGAAGTGACTGAAGTGAGCCAGCAATGTGTAATGGCAGCCCAAAAGGCCAACTGTATCCTGGGCTGTCTCAAAAGAAGTGCAGACAGCAGGTCAAGGGAGGTGATTCTGTCCCTCTGCTTTGCACTTATGAGAACCCACTTGGAGCAGTCTGTCCAGTTCTGGAGCCCCCAACACAAGAAGGGCATGAATCCATTGGAGAGGGTCCAGAGGGCCACAGAGGTGATAAAAAGGATGGTGCACCTCTTCTACAAGAAAAGGTTGATGGAACTGAGTCTGTTCAGCCTGGACAAGAGAAGGCTCCAGAGAGACCTTAGAGTGGCCTTCTAGTACCTGAAGAAGGCCTACAGAAAAGCTGGAGAAGGGCTATTTGTAAGGGTCTATGGTGACAGGACAAGGGACAATGGCTTTAAACTAGAGCGGGGTAGAATTAGATTGGACATTAGGAAAATCCTCTCTACTGTGAGTATGGTGAAAAAACAGAACAAGTTGGCCAGAGAAGCCCTGGAAATGTTTAAGACCAGACCATATGAGGCTTGGAGCAACCTGGTGTAGTGGGAGCTGTCCCCACCCATGGCAAGGTTTTGGAACTAGGTAATCTTTACTGTCCTTTCCAGCTCAGATCATGTTCTATAATAACCTTTGGCAAGATACCTAATGTCCTATCTCAGCCTACTGAGGTGGGAGAAGGTAAGTTGTCTTTGTATCCACAAGTTTAGCTGAGGTGAGCCCAGTTAATGGTCTGAGAAAGAAAACATTGCAATTTTCAGTGAAAAGTTCCTACTGTTCTTATATTAAAAAGAAAAATACAGCTGAAGAATGCTTGTGCAAGAATCAGCAGAAGATTCCAGGTCAGCTAATGGTTTCCTAGGAGGTAAGGAGATGTACTGCTGTCCTGAGCAAGGGTCAGTCAATCACGCCTAGCAGTAGATACTGACTTTGCACCATAGAGGTTAGAGAACTGAATCTGTAACTGCAGTGCTAAGTGTCAAAGTTCTGGTCAGCAAGGCAAAATTAATTAGTTATATTTTTTTGTTTGTATAAGGAGAGGGGTTTTACCAAGAGCTGAAAAGCACGGCTTTGTACTTTGCTCAAGCTCATCTAATAATGAGCTGCTGCTGAAAGAAGTGTTAATAATCACTCCACTTCCACTCCTTCTGTGCCTTTCTGTCAAACCAAGTGATTGTGTGCCTCTAGAGTTTGTGAGTGAAGCAGAAACCTTCATTTCTTTTGAAACAGAGACTTGATTTCCCACAGATTGGCTACTAGAACTGACTTCCTGGCCACAGTACAGCTGTAACCGGTGTCCATTCAAAGGTGATGCCAACAAGAGAAATTGATAAACTTTAAAAAATACAAACACTGGGCACATGACAGCAGCAGGTCTCCTTTCACAGCCTCATGGTCTTATGAGGGAAATGCAGAGGAAAGGAGAATAATGTAGTGTACTTGATAACATACTGAATTTGGTAGTGTATCAGTGGGCTTCTGTGAGCAAGTGTTATCCATGCATCATCCTCTGCTTAGGAGGCCTCTGATATCTGTTCTGTCGATTTGCAGGTGCACTCTTAGCAAGCTACACCACAGGGAATGGTAAGTGCAAGCCTTAAGGTGAGAACACTCCGGTTCAGCTATGCGTGAGCACCTCTTCAATAATAAGGTGACAGCTGCAAATGAAAAAAAGTATTGTAGGAGATAATACTCCCTCTGCTGTGACCCACTACCTCTCTTCTATCATATGAATAGATGTAGTGGTCCTTAAAGTCACTGAATCACACAGAAATATTCATACTGGAAAAGACCCTCAGGATTGCCAAGATCAGACTATATCCTTACTCTACAAGGTTCACTTCAAACCATATCTCTAAGTACCACATCCAAACAATTTAAAAACACATCCAGGGTTGGTGACCCAAGCCCCTCCTTGGGCAGCCAATTTCCTAATGTCTAATCTGAACCTATCCAGTCGCAGCTTGAGGCCATTCCCTCTCGTTCTATCACTGTTTACCTGTGAGAAGAGACCAGCACCAACCTCTCCACGAGGTCCTTTCATGTACTTGTAGACGGCAATGAGGTCTCCCCTCAGCCTCCTCTTTTTCAAACGAACCAACCCCAGCTCCCTCAGATGCTCCTCATAAGATTTATTCTCCAGGCCCTTCACCAGCTTCGTTGCCCTCCTCTGCACTCACTCCAGCAGCTGAACATCCCTCTCGTGAGAAGGTGCCCAGAGCAATCCTCGGAAATGGGGCCAGTTAGAAACTTGACAACTATTTAACTATTTCAAAACTTCTTTAACTCTCAGAAAAATGTGTGAAGAGCAGCAGGTCAACACTTAACCTCTCAATAAATTGTAATCTGAAATGCAACTTGTCTGGGAGAAAATAATTTCTAAAGTGTGACTTCAAAATTTCAAGAAGGTTAGATCTGCATTTCCCCTGTGAAATGTTCTGTTTCTGTCTTTTGCTGATTTTATATTGTTTCCATTCACATTAGCCATTTGGTTCTGGATGAATTACCCATCAGACTGTAAAGGGTTAAGCCTACCTGAAGCCTTATCCTGACTCCTCCCTGGGGGTGGTCTGATCTGCCCCCCAGGTGTCATATTTAGCCCCCTCCCACTTCCTGCTGAGACTGCTATAAAAAGGGAGGACATGTTGTCTCCTCTCTCTCTTGGTCCCTCCTACCTGACCAGCAACTTGCTGCCCTTCTGCTACTGACCAACATGTGCTCTCCAGCCAACATGTGGGGATAACAACTTTTCTTTCTTTCTTTTCTTTCTTTCTTTCTTTCTTTCTTTCTTTCTTTCTTTCTTTCTTTCTTTCTTTCTTTCTTTCTTTCTTTCTTTCTTTCTTTCTTTCTTTCTTTCTTTCTTTCTTTCTTTCTTTCTTTCTTTCTTTCTTTCTTTCTTTCTTTCTTTCTTTCTTTCTTTCTTTCTTTCTTTCTTTCTTTCTTTCTTTCTTTCTTTCTTTCTTTCTTTCTTTCTTTCTTTCTTTCTTTCTTTCTTTCTTTCTTTCTTTCTTTCTTTCTTTCTTTCTTTCTTTCTTTCTTTCTTTCTTTCTTTCTTTCTTTCTTTCTTTCTTNTTTATCATCTGTAATCCCCCCTCATTTCCCACACCCTGTACTTTTGGTTCCCTTTTTTGTCCCCTAGCCTCTGTAATCCCCTCTACCTTTTATTTATTATTAAAGTTTATCTCTTTTTACTTCCAAATCCAATTGAGCTTGTTTGAGCTCGGGGGGTGGGGCTAGCTTAAACCCAATACACAACCCTTTACTTAAAGTCTAATGCCTGTAGGTCAATAAAGCAGGATTAGTTCACATCTGCTGGGCTTTGCTGTGGTCTATATGGTATCAGTTTAATATTAACAGTACTGCACAGTGACAGAGACTTTCATCCTATGCATTAAGCCACATGAGGGCATGCAAGGGTATAAGAAGGGAAAAAAAAAAGTCACCAGAACCAAACATGGTATTTAAACTTTTTAATAAGAGAAACCAGAAAGAAACAGTTTTTGAGAAGCAGCTCAGTCTTGCCATCTCAACTTCCCCACCTGCTCAGTTAAAGTGCAAGTAGCTAATGATAGCCACAGTGATAGGCAGAGAGGTTGCCAATAATGCTCTGTTTTAAAGATGTCACAGTCTTAACAGATGGTAGCTGGGTAACATGGGGGTGCTAGATTTATCCTTAATTTCCTTGCAGCAGTTCCTTTGGCTGCAGTTTTTGTATCGGTGTCAACTTCATCCTCCACTAATGGAAGCATATATGCTGTAGAGTCGTCGTGGTGTGTTCCTATAAACAAAAGCAGATTCCTAGCACCATTGCTACTCAGTTCAGTGGGAGCCCAGAAGGGTCAGTCAAGACACTCAAAACAGCAGCCACACAAGAAGAGAACTCCTGGTTGCCACAAAAATCAAAGCACACAAGAAGTACACACTCTGTCTGATTCCAACGTCACATAACTAAGAGTTGTTGCAAAAGTCTCACAGTATTTTAAACTGATTTATTCAGAAGACAAACATCACGAGTAACTGACAAGAATATGCATTTGTTGAGGCCATGATCCATGAATTGCCCAAAAGAAAGCAGCAGTAATACTGATCAAAGATGGTGAAAAGACAATGGCATGCCAAACTTCTTTGCTTTATTTTTGTCCTACACATGTATGAATCTCACGCTCCATTAAGAAACATTTTAAGTAAAACTTTTCATTTAAAAAAACCTTCCATATTCTCACTCCATCAAGACAAATATCTCCTCCTTGGTCTTTAGGCAAGCCTTTGCTCTCATTGGGAGTCTTCCAGATGTGACAAGTCTTCATGATCCGTTGTATGAGATCTCCTAAATTCTTTGCATGATGTTGAGCTGTAGTAAGATGACAGCTCAGGCAGAGGTATTTTTTATATTCCCAGAGAGTAGATTTTCTTGTTTTTGAAGGAAAGTAAGCTTGCAAAGAGCCAAACTCAGAGGGGAGTATTAATATTTAGATGAATAATGAAGGTGCTACAGTAGTGGAATGAGGCTAAGGTATGAAAGGAACAAGCAATTTATAATAATTTTTGTTTGTTTCTCAAGAGGTGTGACGATGTGAAGGACAGAATGCAAATGCTTCCACGGGCAATTACTTCCCTATTTTCAAACAATACATTATTTTCTATTTATAAAAATAGAATTGTGGAGAATCGAATGTTAAGTTCTTTTTTTTTTTTTTTTATTCCTTTTGGGGTAACATATGANTGCATTTGTGGTAACATATGGATTAAAAAAAAATCCTTCTGTAGGAATGTGCTACCTTTTCATTTTAATAGTGCTTACAGAATAGCTAACACTGCACCGTTGCTGCTGTCAATGGTGACAGACATTACTGAAAAGAGATCATGCAAAATACGTCTTGACAGAGTCATGTACAGAGTCATGTCTCGGGGAATTCAGAAAACAACCCCAAAAACCAAACCCAAACCTGTTCTGTGTCTCACATAGCAGACATTAAGAAGGCAAACCCTTTAATAAAAACATCTACCTATGTGTTGAGAATCAGAACCATGAATCAGATGGTTGAAACTCCTGCTTGAATTGAAGCTCCCTCTGCTGGCTTGACGAGGACACTTAGTGTGGCCCCAAAAGCAGACCATCTCTGCCTTTGAGTTTGGGTCAGAAGAGGGATAATTTTCAAGACTTTTTCCGTGAGGAGTTCTGATGCTATCACATTGATAATACAGAAGGGTGCAGACCACTAGGTGGCAATTAATGTTCCCTCTTCAGCTGTTCTCATGTGTTGCGATTATCAATTTTAAATTATTATTAATAATCGGGGCGGGGGGGGGGGGGGGGGG
>VWZI01018565.1:91973-104193 GCA_013396835.1 Psilopogon haemacephalus | reverse complement strand
TTAAGGCCAGGCTGGATGAGGCTGTGGGCAGCCTGATCTAGGATAAAAGTGTCCCTGCCTATGGCAGGGAGGTTGGAACTAGATGAACCTTGTGGTCCTTTCCAACCCTGACTATGATTCTAAGTTTTCTCTACATCCAGGAGAGGTAAAAACATACTCTGCTTACATGACCTTCTCACTTGTGAAAGCTGAGACTAAGAATTGGTTAAGTCATTGAAGCAGAAGAAGCTGAAATGCCAGGAAAGTATATAAAGCTTGCTTTGGAGGCTTCTGTGCTGCAGGAACTTGGGATAGCAGATGCGCACTGGAGACTAGAGTCATTTAAGCCATGCACAGACTTCTGCTGCCTCTAACTTTTGTTAACTGTCAGTACTGGGAATGATCTAGTGACAAGGCTGTAACAGCTGTCTCTTATTTGCAGTGTCTCCTCCTGTACCATGACAACAGGCTTCCCTGTAAACTGTTTTTACACACACACAGTCTACAGGTACCTTGAAAACAAATGATTAGTAGAAGTCAGTAGGTATTAGTTATCCCTATCTTGCAGAGAAGAAAGAAAAGTAAAACCTATCCAAAGCTATATATCAATATAGTGGTAAAATCACCCAGGAGTTAGAGCTAAAGCCAGATCTCTTTCTTAGTGATGCAGGCAGCACAGCCTCTCATTTCAAAATAATTATGTAAACACTGTCCATGACACTAGATTTGTATGATCAAATTGTGCAGTGACTTGCCTTACATGTGGAAATATCATTGTACAAATAGTAATTAGGAGAGTTGTGAGAACTAGGCTTTCCAAGTGTGGTTTAAACAGTCTTGGGCAAGATATTTTTTTGCCAATCTATGAAAATGAAGCATTGAGAACCTAATATGAAAAGAGCAGGTGTTACTACCCAGATGGCCCATGCTTCCCTTTTCTTTCCCATCCAGTGACACAGCAGTTTGGAAATACATAGCTGTACAACTAGAAGCAATATATTCTGAAACTTCATTCACATGGTAAAAATAGAGTGTTAAGTCCTCCAGAGAAAGAGTGAATTGTCCTCTTGCTCCTGCTTTGAAATCAGAGAGTGATTAGAAAGAAAAATTTAACTGAAAAATCTAGTTCCATCCAAACTAAGTGAAAAGCAAGAAAACGCAGTAAAAACTTTACCAGGCTGACAAAAGAGCTTGAAGGCTCTGGAGACCACATGCTGTGTCATGCTGCAATGTAGCAGGAGTCTTATGTTTCTTTCTGAAACACTTGCTAATTTCCTTCTGCTAATTTCTTACCAAATCATGAGTCATTCGAAATGAAAGGTTGTTTTCCCTGTAACAAGGGACATCTGCTACTAAATGCCCATGCTAACATGCTTAGGAATCCTAATCTGGGGCATTCAGCAAAAATTAGGGTGTTTTTTCATTTTAATGGAAAATTCAATGTGCCTTGCCCGTGTTTCAAAATGTCTCCAGATCTTTGCAAGTGATTTCTGTGCTCAATTAAATTTATAAGAAACATCAGAAAAAGATCTTTCTGTATGTATACCTTCTTTTCCCTACCAGTCTCTCTTTGCAGCTTTGATTGTACAAGGACAGAAAACTGCAGTCTATATTGTAAATAAAGAATACTTCCTATGAATTATTGCACAGAGTTTGTGTCTAGGGCTAAATGAAGAGTCAATAAAATTAAACAACAAAAAGAGGAACAAGCACAGATAACTAATAGAATCCCAATTTTAATTATCCCCTCTTTCCTTTGATGTGGAAGAAAATAGAAATATATAAAGGCATTTATAAGAATTAAAGTAAGCTAGGGATAGATATCTGATGATTTTGCTGTTATGGCTCAGGGCAGAATGGAATTTCGATTCAGATGATAACAGTCCTTCAGTTGTATTTGCAGAAAACAATGGGGCATGTTGATGGGCATCTATGTTTCACACCATGGGAAATACCTCTGAGAAGGCTGATCCTTAGTACCTTTGCATCTTCTGTTTGAGTTCAAAATGAGNGGATTTAATGGCAATTTGCCAACGTTTTGTTGTTAAAAAAAAAAAAAAAAAAAAAAAAAAAAAGCAGAATTACTCTAAAGAACAAGATAAATATATGATCTGAATGGATAAAAGTATTAAAGGAGTTCAGCATAGCTGATGGTCATGGTTATTAATAATTTATATGAGGCAGGGGTTACAAAAATATAATTGTTCTTTGACCCCAAAATTGCACCCTGAAATATGTGCAAAATTTAGGGATTTGGGATATTCAGTTGGGAGGTACTGTTCACAATGAGGGAATATTAATAATAATGAACAATTTGGAAAAGTTTCAGAAAGTTGGAAAAGACAAACCATCAGTAGCCTTTTCTCCAGTATAAAGACAGTGTTGTGGAAGACTAACAGGCCTAAAAGGTATTCTGGCTTGCTCCACCCTTCTGCTGATGAGAGAAGCAAGGGCAGGAGGAAAACAAAGGCTTGGGCCATTATGTCCCCTCCCAAAGTGAATAAGGGTAAGCAAGCCCTGGTTTCACCTCATATGGTCAGTTTGACAAAGTGCCACTCTGATTGGTGAATCTCTGTGGCCATTACACTCGGGCAAATAATATAAATGGAGCTAAGTTGCAAGCAGGGCTCTCTGTTCTGACAACATGCTCTGCTCTGCCTCAGTGTGTTCTGCTCTGCCTTGTGCTTCAGACTATCAAATGTTTGATGTAATACTTTGTGAGTACATATTCATAAGCCTCTCTATAACTGACTTCTATTGTGCCTTGTGCCTTAGCAGAAAGGAGCCTGTCAAGTCCCCTAGTGGGCAAATGGTATAATTGAAACTAAGAACCTCTTTCCAGTTTTAAGTTTAGTGTTTATATTTTCTAGTTGTTACTTAAGTGTTCTAGGTTGCCTGTTCCCTGTGTGTGTAAATAGCCAAACTATGCATTTCAAAAATTGTAAATATTTTTTCTGGTGAGATTTAAATTTAATAAACTATTTTAATAATTATTAACAATATTTGCCTGGATAGCAAAATTAATCATAGAATCATAGAATCAGTCAGGGTTGGAAGAGACCACAAGGATCCTCTAGTTCCAAACCCCCTGACATGGTCAGAGACACAAATAATATTGATTATTAATTTTACATAATTTGTAACAGACAGTAGGCAAGATTCTGGAAAATCTAGGAATATGAAGCCAAAAGAGCCAAATTTACTCACAAAGTTGATGCTGTGAAGAATCTCTTGTGGTTTTATGGTAGCAAACAGCCTCCGAACCTGCAAATTATAATCCCATGCACAAAATGAAGCCAGAATTGATCTTGCATGTGCTCCACTGCCAGATGCACTTTCCCAGCATGGGAAACAGCCACTTTTATGGCAGCAGTGATGCGGCAGTTTGTCCAGCATTGAGGAAACAGGGTATAGGTAGCAGGGGTCCAGGAGAAGTCTGGAGAAGTCTGAAGAAATCCCAGAGAAGCCCCTTGCACTTCTGGCTCACTCCAATTTAGTAATTCCATTGTAGTGGATCTGGGCATCACCTGCCCCCTCCCCCCACCAAAGGATTCACACGAGTAAACTCAGCTGGCTAGAATTTAAGAAATGAAGCTTTATATTCACAGCTTAGCACAATTTACAAGCATATATCTACAATATATTACAGATACTTACATCTATATACAGTAATATACAAGTTAAAAGTAATACAGAAATACAAGACCCCTCCCAGAAGTCAGAGTGCTCAGGAAGGTCTCTCAACCACCCCTCCATCTTCTTTCCACACAACCCTCCCCATTATCTCAGAATCCCCATTCCATGCAAGGTGATGTGGAGAGGTCAGCAGAGGTGTTAGAAGCAGAATGATTAATTGCTAAACGTGCAGGGTCAGGCAGAAGATTTAATATGGCAGAGCCATAGACTGTCTTGTCTATGTTTCTGTCCTTGCTTTTATATGTCTCAGCAGAAAAAATGGGTAATACAGACATCATCTAATTTTCTTTTCACAACAAATGATCTAATTTCTCTCATTAAAATATTCCAATTAGCCTCAAACCAGCACATCCATAGATGAATTGTTTCCATTGTTATATATACTGAGTGGGAATTACTTAGCCTATGGCATCTCAGTGCAGGTATTTCATGTGGTGTGGGGCAATGCACAGGTGTAGACCCCCTGTGCACAGGCAGGAAAAGGAGTATCCTTTTCAGCTCCTTTCACACCGCTCTGCTTTCCCTATTTGAACCCATAATGGGGAGGGTGAAAGCAAAGGGACATTTTTGGGCACAGTCTCCACACTGACTCATGGGTTTGTAAATCTGATGGAGACTGATATGCAGCATTAAAACAGGAGACATTAAATGAACAAACAAAAGTTGATGGACCTGCAAATGGTCTAGGTGAAAAAGGAAAAAACCCAAAGAACAAAACAGCCCAAGACATTTCTAATTAGTACGGTTGAAAATGCTGTTCTGCATTTCCTGTGTCCATCTCACTGGGAAATCATCATCCTTCACAGTTGTGGTTGCACTGGAAACCTCTAGGAAACCCATCAAATAGACCTGTTGTTGGTACAACACTACTGTCAGTGCCTATGGAACAGATTACTTTTTCCCCTGGCCAGAAGCCACCAGGTAACTACTCAGCTGCTTTGAGGCTTCTCTTACCTACAGCTTCTCATCACTTGGCTCAGAGAATTCAGAAACACTCTTGCATCTGAAGAAAAGTGACAGTGTGCAGCTGCACTAAATACAGGTGCACTGCACATACCAAGTAGTGTTACCTAAGTATATCTGGTTAGCGAAAGTCTACATTTGGGTTTTCTAAATGGTCTCTTCAGCTTCTATTTTTTGTATGTTTACATGCACCTGTCTGCATGTCTGAATTTTGTGCAAATTAAAAAACCGTGTGGGTAGATAAGCAGTTGTTCTTGTCCCAACAAATGAGGCAGTTGAAGCCTGCTTCCCAGTAAATGGAGGTAGAATAATGTAAGTGCAGATATTTTCACACTAGTCATCAAAATGTCCCTATGATTATTATCATGTGTCACTCACAGGTTCTGGCTAGAACTACATAATTTTTTATATTTGTGAATTTGTTCAGGTCACATGAGAACTCCTTAGCAAAGATATTAAATGAAGCATACAAAGTATTTGTTTCTAGTGTTTCTGAGATGTAGTGTTTTCATTTTGAAATTGCGTGTTTTGTGTAGATATTTGCCTAAAGTAGCATGAGTTTTAGCGAACGAACCAAACAAACCTCTTGGATTCATGCTACAGATCTGAATTAATTTAGTTACTACAGCCAGCATTCAGGAATTAAAACCTGAACCATAAGCTTCAGGACAAATACAAATGAAACTGACCTTGATACTGAAGGTAAACATAATTTTAGACTAATTTTTTTTTTTGCGTTCTGAAGCACAAGAAATTTAGGCTACTTGCCTAAAGTCCATGGGTTTTTCACTCTTTTTTTGGTGTGTGCATGAAGACTTTCAGTCCAAGCTTAAAGTGGCATGATGTCAGATCAGACAAGGTCTAGAGATGAGTTATAGTAAAGTAGTGACACCTGTACCTCCTGGGTGGAAACTTTTTTTTTTTTTTTTAATTAGACCACAAAATAATACTCTGATTTTCATGGTTAGTTTGCAGAAACATCACTCCTCAGTATGATGGTAGCATAGCTATTTTCACATAACAGTGTCACTATCATAGAAACATAGAATGGTTTAGGTTGGAAGTGGCCTCAAAGATCATCCAGTTCCAACCCTCCACAATAGACAGGGATACCTCCCACTAGATCAGGTTGCTCAAGGCCTCATCTAACCTTGCTTTGGACACATTCAGGGAGGGAGCATCCACGACCTCCATGGGCAACCTGTGCCAGTGTTTCACCACTCACACTGGAAATAACTTCTTCCTAAGATCTAGTTTAAATCTCCCCTCTGTCAGTTTAAAACCATTACCCCTCATCCTGTCATTACAAGACCTTGTAAATAGTCCCTCCCCAGCCTTCCTGTAGGCCCCCTTCAGATGCTTGAAAGCTACTACAATGTCTTGTCGAAGCTTTCTCTTCTCCAGGCTGAAGAACCCCAACTCTCTCAGCCTGTCCTCATAGCAGAGGTGCTCCAGCCCTCTGATCATCTTCAGGGTCTTCCTCTGGACTCACTTCAACAGTTCCATGTCCTTCCTGTGTTGGGGGCTCCAGAACTGCACACAGTACTCCAGGTGGTGTCTGACGAGAGCAGAGTAAAGGGGGACAATCTCCTCTCTTGCCCTGCTGGCCATGCTGCTCTTGACGCAGCTGAGGACACAGTTGATGTCTGGGCTGCATGTGCATGCTATCGCCTCATGTTGAGCTTTTCATCAACCCAGACCTTCAGGTCTTTTTCCTCAGATCTGCTTTCCAGCCCTTTGCCACCCATCCTGGGTTTGTGCTTGGGATTGCGCCAACTCAGATGCAGGACCTTACACTCAGCCTTGTTGAATTTCATGAGGATGGCCTGTGCCCACCTCTGCAGCCTGTCCAGATCCGTCTGGGTGGATCCCTGCCCTCTAGCAAGTTGACTGTGCCACAGAGATTGGTGTCTTCTGCAAACTTGCTGAGTGTGCACTCAATTCCTCTGTCCATATTGCTGATGAAAATGTTAAACAGCACTGGTCCTAGAACTGACCCCTGAAAGATGCCCCTTGTCACTGGTCTCCAGGTGGACATTGTGCTGTTGATCACAACTCTCTGCCTGTGACTATCCAGCCAATTCCTTATCCAGCAGTGCTCCACCCATCAAGTTCTTAAAAAACATCTCGGGAATATAGTCCTTCAAGACATACTGAACTGAGTTAGAATAGTGCACTTAGGTTCCCTGAAGAAATTTCCAGGTCTGCATTCTCATAAGCATTTACATCCCTGACCTGTCTGCAATGCACTTTTCTGTGGAAACCAGTAGAAAGTCTGACTTCCAAAGGATAAGTGTCCCTGACTGACCTATTCCTGAATCACGTTGAGACTGCAGAGTGAATTTACTGCTTATTAGACACTGGAGAACCTGACAGCTCAGAGCACTTCAACAGCAGAGTGGAACACCTCTTGACTAAAAAGACTGAACTCAGGTTAAAGACTTTTCAGCAGACAGGATATGAATAATGTCTCTTCTCTATGCAAATTCTCTGATGCCCAGCAAGAGGTGGACCCACAATGCATTATTTCCTTTGCGAAAATCTAATAGTGCTAATGAACTCTATTTTCTCTGCTTTCATGAGTTAGTAAATATCAATAGTAAATATTTCTGAGGTTTCTGCACCCCAGATTTATTATGAAGTTATAAAAACATCTCAAACATATTGGGAAGAAGTGCCAGATAGGCAGATTTTCAGAAGTACAGGGAGAAGTTAATGGAAATCATCAAGGGAAAGTGTAGATTCTTGTACTTAGGAAAGAACAACCCCAGGTATCAGTATAGGTTGATGACTGACCTATTGGAGAGCAGTGAAGAGGAAAATGACCTGGGGCCCTAGTGGGTAGAAGGTTGACCATGAGCCAGCAATGTGTTCTTGTGGCCAAGAAGGACAATGCCATTTTGGGGTGTATTAGAAGGGCTGTGGTTAGTAGGTCTAGAAACGTTCTCCTGCTCCTCTACTCTGCCATGGTGGGGCCTCACCTGGAATACTATGTCCAGTTCTGGGCGACTCTGTTCAGAATGTAGTTGTTTAGGAATTACCGTGTCCCCCCCCGCCCCGTACAATTTACCACACTAGACTCAGTCAGCTGGAAATTAAGGAAGCTATATTTACAGCTTAGAATAACTTAGAAGCATATATATATACACAACACACACAGATAATTACAGTTATATACAAGTTAAAAGTAATACAGAAAAACAAAATCCCTCCTGAAACAATCAGACTGCTCAGGGGTCTCCCAAACCAAACATCCCATCCTCCCTTCTTTCCCTCCCCTCAGAAATAACCAGATGATCTCATTAATGTTTATAAATATGTAAAGGGTGAGTGCCAAGAGGATGGAGCCAGGCTCTGCTTGGTGATGCCCAATGACAGGACAAGGGGAAATGGGTGGAAGCTGAGGCACAGGAAGTTTCATGTAAACATGAGGAAAGTTTTCCCTGTGAGGGTGACAGAACACTGGAACAGGATGCCCAGGGGCATTGTGGAGTCTCCCTTTCTGGAGATATTAAAAACCTGCTTGGATGCATTCCTGCATGATCTGGTAGAGGTGATCCTGCTCTTGGCAGGGGAGTTGGACTGGATGATCTTTTGAGGTCACTTCCAGTCCCTAACTTTCTGTGATTTGGTGATACATAAATTTCTTAGAACCAAATGGCTTATAGTGATGCCATCATTTCAGCAAAGTGCTAGTTAAACTGGGGAGGGGGGAGGAGGGCAAGGAAGCAGCTCATAGATTTACACCTGTTTTCCTCTTGTTATAAGTTCTCTTGCTGCATTTCCTAGGAACTAGGATGTAAGCATATGCTAATATGCTAAGTGTTTTAGGATCACTAAGGCTATCAGAGACACATTCCATCCAGTAGCCAAACATCTGTATCTTTGGCAGAGAAGCTACAAAAGCATAATTTTTCTCCTGGATCAAAGCCACCATGAAAAATGAAACTTCTCATGTACTTACATATGTTAGTACATACACTTTTCCATTAATGCAGTAAATGTGCTTTCTAGGTAATTAGTATATACGCTAGGAAGATAATTTGTACCACGTATTTCAAAGACTTACCTAAAGATCTTTTGTTACTGATTTAATTATGTCTAAGAGAAACAAGGTGCTGATATTTTTTTACTGATTCTGAAATTTTTCTGGTAATGTTTGAGGTTATTATTGTCTTTCAAGTACTGCAGATGATAAATCTTCACAGAAGTGTCCAAGGTAAGGTTTTTTTTTTGCCTAACCAACCTGAAATGTGAGAAGGTAGCTAACTGCACAGGTGAACTATGCTGCACATTAGCATATGGATTTTAGAGTGTACAGAAAACACTGCTTTTAATAGAAGAAATTATCTGCCTTAGTAAACTAGGAGACATGGAAGGATGAGAATGTTTATCTGCATTCAATCTGTGAGGCTCCTGTGACAGACAATATCAGTTTTATAGGCCTGTACTTTGGCAGAAAAGCTCAGAGCTTCTCTTACCAAAATCCTGTAGTGAATAGAGGTTTGCAGGGTGTAAACTAACATATGTTTCACCACATTCATAGACTGGTGATGCAAAGATATGTAGGATGTAAGTGAATGTGCTCACATGGCATGTGAAGGACAACCAAGGGATCAGGCCCAGACAGCACTGGTTCACGAAAGGCAGGTCATGCTTGACTAATCTCGTCTCCTTCTATGACACCAAACTGGGAAGCTTGGCTAGAGGCTCTGTGGCCATCCAGTGAGGCTTGGACAGACTGGAGAGCTGCGAGCACAAAGGAACAAAACAAGGTTCAACAAGGACAAGTGCAGAGTCCTGCATCTGGGGAGGAATAATAAACTGCACCAATACAGGCTGGGAGGTGATCTTGCTGGAGAGCAGCCCTGTGGAGAGGGACCTGGGAGTCCTGGAAGAAAGCAGAGAAGAATGCTAGGAGGCCTGCCTGGCTGAGCAAGGAGCTCCTGGACTCGCTGTCACACAAAAAGAAACTCCACAAGAAGTGGAAGAAAGGACAGCTAAAATGGGGAGTATATAAGGAAGCTGCCTGAGCAGCCAGAGATCTGATTAGGAAAGCCAAAGCACAGTTTGAATTGAATCTAGCCAGGGAGGTCAAAGGAACATCAAGAATTTCTACAGGTATGTTAATGGTAAAAAGCTTACATGGGAAGGTGTGGGCCCCCTCAGAAAGGAAATAGGTGAAATGGTCACAAGTGGCATGGAAAAGGTTGAGGTTCTCAATTACGTCTTCACTGCAAAGGCCTCCAGCCACACTCATGGAGTCATGTCAGATAATGGCAGGGACTGGAAGGAAGAACTGCCCATAGTAAGTGAAGATCAGGTTCATGATCACCTGAAGAACCTGAAAGTGTTCAATTCCATGGGACCCAATGGGATACACCCACAGGTACTGAGAGAACTGGCAGATGAGGTTGCAAAACCCCTCTCTATTATATTCCAAAAGTCCTGGCAGTCTGGTGAAGTCCCCACTGAGTGGAAAAGGGGAAACATAACTCCCATTTTCAAAAAGGGTAGGAAGGAGGAGCTGGGGAACTACAGTCCAGTCAATCTCATCTCTGTGCCTGATAAGATCATGGAGCAGATCCTCCTGGAGGCACTACTGAGACAGGTGAATAGTGAAGAGATGATTTGGTCCAATCAGCATGGCTTCACCAAGGGCAGATCTTGCCTTACAAACCTGGTGGCCTTCTGCAAACAGATCACAACATGAATAGACGAGGACCAAGCAACTAATGTCATTTATCTGGACCTGAGCAAAGCCTTTGACAATGTTCTGCACCACATCATGGTGTCCAAGCTGGTGAAACAGGCTTAATGGGTGGACCACCAGATGGATAAAGAACTGGTTTGATGGTCACACCCAAAGAATGGCTGTCAATGGGTCCATGTCCAAGTGGATAACAGTAGCAAGGGGATCAGTTCCCCAGGGATCAGTCCTGGGACCAGTCTTGCTCAACATCTTTGTGGGTGACATGGACAGAGGCATTGAGTGCACCCTCAGCAAGTTTGCTGATGACACCAAGCTGTGTGGTGCAGCAGACACTCTGGAGGGCAGGGATGCCATCCAGAGCCTGGACAGGCTGGAGAGGTGGGCACAAGCCAACCTCATGAAGTTCAACAAGGCCAAGTACAAGGTCCTGTATCTGGGTCGAGGCAATGCCAAGCACAAATACAGACTGGGCAGTAAGTGGCTGGAGAGCAGCCCTGACTAGAGTGACTTGGGGGTGCTGATGGATGAGAAGCTCAACATGAGATGGCAGTGTGCACTTGCAGCCCAGAAAGCCAACCAGATCCTGGGCTGCATCAGGAGAAGTGTGGCCAGCAGGTCAAGGGAGGTGATTCTCCCCCTCTACTCTGCCCTGGTGAGACCCCATCTGTTCTACCACGTCCAGTTTTGGAGCCCCTATTACAAGAGGCATGTGGACATGCTGGAGTGTGTCCAGAGAAGGACCATGAGGAGGATCAGAGGGCTGCAGCTCCTCTCCTATGAGGACAGACTGAAAGAGTTGAGGGTGTTTAGTCTGGAGGAGACTCCAAGGTGACCTTCTTGTGGAGTTCCAGTATCTGAAGGGGGCCTACAAGAAAGCTGGGGAGAGACTTTTTAGGCTATCAGGTAGTGACAGGACTAGGGGGAAGGGAGCAAAGCTGGAGGTGGGGAGATTCAGATTGGATGTGAAGAGGAAGTTCTTCACCATGAGAGTGGTGAGAGCCTGGAATGGGTTGCCCAGGGAGGTGGTTGGGGCCACATCCCTGGAGGTGTTTAAAGCCAAGCTGGATGAGGCTGTGGGCCGTAAGATGTCCCTGCCTATGGCAGGGAGGTTGGAACTAGATGAACCTTGTGGTCCCTTCCAACCCTGACTGATTCTATGATTCTATGACTCTATGGTAACAAATTATCCATGGGACAGCAATGTGCCCTTGTGGCCAAAATAGGCCAATGGGATCCTGGGGTATATTAAGAAGAGTGTGTCCAGCAGATTGAGGGAGGTTCTCCTCCCCCTCTACTCTATCTTGGTGAGACCTCATCTTGAGTTCTGTGATCAGTTTTGGGCTCCCCAGTTTAAGAGGGACAGGAATCTGCTGGAGAAGTCCATCAGAGGGCTACAAGGATGATTAGTGGACTGGGGCAGTGCCTTATGAGGAGAGGCTGAATGATCTGGGGCTTTTTAGTCTGGAGAAGAGAAGACTGAGAGGGGATTTAATCAATGCTTATAAATATCTGATAGCTGGGTGTTAGGAGTGGGAAGGGCAGGCTCTGCTCACTTGCTCCCTGGGGTAGGACAAGGAGCAATGGATGTAAGTTGCAGCACAGGAGGTTTCACCTCAACACAAGGGGTGATTTCTTTGCTGTAATGGTCACAGAACACTGGAATGGGCTTCCCAGAGAGGTTGTGGAGTCTCCTTCTCTTGGACACTTTCAAGGCCTGTCTGGATGTTTTCCTGTGTGATCTGAGCTTGATTGTATGGTCCTGCTCTGGCAGGGGGGTTGGACTTGATGATCTTTTTGGGTCCATTCCAACCTCTGATATCCTGTGATCCTGTGAACACCCTTCATGGTGTTTATCTGCACTTTAAAAAA
>VWZI01018565.1:1562-88081 GCA_013396835.1 Psilopogon haemacephalus | reverse complement strand
TTTTTGTGAAATGTGTTTCCTGTGTCATATGTTTGCTAAAGTTTGAACAGCCTTATAGTGCTAATTAGCTGTGTATTATCCCATCACACATACAGTGGGAAGGGAAACAGCTTAGGCATGAGTGACTATCTGCCATCCACTGCTTAGGCACTGCAGAGGTGATGGATGAAGAATGAGTCTCTCATCTCTCACTGTCCTGCACATGTGGCAAGAGTGTCAGCAAACCTATGTAAGATATTCCTGAAAGTGAAGCAGGCTGCAACTTATCACAGGAAAAACTGACCCCATCAGTCACCCTGTAAATACCTTTCTTTTATCCTTCAAAGAGAAATGAACAAAGGAGGACTGTGGATGCAGGTGTGAGCTTTGAAGTCACTATGAAACCCTTCGCAGAAGGGTTTCCACATGAGATGATGAGGTAGTCAGAAACCTTGCCCAGGGCCTAAAGTAACACAGATTCCCCATGCATCTCTTCTCTTTGGAACTAGATAATGTCAGTCTTCCTGCAGGTTGGATGAGCACAGAGTGAATGCAGGTGATGATTATGCAAGTGATTTCTTCTTCCAGTGCTGCCTGTCATGAATTTTATTATGGGTGGGCAACTGAACTGACTTGTACCAGGACTGGCCAGATAATTACATGGTCATTACTAACCATATTACTGAAAGGTAAATACTCATCTATTTTTATCCATAAAATCAGTTCTTTCAACCCTAAGACTAATTTCACATTATTATACAGCAGGATGTAATTACTATGAGACAGCTTCTACCCTCAAAGAAGAAGGCAATATTCCAAATTAAATCTTTCAGGGTTTTAAGTAAGCCATGCAATCTGAAGACAGGATTTGTCCTCTACCAGCTACCCAATAAAAATAACAAAACTTCAACCATAACACTTTAGCTGTCACAAGACTTATTATCAGGCATAAGCACTAGCAATTCCTATCCCATTCACATATGGGCCCAATTCCAACTTTTTGTTTGTTTGTTTCATTTTTTTAAGAAAGAAAACATTATGTGGAGAAACATCTTGCTATAACACTTAACCTTACCATCTCAGATCACTTTAGGAATGACAGAACAAGGGGAAATGGCCTCAACTGAGACTGGGCAGGTTTAGATTAAATATTAGGGAAAAGTTTTTCATGGAGAGAGTGGTCAGGCACTGTAATGAGCTGCCCAGGGAAATGTTTGAGTCACCCACCCTGGATGTGTTTAAGGGTCGTTTGGATGTGGTGCTTAGGGCTATGGTTTAATGTGAATCTTGTAAAGTATTGTTATAGGCTGGACGTGGTGATCCTGAGAGTCTTTTCCAACCTGTATGTTTTTGTGATTCTATGGCTCCTGAAAGGAGGTACTGCTAAGTCTCTTTGGAGGTAGATGTCAGGTAAAACATATGACAGCTATATCAAAACTGCTACTGATGTTCCTTGTAACTCTTCATTTCTTACAGGTACTGTATCTTGATTTACCATGGAAAAATTGCTCTTCAGCATCCTGGTGTTTGGAATGGTTGCCACGGTCAACGCTTGTCCCAAATATTGTGTCTGTCAGAACCTGTCCGAGTCACTGGGGACTTTGTGTCCCTCCAAGGGTCTCCTGTTTGTACCACTAGACATAGATCGAAGGACTGTTGAACTCCGACTTGGAGGCAACTTTATTATTAATATCAGCCGACAGGATTTTGCCAATATGTCTGGACTTGTTGACCTTACTTTGTCCAGAAACACCATCAGTTATATACAGCCTTACTCTTTCACTGACTTGGAGAGCCTTCGTTCTTTACATCTGGACAGCAACAGGCTGCCTGACATTGGAGAGGATATTTTGAGAGGCTTAATTAACCTTCAGCATTTGATTTTAAATAACAACCAGCTAAGCAGCATTTCTGATGAAGCCTTTGAGGATTTTTTGCTGACACTGGAAGACTTAGATCTTTCCTACAATAATCTGCGAAGCATTCCCTGGGAATCTATAAGGAAGATGATAAACTTGCACCAGCTCAGTTTAGATCATAACCTGATAGATTATATTACAGAAGGGACATTTGCAGATCTTCAGAAATTGGCCAGATTGGATCTAACATCCAACAGACTTCAGAAGCTCCCCCCTGACCCTATATTTGCTAGATCTCAAGTAATTCCATTAGCTGTTACCCCATTTTCTCCACCTTTGTCTCTCAGCTTTGGGGGCAACCCACTACATTGCAACTGTGAACTACTGTGGTTAAGGCGACTTGACAGAGATGATGACATGGAAACTTGTGCTTCTCCTCCAGGTCTAAAGGGAAGGTACTTCTGGTATGTACGGGAGGAAGAATTTGTTTGTGAGCCTCCTCTTATTACGCAACACACTCACAAGCTGCTTGTTTTAGAAGGGCAAACTGCCACGCTGAAGTGCAAAGCCATTGGGGATCCTAGCCCCATCATCCATTGGGTGGCCCCTGATGATCGGCTCATTGGGAACTCTTCAAGGACAGCTGTCTATGACAATGGTACCTTAGATATCCATATCACCACTTCCAAGGATTATGGGACTTTCACATGCATAGCAGCCAATGCTGCTGGAGAGTCCACTGCAACGATTGAACTCTCAATTGTTCAGCTTCCCCATCTCAGCAACGGCACAGGACGAGCAGCTCCACCGAAATCCAGGCTGTCAGACATCACCAGCTCCAGCAAGTCTAATCGTGGGGAAACGAAAGGCCCACCAGAAAGGGCTGTCTTGGTGTCAGATGTGACCACTACCTCAGCTTTGGTCAAATGGACAGTGAGCAAGTCGGCCCCTCGGGTTAAAATGTATCAGCTGCAGTATAATTGCTCAGATGATGAAGTCCTGATCTACAGGTAAATGCAATAGCTGCTTGGTCTTCTAATGATGGCAGGTAGTGGAAAGCAGGATATAAAGTGTTTTACTCTTTGGTGACTGATTCGGCTTTGAACTGAGTTAGCACTGCCACTGATAGCATTGGTGGTGTCTGATAAATACGCATTGTGTCTGTCAGTGTATCCGTCAGTCTGCTCACTGCTTTTCTGTTTAAGTCATAGTTTACAATCTCTTCAGTATTAATTCTCTAAGAACAACTGACTCTAGTAAAATTCTCGATTCAATAAGAAAAAAGTAACCCCATTGGCAGCCTCCTTGTTAGTCTCAACAAGGAAGGAAATTCTTGACAGACTAGAAGCCAGAAGTTTCCCTTTCCACCTCCTGTAGGTGGGACTGAAACACACTGCTGAGAGAGAAAACCATGTGGGAGGAAGTTTGTGCTATCTACCCATAACACAGACTCTAATTATCCTACTATTTAAGATTCAGGGTTGCTAACAAGATACTTTTCACCTATGTGAAGAAGCTTGTTTCTTAATTCACTAACATTTGTTTTATGCAACTGTAATGGCTGATGACTTTGGAACACAATGTTTTTATACCATATTAAATGCAAGAAGCAATAGAGACAATTTCAAAACCAAGCCATGAATGTTCTTTATGCTCTTTCAGTTCTGTGACTTCTCCAGCTTCTAAAGATGTAAAGCCACAGTTGCTCTTGCAATGGAGAATCAGTAGATTTTAGGGATTAAAAATGGAGAGAAGGAGTACAGGGAAAAAGCATTACTAAATCTTGGTGAATGATAGACATAGTATGTTCATGCTAGTGATGTGAAGCCTCAAAATCACTTTTCTACCTTTTTATTGCAAAGACAGCAATATCAGATGCCTTGAGGTGAAATCTCTCTGGCATTATGTGTGCTACCAAAAGAAATCAGAAGCTGGGGACTTTTGCATAGTTTTTTTTTTCTTTTTTAAACCATACAAAGTTAAAACAAAAGGTAGTAGATGTGAATGTGATGTCTTTCACTCGCCTTTTTTTTTGCAATGAAATCTATATTAATTTTTTTTTTCCAGAACTGAATGTTTAGTTGACATGGACAAAAATTTTATGGTAACAAGACTTTCAACTAAATTAGTTGTAGAAAAGATATAGTAAGGTGATTTATATAGCTACTCCAGACTTACTCACTCTTTGCCAAAGTTAGAAATATGGACCAGCAAGTCTAAAAAGCATTTTTAAAAAGGATATTTATTCAAATGTTGGAATAATCTGAGAAAATTTGGTTCCATTCATTTCCCTTCTTCATTTACAAAAAAAAAACATATTGAAATTAGTCAAAACACCTAGCAAGCAGAAATTATTTGTCTTGCTCTGGCTAAAGTACAGTAGAACTAGCATGTTAGCTTTGGGACTTGCAACTTTGTGGAATTACATAGAATGAAAGGATGGGATAAAACTAAATAATGACAAAGTACTAGGAATAGAACGAAAGAAAACGCACTAGTGTCAGGTTTTCCTGAGGCAAAGCTCTTGGCAAAAACTCAGCAGTATTTAAGATCTTGTGCCCAGTGGAGTCTGAAAAAACACTCTGAAGAATGTGTGTAGTCATATGACATTGTATAGTATCTTTGGCCCAGTAAAGAGCAATATCATTGCAACCACAACGAGAAGTTTGCAGAAGTAGTCAGGTGTTAGAATTGTTCTAATGTCTTGATTTGCTGAGGAGGAAGATGGCTAGAGTAAATAAACAATGAAGAAGTCAAGTCATGCAATTTTGTAGCTGGAGGGCTGAGAATCACATGCTGTGGATAGAAATTACAGAGATGCCATTTTACCAGCCTGATCTGGAGGAACAAGTGCCTGTTTGGGTGTCAGGCAACACAAAATTGTTATCTTGTCCCGACTGCTGCCTCTCAGTGAGGTTTTGGCCCTTTGTTACTTTATTTAGTTGTGGCTCAGTTTTCCAAAAGTGAGGACATTACCATTTCCATAAATCTCCCACTGGGAGATGCATCACTCTTTTCACTCTCAGCTCTCAAAAGTACTTCACCACAGAAAAACAAATTTTCTTTCTCTACATTTTGCATCAGGGAAAAATAAACCATGAAATGATAAAGTGAATTGTCCAGCATCTGAGAGTTAATCAGTGGCACTCATAATATGAAAACCAGCTCTTATGACTTTCAGTCAGGGAATCACTCAGTCCCTTAGAGTTAATTAACTAAAGCTGTTTCATTTTAATTGGTCAGATGCATATCACTGCTATGAGCATATAGAAAAAATTTAAGGGAAAAGGATTTCTACAGCACTCTGCTCCATAAAATGTTTTGTATATGCTAAATGGGATGTGACACTGCTTAGCCAATAAAATTATGGTCACTTAATATACTTTAAGATATGTCTGTGTGCAAGGAATGAGGCACAGTGATGTACTCAACTTGAAGGAATCCTGCCTAAGTAGTGATGTGAGCTGAACCTCAAACCCTAGGCTTGGAGATGGGGCCATGTTGGGTTCTCTGAGAAACTTGGCAGATAAAGAGAAGTGAATCCACCACCAAGGACAGACATAACAAAAAGGAGAGAGAGATATTACCAGTTAAGGCAGTATAGTCTCCAATCAAAGGTCTGAAGATGGAAGGGTGCTAACTTGGCTTGGTTCACTTTGCCCCTTTTTATAGTGTCCTGTCCCTTGGCGTCCTCCCTACTCAGGCAGTTTGCTGGGCATGTGCACTACCTTGCTCTGGAAGGTTCCCAAAATATGTGTGTGGGATCTCAGGGGTTGGCTAACTCCGTTTGCAGTCATTACTGTGGCATGACCTTTTTCCATGTTCATGTGCCCTTTGTTCTGAGCCAGTGTAGAGAAGACAGCACAGGACAGGCACTTCCCCACCTTCACAGAACTTATTGCCTCTTGCCACACGCTGGGCTCACAAAATAGCTCATGTAAGGCAGATCTTTTAGGTCACAGTCATGACAATTAGTGAGAAATATATGCACAAAAGACAGAAGTTTTCCACATTCTCTACTAAGTTTTTTTTCATTAACATTGTAGTCTTCACAGTGAAACAGTGAAAGTGGAAGTTCTTCCCACCTCACTGATAAGAAATCCCTCCTGATCATTACCTGGAACACCAGTCCCATTCCCATTTCCATCCCATCTGTGATCTTCCACTAGCAGAAGCTATAGATTGTGCAAAGGGGAACACAATAGGGTGCAGTGGCCCTGTGAAATTCACCTGTGAGATAGTGACAGGTGTAGTTTGATGGACCGTCTGAGTTGAAGCAGTGTCAGAATATACCCTGGATACACCAGTTGTAATGAGGATTTAGCAGGAGGAGCAGTGTTTGTCTGTTTTGCCCATCTGACCTTCATTTCTGTTTGCTGTGTTAGGGACATTGCTGAAGCTATCAGCAGGGTTTTATCTCTTTCAGTGGATTCAAGATGCGTGTTTCTGATACTGATCTAATGAGTACAATCCTGAATCAACACTGTCTTCCACATAGCTTCCCAGGGCCAGAATAACAAGTTGGAGGGAACGATAGCATGTGCAAATGTCTCAAAGGGGCAGCTTGGTTAATGTCAATGTGCAAAGACAATGATTACCCCTAACAATGGCTACTCAGAGGTGACATGCTATGTTACATTTTCTACATCATTGGAAGAAGGAAACATTTCTCTTTAATGGAGCATTCATTTAACTCTTAGTAGTATCTCAGTGTTCTCTGCCTTGGCCTGTGTTCATATATTAATAAAGATAACTTGCAGCACAGGAATATGCTGAAGCTGTGTGTTACACAGGGGTGAACATTGCTTTGCTGATGTGTGTGTGTTACCAGAGAGCTTCTTCTATCTCTCTGATGTGTTTTGGTAATCCAGCTGGTTTTGGTAATCCAGCTATCAAGATGACATTAAATGTGTATTGTAGTCATTACTTTCAGCAAGACCAAAAGTTTACTGTGACATTCACAACTAAAAATCCCTTCTTATATGAATCAGCAATATGCAGGAAAAGAAATCAAAGTCCAACAGAAAAAGAGATGGAATAAAACCTCGGGTCTACAATGCAGTATCTGACCTTAAATTTAGGCTTAAAGGAGCAGGAGCTAGGAGACCTTCTCTAATATAAGAAATCCTACCTGTACAGATTTGGGAGTTTCCCTCCCCCCAGCACATGGCTAGGAACTCACCAGACTAACTCAGTTGGCTGGAAGTCATGGAAGCTCTATTTTACAGATTGGCACAACTTACAAGCAAAATATATACATAATGTACAGAGATATTTACAACTATATACAGTAATATACAAGTTAAAGGTAATACAGAAATACAAAACCCCTTCCCAAGCAGCCAGGCTGCCCAAGAGGTGCTTCCAAACCAATCTCTCACCTTTCTTCCACCCCTTTCCTCCCCCTCCCTTATCTCAGGATCTTTTGTGCAGGAGGTGAGAATGCAAAAGACCAGCAAAGGGTTAGAAGGAAAATGGTTAGTTCAAGTTACATAGGTTCAGACAGAGATAGTGAAGTAGGCAACAGCCAGGCAGAGACTGACTATCTTTGTTATGATTTCCTGTTTTCATATGTCTAAGCAGAATGAATGGACAATATAGACATCACTATTCTTTTCTTTTCTCTAATTTCTCTCATTAAACTATTCCAATTAGCCTCAAACCAGCACACTGTCTTCTCTTGAAAAAGTTAATAGTATCTTTTTATCAGTTTAGATTCTCCTTTCAAGAGTGTTTTAAACATGTAAGAGCATCAGACTTATGATCAGTGCAATTTAAGCACTGGCATACTTGATTCAATTTGAATAAGGGATTAAACTGATATATAACAATTTAGAAAATAAGATCTCATATGTAACCTAGGGTGTCACCACTGCCTTGCCTCACAGGGATAAATATATTAAAAAATATTGTGGAATCAAGATCCCACATAAATTAACAGGGAAATTGCTCCTTTGAAGTCATTCTGTGGTCTATAGCAACAGGGATAGTCATGAATGATTAAGATGGAGTATTATGTAACTGCAACATTTGGATTCAAGTAAGGCATCTGGGGATAGGGATTGTGTCTTTTTTATGTATAGAGTACCCTACATGATGTGGGACCAAAGCTCAATTTTGTCCATCAGGCATTGATGTAATATATAAATTCACCACTATTTCAAAGATTAATAAATCTGCAAGTGTTTTGTAGAACTTCCTAGGTCATACTGAGCCTGCTGGCTGTGTTTTGCATTAAAGCAATGATGCAGCTACTTTAAAATGTGCATCTGAAACACAACACTGCTATTAAATTTATGAGAGACTTACATCTGGTTTATTTTGTGGTATTTCACACTAAGAGTGATGAAAACAACTACACAAATTAAGAATTACTGTAGCACTGTAGTCCTGCTTGCTTATAAATTCAGTACTAGGAGGAAAAAAGAGGTATTTTACGTATTTCTGAAAGTTTGTATTTTTTTCTATATCTATTTTATATGACAGACACTCTAAGCATTAAAATATGAATAAATGGCTCCACTTCTCCAGTCTATTTAAACAATGATGTTTTGGATTTGATTATTAAAACAATATCATAGTGATTTACATTTACACAGCTGCTTTTATTGCAAGAGATTTAGAGACCTTCTGAACAAAGATCACTAACTGCTGCTATCCTGTCACCTCTCAGTTAAATATTAGCTGCAGTTTGGCAATAAGGTGATAGTGTAACCCCATTTTATGAGCAAAAGATAACTTCAGGTTTGCCCTTATGGATATTTTAACCTAGGTAGAAAGTAATTAACTGAGTTTGAACATCTCACAGCGTAGTGTGATAAATATGACCATCCACACTTCCAGTCAATTACCTAGCAGTAAGAAAATGTTTTAAGACTAAGATACTGCAAACTTCAGAAATATCTAAGCTGTGTAAGGTTGTTCTTTCAAATAGCAGTACCATATTGAATACCATTCATAAGAGAGGATGGCACTGTCTAGATTGCTAGTGCCTCTTGCAGCAAAAGCCTATTGCATCAAAGTCTACAAGTGAAAAACTGAAAACAGAATCTCTGTTACTGTTAGGGTAAATAATCTCTGTAGTAAAGCATGATCATGTTATTTTCTCTGAGGTAAGTAAGAAATACATAGTTCTGGTAAGTTTAGAAAGGTCAGAGGATTACAGAATCACAGAATCACAGAACATCAGGGGCTGGAAGGGACCTTGAAAGATTATCCAGTCCAACCCCCCTGCCAGAGCAGGATCACCTAGACCAGTTCTCCCAGAAACATGTCCAGGCAGGTTTTGGATATCTCCAGAGAAGGAGACTCCATAACCCCCCGGGCAGCCTGTTCCCGTGTTCTGTCACCCTCACAGGGAAAAAAATTCCTTCTCTTGTTTAAATGAAATTTCCTATGTCTCAGTTTCCACCCATTACCCCTTGTCCTGTCATCAAGCATCACCAAGAAGAGCCTGGCCCCATCCTTCTGGCACTCATCCTTTACATATTTATCAACTTTAATTTATTCTGAGAGGCCTGAACCTCTATCTTTGTGATTTGGCTGGTGGGTTCATAGGAGTGAATACTTGCAGGTAAATACCTGCCACTCTTCTATCTTTTTTCAGTTTCCTGCCATCTCCAGTCTCACTAGGTAATGTTCTTCCTCCATGGCTCATGTCTGGTACAAGAAGCCCTCCTCACCCTCTATATATAGAGCTGAGCTGTTCCAGTTGCATTTGGTCAAATCATTTATATAATTACATATTGAATAAAATTAGATTAGTAGAAAGGATATCACATGAAGACAATAGTCATCACATATGAGAAATATATATTTCACAGGTTGAGACAGCATCTTTATACGAATAAAAACTTGAAGTCATAGTTCCAAAGGGAAGCAAAAGTTATATGAGCAGAACGTGGGAATGTTTGGCATTGACATTTGGTATTTCAGGTTATTTGAGAGTGATTTGCAACAGTAGTGTGCAATGACTTGTAGAGGACTGACAAGTGCAGGCTTACTGAAAGGCACTAGACATAATGAAGAAGCCACTTCACAGGGACAAGATTCTGGGTTGTTTTCAAGGTTTGGGGTTTTTTTGTTTGTTTGTTTGCTTGTATTTGCTTTTTTCTCTCTCCTTTCCCTTGCAATACAAGAAGTCTAATGAATAAGAAAGAAAATGTAGTGAAAATTAGAAAAAATACATGTATTCCCAGGCAATGAAGTTAAAAAGAAAAATATAAAATATTAAATAAATAAAATAAAAATATTAATCTGAGCAAGAATTAAATGAATGTAGATTAACATCTTAGTATTGTCACTAACGTAATCCTAGATTGTTGTGGCAAACAATCATTCACCTGGTACTTGTACAGAAACTGATGAGAAATCCATTGGTTGGAGTCAGTGTAGTTTATGATGAGCAGAGGCAGACCATAAAAAAACTACCCAGATCAGTACTTTTCCGTGTTGTGGTTTAACCCCAACCAGTACCTAAGCACCTTATGGTCACTCGCTCTTCCTCACCCAGGGAAGGAGAACGAGGGGGAAAATCAAAGTATAACTTCTGGATTGAGATAAGAGCTGTTTCAGTACTAAACTAAACTAAAATCATAGCAATGATAATAAAAGATGTAATTATAACAACAATGTAATGGAAATAAATGTAACAGAGAGAGAAATAAGACTCAAGAAACCACAAATTATGCACAATGTAATTTCTCACCACCTGCTGGCCAATGTCTGAGCAGTGATCAACCTCCATCAGCTCACTGCCTCTAGTTTATACACTGAGCATGACATACTATGGTATGGAATACCATAGAATATCTTTGGCTAATTCAGGTCAGCTGTCCTGGTCATGCTTCCTCCCACCTTCTTGAGCACCTCTTCCCTGGCAGAGCTTGGGAAACTGAATAATCCTTAGCTTAGGATAAACACTACCTAGCAACAGCTAAACCATCAGTGTGTTGTCAATGATAGTCTCATTCTAAATCCAAAACATAGCACTGAAACAGCTGCTAGGAAGAAAATAACCTCTATTTCAGCAGAAGTCTGGACATTTTGCTTGATAACTGCCACAGAAAAGCAAAATACAACATGGCCACTTTTCCCTGCATGTGAGTATATGAGGCATATGTGAGGGGGCACTTGTGTTACTGCTGCCCATGCTTCAGTGCCCCAGCAGTGCAGAGAATGGCAAGAAGATAAGGGCAGAATATCACATTTCACCAACCTGGAGGCATTTTAATTTCCTTCAGAGTTTAAAAACTGTCAAATAACATTTAAGGAGTTGTGTGAAGAAGCATGCTAAAGCTTTACCCCCAAGCTTAGCTTCAGGAGCTGAATACAAAGGCAAAGAGCCTGATTCTGAGCTCAGCTCCTGTTGTGCTGTACTCCACAGCTAGGAGTGTTTCATAGGGTGGAAAGAAAATCAGAATAAATTTTCAGCATAAGACAAACAGTAAACCCATTTTATCTTTCCTGCTAATTATTTATTTAGTTTATCAAAGGTTCAGCATTTCCATTTGAGCGGAACTTGGGATGAGCAAATGCTTAGCCATAACATCTGCCACATCTCCTGTCTCAGCTGCTTGTAACCCAAATGCCAGGAGCTGTCTCCACCCATCATTGCTATAATGAGCTAAACATCCAATGCCAAAATGAGCTACTGAAATAAAACTCTGATAAGCTTCAGGTGACACAACAATTTTATCTCTAAATTAAAAGTTGTAGCATATTAAGATTCATGCCATTTCTGAGGATTAAGAAGCCAGCACACAGCTGCACCATTACAGCCATTTTTCCTATTTCAAATCTAGGATAGACCTACAAGCACTTCGTGTGCTACTCTGTGTAAAGAAAGCTGTTTTCACTACTCCCATGTCATGTTTGTAGCCATGCAAAGTAGCAATAATTAGGACTGATAGTTAAATATATCAACTGACCAAATACTTGACTGAAGGCTTGACTCAAATCCCTCAGAAATGGGTAGCCACTACTGGCTCTGATGGTCTTTGGTTCATCCTGAAGATTTTTTTGCTAGTGATTATCATTATTTACTGGAGAAAGTAGATGGAGGAAGAAGTAGTTTGCTCAAGGTAATTCAGTAAGCCAGCAGAAGCAGCATGGCTATTAAATCACAGGTCCTGATTTAGCTTTTGTAATGTTTCTAATAAAATGCTTCCTAATGTTTAAAATCTGATAATTTACTCTCATAATGTCATGATTTGGGGAGAAAAAAAAAAAGTTTGTTTTTTGTTGTTGTTTGTTTTGGGGGTTTTTGTGTGTGTTTGGGTTGGGTTTTTTTTTGAGGGGGTGTGTGGTTTATTCGTTGGTCTTACTTTTGTGTGTGTGTATTGTTACCAGTGTTATATACAGGTTATAAATGCATCTTCAATATTATAAAATGCAGATTAGAGCTTCAATGTAAGTATGTACCTATACAACAGAGATATGTCATCTCCTTAAAGGAATAGTGGAAACAATGAGGCTTGATTTCCTCCATGGTTTGTATTCCATGTGTTGTTGTTTCACTTCTTCAGGTGAAGCCTACAGCTGGTTCCCAATACTCCTTGTCTCTCCAGTGCTGATCTGTTAAGTTCCAGGTGGTGTCAGGGATCCATTCTAATCCCCTCCTCATTTTGTGTCACAGCTACTGACATCTGAATCCTTTAGGGAGAAAAAAGTATCCGTGATGACAGAGTATAGCAACTATTCCTAGCCTTTCAAAATCTATATCTAAGAACTTTTTCCCTCCTCTCACATCACTCTCCATCTTAGCTGATCCAGACAGCTTCCAGACTACTACAACATCTGCTTCAAGAGTAGTGACCCCATAGTAAAAGTAGTGGCTTAAATCTACCTACTTGAAGAAGAGGGTGGTTTATTTTTATCCATAGGTGTTTTGCAAGAAAGTTATAAATAAAAAATAAAGGCTTAAAAGCAGATGGTGTTCCTTACACACATTGAGCTCCTAAAATTTGCCTTTCCAGTTTGAAACCCTTCTGCTTAACTTAGCTCCCACTTGCTCACGCACAGGCTTTAGGCTGTGGGTAGCTGAAACAAGCACGCCTTGGCAGCTCCTGCCTCCCCAGCCATCTGACTCCCTAGCATGTACAGCTTCCCTGTGAAGTCACAGGAGACCTTTTTACCCATTCTGAAGCTGGTTTTGATTTTAATTTTTTGTTACGAGTGGTTTGCACGAGGGCACCTTCTCCTCCTGTAACAGGTTCCTAATACTCTTTTTCTATGCAGTTGTGGTTGATCATGTTTTGACTGAAGGCTTTGTTTTAGGGGTTGTGCAAGAAATTATGGTGTTTTTTGGTTGTTTTTTGTTTGTTTGTTTGTTTGGTTTTTTATGTAGGACTATACAATCTATCAAAAACAGGAGACAGGGCAAGGAATATGGCATGGGGAGAATACCTCAAAGTTACAAATACAGCCAAAACCTTGTGCCTTATTTCACTGTCCACTATCTAATTGCTTGTTCTAATTTACCTATTATACCCTCTTTCTTTCATATCAGGATTTCTGTTTACATGCTCAGACTGTTTTCAGAAAAACTGCACATTGTTGTACAATGATTACAGTGGTTAACCCTGACACATGATAGTAATGAGACATCAAGACAGCTTGTTTCCTTAGAGAAATGACTTGAAACTCATCATTTAAAATGTATGGAACAGAATAAGGCATAGCACTGGGGGAAAAGAAAAAGAAAGGAGGGGGGAGACAGACAAGAATTAATTATATTATAAAATGTTCATTAGCTTTAGCTCTTACAAGCCTGGTTAATTTTGGATTTGTCTATAGTAGGTAGATTATCTAGGCAAAATATATGCACTCAGATCAAGCAAAAAAAAAAAATTCAATCAGGCCATCCAATACAAGGTCAAAGCAACATTTGTTTCTTATAACAATCTAACTTTGAGGCTTTAATTGAGATGCCGGTGGTGAGTAGTCTGTGTGAATCCTCTGGTCAGGGAAGGAGGAAAAAAAGAAGGAACTTAAAACTTGAGGCATAAATCAGTCATACTCCATGTAAATTTTTGGTGTTGCAGATTTTCAGAGAAGGCTTGTACTACAAGGAGGTCACTTACACTTTCTTTGTTCTTAAAAGGCCACAGAAGAAATGTATTTTTAATAGTAAAGAAACTGTGAAGTAATGGATGTCTTTGAAAACCTAATACGGGTTATTTCTTTGTTATATCACTCTTTTCCCCAAAATGTGTCTTGTTTTACAGTGTAATATGAGGATCATACAGTTATGTACTCTGAAATCTGTAAAATAATCCGTAACAGGGCCAAGAGCAAAGGGATTCCACTCCTAGCTGGGGATAGCAGGCTAGTACTGCAACCAAGGAAACCTTGAAACTACAATGCCACAGAGAAATTTCTGTGCTTAAAATTAAATGTTATGATTTTCATACAGAAGAAAAAGCAGCCCTGCCAGTAGGTTTATCTGCTCTATTGCCACAACCCTGCTGAGTTCTCAGAGCCACAGCATGGTTGTATTAGGTCCCAGAGCATTTGACAAGAATCTCACAAAGTGATGCTGCCCAGAAAGGAAATGGGAATTGGCTTCAGCTGTTGGCAGAGGACACTGTAGATTAGAAGCAAAATCACAGCAACAGAGAGTGATGCATTGGTAGCCTGACATCCTTGGGTGAGAGAGAACTCATCTGCTAGAGGCTACAGCCGTGCTTTAGTGATGCTGAAATTTCCCTTCAGACAGCAAGGTAAATCTATACCATAACCCACTTCCATTCAGATGCTTCTGGTTTACAGATTAGTTATTTGCAAAGATGAACAGTTTGAGACAGCCATCACTAGGTGTGAATTTGTACAGAATTTGACCATCTATCCTGACTCCCCTTCCCCTTACACCACTTTGAATTTGCCTAGGCTTAAATCTTTTAATATATTTATTACCTCATATTTTGCTTAATTTTGACAAGAAAACAAATGAAAGAGCTGTTTGATGAATCCAAAACCTTCCTTTTTTTTTTTTTCCTTTTTTTAATTATCTATTTGCTTATTCAGTCAGCTTGGATTGTAGCATTGTATTCTTAATGTAGATATTCCAAACTGTGCTCTGAATCTTTCTCTCAGTGGGGACTGCACAAGCAGTATCTGCCCAATAGACATATGGGCAGCTGACAGCACCAAGGCACCCTACTAGCAGTTCTGTTGTCTGGCAGATTGCCTCAGAAAGTCAGGCTTGGTGAATCAGTCCTTCTGCTGGTGCTGGGAGGGTGGGGGATGCCTGTGACTCTTCTCCAGAAGGCTGCTGCAGAATGAGAAAGGTACACAGCAATGATCACTGAGCCTCCCCACATGTTGTACTGCAGAGGTGGGATGGCAGCATCCAAGTGAACTTGAGTCTTGATAATTTGAGTGCATAGAGGAAGAATTTTATCTTGGTTACTCTGGGGTAAGGATGGGTTGCTAGCCTGATGCATGCTTTTCTCTCTGTTTTGTGCAGAAGTTCATGGCTTGCAGTGCCATGGGGAGGAATTTAACAGTGGCACCCAGGTTGGGAACTTGGAGAGAGGAGACATAGAAGTAATTGGCTTGAAGATGTCCTGTGTTGATGTTCACATATGATGAGTAGACAGTGGACCCAAAAAGACCCCCATTTCTTTCCTCCATTACTTGATCTTTGCAGCCTTCCTCAGTTGTTTCAGTCAATCATATGATGGTGCCTTGCTCTCTGAGCAGAAAGATGGAGCAATGATCACTGTCAGAAACTGGCTTCTCCTGTCAAGGACCTCACAGTGTGCTGGGTACTGCTGTCACAGGCTGCTGGCTGAAAACAGTCTAGTGACAGCCCCAATTTCTCTAGGCAGTGTCAGATAAACCTTCTGCACCCTCAGTGACACTAGCAATGCTGTAATCTCTCTGCTAGAAGGACAGTACAGAAGTACCTCTGATCAACATTTAGCTTTTACGATTTGCTTAGAGAGATGAGCCACACTGAGGGCACAAGGCTATATGTATAGCTAGTAGTTTAAATTCTGTTTTCTTTCCATGGAAACACAAATGCCTTTTATGAGGTGAAGGACTGTTTGCAAGGAAAAAGGGTGAAATAAATGCTGGCAGCAGAATTCACACCTGTGAAGAGTGTTAACAAAAGCCTGGGGTTCTGCAACAATTCCATTTCAGTGCTCAGTACTGCACCTTTGCACACCAGGTTGGAGCAGGATGAAGAAGCGGTGAGAGCTTGTGCCATACAAACTCTGGCTAATGGAAGCATTGAAGATTTTAGCTGTTTGGTGTCAGTTGGGATTTTTTGTTTGTTTTGTTGTTTGTTTGTTGTCCTTTTATTTTTTCCACTAAAACATGACATTGTTTTTCCATTTCTTCTTTCTGCTTTCCTCATCCAGGCTCTCTTATGGTAGATAATTATATTGTCTGTGGTTTAATTAGCTAATTATACCAGATCTGGAGTGTTTTTCAGTGTAAGGACTTTTACTTGTTCTTAAGCAGCTTCCATTTTGATTTCTCCTGGAAGTTTCTTTGTATTTCGTTGTGTGGCAGCACAGACATTTATAACCAGTTTCAGTGGGATTTATGAATGTGCAGGTTATCCAAGTAAAGTAAAAAGAGTAGCAATTTAGAGGGCAGAGGTGAGCACCACATTGACGAAAACCTTTCTGGAGAATTTAGTTGTTTTTTGGTTTTCTTTCCTTTTGAGTTGAAAATAACGATATAGCTTTACTCCAGGAAAAAAAAAAAAGTGATTATAACTTTCATCATAGTACCTTTAAATAAAACATTTTATCTCATAAGTGTAATACAGCTTTTTTAACCTGGATCTCCAAATAAATAAATAAAAATTCCCTTCTCAACAGGTCTAGTTTGTCAGTATATAAGTTTTAGTCCTGTTGTCAGCAGTACTCTAGGCAAAGGTGATCACTGATGTGCTGAACTAGATGTTACTAGATGAAATCAAAACTATCTGGACTTTCTTGAAAAAATCCCAAAGGAAACATGGAGCAGAACAGAGAAGCAGGCAAGAAAGGAGTTCCTTGGCCTGATTATGTTGTCCTTAGCCTGCTACATAGTGCTAAGGTTATTATTGCTGCAATATAGAATTGTAACATTCATTCTGTGTTTTTAGGGTAGCAAAGGGAGTCCACAGAAAGCCATAGAGGCAGAGCCCTTCTTCCTACTTAGAAAAAGTCCTTGAGAACATAACCTGCGAGTGTTTGCCTGTCTTCTGTAATTTTCCTCTCTTCCGGTTGACTCTGGTTAAGGTTGTTGATGATGGGCAGGCGTGTACTCTGAAGAGCTGCAGGCTGCTTTTCAAATCAGGCCACATTTACTAGTCTACAAACAAGAGATATTATCTTGGGGAAATTTTGAAGCTACTGCTTCAGCTTACCCAAAGCAAACCTTAATCTGATATATAAGGGGACAGAACCACAAAATAGTTGGTGGCTCTTTACAGGATCACAGGGTCACAGGATGTCAGGGGTTGGAAGGAGACCAAAGAGATTATTGAGTCCTACCCCCTTCCAGAGCAAGACCATAATCTAGCTCAGGTCACACAGGAATCTATCCAGATGGGCTTGAAAATTGTCAGAGAATGAGACTCCACAACCTCTGGGGAGCCTGTTCCAGTGTTCTGTGACCCTTACAGTAAAGAATTTCCCCCTTGTGTTGAGGTGGAACCTTCTGTGCTGCAGCTTACATCCATTGCTCCTTGTCCTATCACAGGGAGCAAGCGAGCAGAGCCTGTCCCCTCCCTACTGACACCCATCCCTCAGATATTTATAAACATTTGTTAAATCCCCTCTCAGTCTTCTTTTCTCCAGACTAAAGAGCGCCAGGTCCCTCAGCCTCCCCTCATAAGGCAGTTTTCCAGTCCTCTAATCATCCTTGTATCCCTGCGTTGGACCTTCTCCATCAGATCCCTATCCCTCTTGAACTGAACAAGGAGAAGATTTAAAAGTGATTTACAAAAAAAAAGGATGCCCACTAGCTGATCTGACAGTCACTGCAGAAACGTATAACATCTGTTTAGCACATCATCCAAACACCTGTCTTTTCAATGGCTATGAAGAAGCAAACCATATATCAACTCAGTTTTATTTTCTAACCCTGTTTAAAATGGAACAAACCCTGGGATATCTGTCCCATGGGAAATTCCAATATTGCAACATCTGTTTCTGTCAAGAATCAGACTGAAATTTCTTCACAGGAGTTGCTTTGTTTGCTTATGCAAAGAAAACTTTTAAAATATTTCATTTGGAAATGTGGGAGTGTTGCTATCAATCTGTCTGTGGATGTTATAGATTTGTGAATGACAGCCCCATGCTGACCATGCATCATACCCCTTGGGGAGCCATTCTTGTCTTGAAAGTAAGACTCTCTAAACTCATTTTGGTCTCTCTTCCCCCTTGACATAGAGGTCTTGCTTTACCACATACTGTCCCTCTTTTTAGCCCCTGCAGTGGTTAAAAGACGATCAGGGTTTACAAGAAGAAGGGGCAGCTATCTGATGGGGGCCTGGAAAAGAAGAATGTGAGGAAGGAGACCAATGGCTGGAAGCAGAGCACTCCTCACAGGCATGAGGGAGAGGAAGAGTATTAGGACTTCTCAAATCTATTGATTTATTTTTAATTTTCCTAGCAAGACACAAGAAAAAGTGGATCTAGAGGAAACCTGCCTTTTAATACTAAAAATGAGTGTTACTTGAAACAGCTTTGCCACCAGAATTTTTTTTTTTTTTTCCTAGATGCATCTACCATTAGTGCCTGTAAGAACTTTGAACACATGGTCTGAAAGACATCCTACTGATGCAAAATACTTCTGCACTTTACACAGGCTCCCTCAGGGGAGGGGTTGATTTGTCTTGAATAATGAATCTCTCTGCCAGAGAGGGACTGAACAGCTCTACCTTACCACAGTTACAGGAGCTAAAAACTTCCAGCTGCAGTTCATGTTCTGGGATCCACCACATTACTCTCCAATGCTAGCAATAGATACCAGACTTGTCTCATCCCAGTTATGTCGTCCCCATTAAAGTTTGCATTTAGGTGAAACAATTAATCCATCTTATATTTTCAGATTTTTTTCTCAGTTTTGAGTGCATGATGTTTTCTCTTTTTCCCTTAGAATGACAGCACAGCTTACCAAGTGACACACATTGCTGTTTATCACAGTGCTGTCTCTTACATGTTTCTTTAATGACAGTTCAAAAATACAGAGAGCTGCACAACATTTAGCTAAAGACTAAGGAATGAAGATGGAAGACAAATATGAAAACATATCTAAACACTTGAAAAAGTACAAGATTGCAGAGGGATCAATTCAGAGAAAAATAATTATTTATCTTTCCTTCCATCTTTCTATTCCCAAATATGAACTACATGTAATTTAGCTAATAAAATCTTTATTTCTTTTTGATTTGTTCCTCTAAGGATTTTTCCACAAATCAAGATGTGAGTAGAGCCAAGTCACAATGGACCACTTGTCAGGAACAGCTGCTATTTTTTTCCACTTGTGATTTAATCCATGACCAGATTGAGATTTCTTCAGTTTTATTTTCTCTTCAGAATCTCTAAGCTAGAGATTTTGTGAATTTTTATTTTACTAACTATTACAATTAAAGAGGTTGCTAGACTTTTTTCTGGATAATGTAATTACGACACCTTTGACTTTTTCCTTTCCTCTGCTGAAGTTTCTTTAATTGTTTCTCCTGGATAAATCGTTTGGAATTATGTTTTATGATTTGATTGGCTGGCATATGCATATGCTTTCTCTTTTCACTCCACTATTTTGAGATACCTCCTATGCCAACTGAGCACAGGTAGATGTGAACAAAATAGTTTCATCAGTCAACATAGGGTGTTTCAAATACATGCATCTATCATATATGTAATATCAGCTACATTTGAAATAATTACAGGTGGAAGCAACCTGCCATGAGCCATGAGGACTCAGAGATAAGAAATGTGCACACAATTCTCTAAAATTATAGTATTTTTTTTTTTTAAATTACTGCAGCACAAGGGCAACATGAGGTACTTTATTTTGCTTAGAGCAAGACAGGAATGGAAGCAGACAGCCTTTTCTATGGGTTCCAGCCCTATTTTGCATCCTTAGAAGCCATGGAAATGTCACTACTGCTAGGTCAGATTTGCATAAGCACCAAAACTTTACAGAGATTGACGATTCAAAGTAGGGTCATAGAATCATAGAATTTCATGGGCTGAAAGGGACCTCAAAAGATGATCTGGTCCAGCCCCCCTGCCAGAGCAGGATCACCTAGAGCAGATCACAGAGGAACATGCCCAGGTAGGTTTTGAATATCTCCAGAGAGGGAGACCCCATAACCCACCAGGCAGCCTGTTCCTGTCACCTTTGAAGTGAAAAAATTGTTCTGTTACCTTTGTAGTGAAAAAATTCATCCTCCTGTCTACATGAGACTTTCTACCCCTCAACTTCCACCCATTGCACCTTATCCTGTCACTGGGCATCACCAAGAAGAGGCTGGCTTGATCCTCCTGGAACTCATCCCTTATATATTTATAAACATTAATGAAGTCACCCTTTAGTATCCTCCTCTCCAAGCTAAAAAGCCCCAGCTTCCTCAGTCTCTCCTCATAAGGAAGATGTTCAACTTCCTTCCTGCACTGGACTTTCTCAAGCAGCTCTCTGTCCTTCTTGATCTGGGGGGCCCAGAATGAGACACAATACTCCAATGTTCAAGATTTTCTTAATTAGAATGTTGTCAGTTGTAAATATTTACAGTTAGAGCAACTCAGAAAATTGTACATCTTTTTCCTGCAAAATGAAAAGTGAAATTGTGCAACATGTAAGAAAAATATGTAAAAAATTTTTTAAAAAAATTAATTAAAGATTTACAAACAAAGCAGTAAAAAAATAGCTTTCCTGTTTATGCTTTTAAAACCAGAGTGATGAAAAGGATATTTTGGGGTTTTTTTCTTTGAATTTGTGAACAGTTATTAAAAATAAAATATATAAATGAAACTACTTTTTTTTTTTTTTTTTGGGAGACTTTTCTCCTATGAGTCCAAATGACTTTGTTCAAGTTCAAAGCAGAATTTTACATTGTGGAGCTGAGTCCCTACAGTCAGCATTTTGGCAATCTCACTTGCCTTCTATTTACAAAAAATAAAAAAGTCGATTGTAGCTGATAATCACAGTAACAGAATGGCTGGCTCCCCAAGAGAGGTGTCAGTATCACCTAGCTCCAGTATATAGTTTAGACAGTGAGCGGAGCTGCAGCTCAAGAAGGGCCAGCCTTTGTCCTGTCACCAGCTGTAGCATGGGGTTAGAACAGAGTGACAAGCACTCTCCCTTTCCCTGAGGCTCATGTTCAAATCAAATGTGTGAGCTGGACTCAGCACGTGCCCAGGCATCAGGGTTATTCCCTCCATGTTGCCAGGATGTGGACAAGAATCTCTCTTTCTGCGGTGGTAGATTTTGAGCCCTGGACAGTCTGGAAGGTGGAACTTTTAATGGCTGAGCCATATGTAGATGATGCACTAGCCTAAACATAGTCTATCTCTCTCTGATACATCAATTTGTTCTACAAAGCTATCCAAAATTAAAAAAAAAAAAAAAAAAAAATCTGGTGGCTAAAATCAGGAGATACATCTGTGAATGATGTGACAGAGACACTACTCCCACAGGCAGTCCTTTTGAAGACTGGTTCGTGATGTTATTATACAGCTGCTTCTGGGATAAGTTGTGTGCCTCAGAATGCACTTCCCAGCACAACTGCAAATGGAATGACTGCCAGAGAAGAAGACACTGTGGACAGCAAGTGATGTCTGCCTGTCTGACATTTTCCTCTGCAAAGTGGACAACAGTGAACAGACTATAGAAAGTAGAATAGCTAGTCTCTTTTTTTTTCCCTTTGATTCATTCTGTTGGTGATCTCTTTTATCCCCTCACATGTTATATGTACATGTTATCTGAAAACTGTAGCCTGCCTTGTGAAGAAACTCCTAGAGAGATGGCAATTTTTTATTGGCTTGGAAGGTTTTATTAATTTCTCTTTTACAGAGATGTTCCAGCATTCTCATATGCTGCAGCTTTGAGTGAGTTATGGCCCTAAGGAGAGTGAAAAGCAACTTGCATTGGCAGCAATGACATCCTACTTGGGCATCATGTGCCATTGTCAATAGATCACAGAACTGCTGTTGATCTTGAATGGAGAATAGTGAAGGATAAAGGTTATCTATATTACATCTGCACAACAGAGATTTTGAAAATGACTAGTTATGAAAGCATTAAACATCTGCTGTACAAAACCCTTTGGCTGAATGGTACTGGCTTCCCCCACAGAATGATCATTTTAGAACTGAGTAGCACTGTAGAAACTGTAGCTAACATGCAAAGCTGAAAAACACAGGTTTTATATTTTTCTGTGTTCATGTGGTCCTATCAACTTAAGAAAAAGCTACTAACTGTTTTGATTTTTTTTCCTAGCAATCTTTTAATTGTGACAGTAATGCACAAAACCAACTCATAGTCATGGACCCATTTCAAGTGCAAGTGACTGGATACAGGACAAATTATCTNAGTTTTTTTTTTTTTTTTTTTTTTTTTTTTTTTTTCACGTGAAATGTCATACTCTTCCTTTTTTTCCCATGGAGTCTTTTCAGCCTCTTCAATTTCAGCCAATGTCCTAAGTCTTTTCCCATATATTAATTTGTCTTCATATTTATCATGGCTTTGGGCAGATTGCTGGTGACCAGCTTTCTTATTTGTGACCAGCTGTCTCAAGCCTATCCCTCAATGACTTTATGAGGAGCTACTAACTATTTAGCTATCTATGTTGGACAATAATAGTTCATTCATCACCTATGACATTATTCTCTACATTCCAAATCTCCTCAACCCCCTGCCCTCTTATCCTAATTATAGAAACTCACACCACTCTCTGTGTGTTCCAAAAGCAAAATCCACAACTTTGGTAATTCACAACAGTTTAGAATAGACTGACTTTTTCTCCAATCTGCCTCAAAGTCAGATATTTGCTTATTGGTCATTATATGCAGATGTGTAAACCACTCTCTATTTCTCAGGATGAAGTGAAGACCCATATATTCAAAGTGCAAACTGTAACATTTTAACCTTGTGTTATGAACCAGTAGAAGAAAGTGGAGTCACCGACTTCTTATTCGCTAGGAAATCCTTATATGTCCAGCAAACCACTGTAGTGGAGCTCAGTGTAAGAATCCCTGGATAAATCCTCAGCCTGTGCTGGGCTGTTCCCCAGAAAGTCAAAATAGATGATCATGACTATCCATATTGCCCTTAATATTTGAGAACCAATCTCCTACCAAGGCAGGAATATAAAAGCAGTCAAACAGTCAGTCAAAATCTTCTGTTAAAGTAAGCAGGTTTGACAAAACTGAACATCTTGTGTATGCTAATGGTTCAACTTTTTTCTTTAACATTTCAACTGGCTTAACGTTTGTGAGTGCAAATACTTACTAGTTTAACTGACAGTTATGTCACAGAAGTCGTATGCTGAACAGATCTTCTAAGGCTGTACCAAAAATAGATACTACACAACCTTATCTTCCTTGGCAGCAAAGAAATTAAATGACATAGTAGAAGGCTGTCTAGCTTTCTATCAGTGCTTGTCTACAAGTACCAACCCTTCCCTTGCAGTCCTGAAGGTAAGGTTGATGTAAACAACAGGTACTGATCATTTCAGAGACTCCGAGTCTAGAACCTTGATAGGAAAGATCCTACTAAGCCTTAAACAATGAAACCGCATGGCAGGATCAACATCTTTCTCTATTACTGTTTGTTCCCTGGGTAAGCATTTAAGCTATGATCCACTAAGTCTCTACTATCCTGTTCCTCTAGAATCTTTTCAATGGAATTTATCTCAGCAAGAGACATTTGTACTGGTGAGTAAGCTGAGAAGAGGGTGTTACAGTATTTGCATTGGGCCAAAACAGAAAGAAAAATAGGAAAATGTATGCTTGTGTCTTGCTTGATGTTAGAGATGCTCTTTGATAGCCGTCCCCTTGGAATAGTTGTGTCCAAGGATATTTGGAACGCTGAAGACATGCCTTTAAGACTGCCTCCTGTGGTGTTAGTCTTGTTAGTCTAGGTTTGGTCTAGATCTGTCATTTTGGGTCTGTTGTTTGCTGGGATGATTAGTGGTCACCAGAATAATTGATCAGTATCTTCCTCTTTGTTGTTTCCGCTGGTGTTACTGATAGGCCTGTGCTGAGAGGTTGCAGTTTCAGTTTTAACGAATAATCACAGATTTACTGCAGTGGTGCAGGTTTGGCCAACTTTAGTGAGTATAAGAACAACCTTCCAAAATGTCTGCTGCTACTTACTGAATGAAGTGTTAAGGCATAGTGTGCTTTTGGCTGTGTGAACAAATGTCAGTACCATGTTTGCTGTATCATCTTTTAGTGCTCTGTACACTTCCAGTTCACCTTTATCTGATTCATCCTGCACCCGTGGTAAAATTTCCTTCCTCCCTTCCTTGAAATGTGTGCTTCTGACACATGCCATGAGCAAACTTGCAACTTTCATTTAGAGCTTTGTGTTTCAGTCAGGTTTCCTAGATGGGTCTGGTTTTGTCAGGCCCTAGTGAATTTTACTGTGAGCACTCACAGGAGCTAGCCATTACTCTACCAAGCCTTAAATCTGTTTTAGTCAATGCACAGAAACATCAGAGAAACCAACTTTACCTGCATAGAAATGTCCTATAGCTAAAAATAGTCAGGTGTTCCTTCAACTCACGATAACTGTCTCTTGAGTTTTATAAAGAGTTTCCAATATTCTAAGTAGATACTTTCTGTAAATGGTTAAAGCATACTGAAGTCCTCGAAGCGAGCACTATGAAATAATGACTCTGTTTTCAGCACATGGGTCTTTCCGAAGAGAGGAAGGGAGAAGAACTTTGTAGTCTGAAAAGATTGCTTTTAGATAAAATATTATAACATCTTCTCTATGAGAGCAACATAGAAATTTGTAAATTTGGTATTCTGTCTTTTCATGTGATTACAGGTTGTTCTCTTCAGAGTCAAAAAATTGTGGCATAATGTCACACAGAAATTATGATACAGAAAGGATAACTTTTCAATTTACTTTTTGCATTTTATACAACTAGTCCCTGACAGTAAAGCAAAGCCAAGTTTGCTGAGCAATAGATTAAAGGCTAGTTGTAATGGGAGTGGGCTTTCCTCTCTTGAGGAACCATGAGCATGTTAAAAAGCAGCAGACAGAAGAATGCTGAACATGAGCAGATTTAAAAAAGAAAAAGCAATGCTATCTCCTAAAATCTTCTATTGGGAACTGTGTGATAAGTGATCCATATAGATACACTCCTACAAGAGAACTCTTTTTTAGGCTGTACCATATGTTAAGGAGCAGTAATCACATTTGTCTTCGTGCTGCAGGGAGGATGCAGTGACTCATTCCATAGCAAGGTAAAAAAAAAAAAAAATCCACATAGCTATGAAGAGCGTATTTCTGGGACTTCAGAAAGTAAAGAGACCAGTATCTGCAGACAAAACCAGAACATATATGAGGAAAAAAACCCTAGGTGACACCTGTAGCAGACCAACATATATCTAAACTGTGGGGTGAGAAATTGCACTGGTTGTGAAAAAAACATTTCTATCTATTCACCTTTTCTATTGCACTGCAAAAAGTTACTAGCAGTCATTAAAAGCCAACTAATTTTTGGAAACATAGGTAAGGAGTTTAGTCATGACAGAATAAAGTATTTTCTCCTACTGAGGTGTTAAAATCAATTAAGCATTATTTCAGTATTTCATTGAAATTTAATCACTGTAAGTTAGTTATACCTTCATTAGGGGTATATCCACATGAATTTAGGACCAGATTCATCTTGGAAATTTGGTTTATGGTCAGGCTAGTGTGGAAGAAAGAAATACATGAACTGTGAGGAATCATTTTGCTCTGTCTGTAGCTTCTGTTGGTTGAGATGAGTAATTTAAATTTGCTTATAAGGTACATTATGTGGTAACTGCTCCAAGTTATGTAAAAGGCAGCAGCTGAGAAATTTTTTCCAGTGTCACAACTATCTCTGAGTCATCCCTGAATACAGTACTTTTGTATCACCAAATAATGATTTGGGGCACCATCACAGTAGGGAAAATATTTCCTAAGTCAGGTCTCCACGTTGAACATGGAGGCACATAGTACAAATACAAACCTGCAAAGACAGTGTGCATATGACAAAGGAAGGACAGCACCCTCTATGTCTCTTCTGAAATCGATCTTGAATCTTGAATCAGTTGAGATGCTTGGACTCAGTATTTTTGTTACCTTTATGATCTGATGGGGAAGATATCAGGAGTAAACCAGGGCCATGTTCTGCTGGAGATGTGTCCAGAGACTGTGGAAAGAAAGTCAACTTCCAAGCAGACTTCAAGGACAAAAGACATCTCTTGTTAGATCATTCTCATTTTGNGGGGGCGGAGATTTGTAGGAATTTCTCTTATAGTCATCTGGTATAGGCCACATCCTTCACTCTAGTCAGAGCTGCTGTTCAGCAGGTTTGCCACTTCGTTTCTTCTGCTGGTGACTCTTTTTTTTCCTTCTTTGATGGGCCAGAGAAATAGGGCAGAAAAATTAAATAAGGTAAACCGAAAAAGATAGCCAAAAAATCCCTTCTCTCCAAAGCTGGCTGACTTCCTTACCAAGAAAGCAGGAAAGACCATCTCATCAGTCAAAGTTCTTGACTGGATTTCTCATTTCTCAAACAAAAAGACAGACACTGTGCCTTGCTGAAGTTCTGCCAGACTGGTAACATACCTACCCAAATTCCACATGACATGGACAGCATCGTCTAGAAACAACCCAGAAAGGGGTCTCAATCAATACATGTGGAAGGGAACTCAGAGCCCAGCGACTGTGTAGCAAGTAGCATAGAAGCAAGTGTAGGGCTGCAGAAGCAGATGTATGTCTGCTTCCACCCCAGGCCACTGTAGTGGGTAGCTAGTATCAGCATTTCTGCTAGTGGAGGTCAACTTTACAGGACATCACAAGAAGGTAAAATTCTTGTCTATTTTAGTCTTGACTCATACACTTCAAGCTACGCTTCAGTGCTTCTGATACGATCATTTATTGAGAAGTGAAAATGCTTTACTGATGACAATAAATTTTATTCTTCCTTGACAGTAGATAAACAGAACTCTCCCACTTCATATAGTGGTTAAAGAGGGACATTTAAATCTCCTCTAAAGGATTGCACTGGGTTTTAGAACTACTGAGTCAAATGCCATTATTGATAATTGTCAGGATAAATATATATATATAGGAAAACAGAGTCATAGAAATACTGTATCCTAGAATGCAGTGCTGACTGTTCTGTAAGAGGTTTGGAAACTTATATTTCAATGCAATTACTTTTTTGAGAATATTTTTTACAGTCCTTTATAGGAAGGATAGAGACTGGCTTTATACTTCTTAGTCTTTTGATGCAGCTTGGTGTTACAGATCAATGTTCAGCTCTTCTTTTTTGCTGCTAAATATCAATGAACATTTGGGCTGAAGTGAGTGCAGAGGAAGGCAACGATGCTGGCAAAGGGCCAAGAGAATAAATCTTATGAAGAGCTACTGAAGGAGCTGGGGCTGTTTACTTTGAAGAAGAGGAAGTTAAAGGGAGACCTCATTGCTCTCTACAACTACCTGAAAGGACATTCTAAAGAGGTTGGTGCTGGTCTCTTCTCACAAGTAATTATTGACGGAACAAGAGGGAATGGTGTCACACTGCAACAGGGTAGGTTTAGACTGGTCAGTAGGAAAAATTTTTTTCGCAGAATGAGTAGTCAGACATTGGAATAGTCTGTCCATGAAAGTGGTTGATTAACCATCCCTGGATGTGTTCAGAGATTGTTTAGATGTGGTACTTGGGGATATGTTTTAGGGGTGAACTTTGTAGAGTCGAGTCAATGATTGGACTTGATGATCCCAGTGTTCTTTTCTAACTTGGATGATTCTGTGGTTTGGTAAATTCCTACTATGGCAAATCTTGAAATGAGTTTAATTGTCTGATAGCAGACATGACAAACAATTCTGTGTTATTCAAGCAGGAAAAAAATGTGAGCTTAATATCATTGTGTATTTGATTTTTGCTTTATTCCATGCTCTCTTTTATTAGCTCTCAGGGTAATTTTTTGCATTTTTTTCCTACTTACTTATGATAGCTGAGTAAAAAGTCAACACCAAATTTGAGCAGTCTTATATTAATAAACTTGTTTAACAGGTAACATTCCTTAAAAGTAGGATTTGGTTCCCTTCTGAGTACTTACAAACCTACTGTGTACTTTCTGTGAGCTTGAATAACATTAGGAGGGCCTAATATATAATTGGAAAGTATATGACTAGAACCTGCAAGAAGAAAATCAATCAACAGTGCTCATGTGTTCCTCTTTGCAATGGATTCAGTGTTGGGATGCACAGTTTGGAATTCCTATCTGCTTACATTCATTTTTTTTGGTGATGACGTTTCCTATCTGATGACTCATGTCTGCCTTCTTCAGTTTTCTGCATCTCATTTGTGACATGTAAGGAACTAGTAGACTATGTTTTCCATACACTCCATATACTAGAAATCTGTATCACTTCTTTTAAGATCCTTCATCAGAGAAACATATTTCTATGTGATGATATCATGCTATTATTGGAATATATTACTGACTTCTCATTTTCTTCTTCCAGGTGTCGTTAGAAATTAAAACTTGTTTTCTTACTGGATGTCACTTTTCACACAGCATGATTTTGGTCCAGGCTCAGCTTTGAAAGAAGCATCATATTTCTGTTTGCTGAATTGGCAAATGCAGTTCTTTGTTCATTTCTACTGGGAATTAAACTCTTTTTTNTTTTTTGTTTTGGGAATAAAATTTTTTTTTTTTTTTTTTTTTTTTTTTTTGTGTCTTCATGATGAGAGAGATGCTCAAGATTCTAGTAAATAGCCCTTCACAGTCTCTTGAGGTTATCTACAACATGTTCATCCACTGGGTGGGGAAACACATATATGCAATTATTTTTTTTTAAACAATGCATAAATTCTGTCTTAAATTGATGCTGAAATGCTTTCTTATATAGACTTTCAGTGTACAGATGGTAGAGGGCCAGCATCTTCTACTTGGTGTCAAGTGACAGGACTAGAGGACATGGTGTCAAGCTGCACCAAGGCAGGTTCAGATGGTATATTAGGAAATGTTTCTTCACAGAGAAGATTATCAAACATCAGAATGGTGTCACCATCTCTGGAGGCACTTAAGTAATGGTGTTTAGGGACGTGGCTTAGTGCTGACCCTTCAGTGCTGGGTAGAGGGTTAGACTTGATTATCTTTGAGGCATCTTCCAACTGGTTCTTTTCTGACATGTAATGGGACAGCAATGTGCCCTGGTGGCCAAGAAGGCCAATGGGATCCTGGGGTGTATCAAGAAGAGTGTGTCCAGCAGATCAAAGGAGGTTCTCCTCTCTCTCCACTCTGCCAGGGATCTGCTGGAGAAGGTCCATCAAAGGGCTACAAAGATGATTAGTGGACTGGAGCACTGCCTTATGAAGAGAGGCTGAGGGACCTGGGGCTTTTTAGTTTGGAGAAGACTGAGAGGGGATTTAATCAATGCTTATAAATATCTGAGGGCTTGTATTGATTGGGGGCGATTGAAGAAGCTGAAATTATAAGTTATGTAGTTTTTATAATTTCCAAAAGCCCCACCCACAATATGTGTGTAGATTAGTTTAAGTTTGGGTTCTAATTCGGTCGGGAAAAGTCTTCATGAGGATGCCTTTTCTTGTAATTCAGGAAAAAAAAACAGAAAAATGGAAAGGTTTGGGCATGAAACAACTTTCACGGCACTGTCCGGAGTCCAGTGCCTGCCAGAGCCCAAGATAGCTGTAGGCACGGCTTTCGTGAAGCCACGATCGCGAAGCAAGGAAGGGGAAAGCCAGGGGTGCTCTGCGGTATTCCCACGAATGGCTGCAGTTCACCGTTAGAGGCAGGTCCTGCAGCAAGAAGCCAGGATGCTCCTCAAGGTCCGGCTCAAAGTCCGTGCGAGGTTCGTGTCTCCAGGTCCGTGTTCAGGTCCCGATGCAGGTCCGAGTGCAGGTCCCAGTGAAGGTCTGTGCAAGTCCTGCTCCAATCTGTCCAGCTGCCATATATATACTGAGGTGATTTGATGCCTCCCTGTTCAAGCCCACGGAGGGTGGGAGAAGGCACTTCACACCTACTGTACTAAGCCTCAGGTGACAGAGGTGGGGAGGGAGGAAGACCATTTCCTGCCCCATTCATACCTCTGGTGGGGTAGTGGACTGGGCTGTGCCCTCCCAAAGTTCACACCCCATTCAAACCTCCGGTGGGACAGCGCCCCGCCCCACCACAGTTCACACCTCATTTAAACCTACGGTGGGGCAGTGCCCTGCTCTGCCACAGGGCTAGGTGTCAGGAGGGAAGAGACAGGCTCTTCTCACTTGCTCCCTGGTATAGAACAAGGAGCAATGGATGTAAGTTGCAGCACAGGAGGTTCCACCTCAACACAAGGGGTGGTTTCTTTACTGTAACAGTCCCAGAGCACTGGAAAAGGCTCTTCAGAAAGGTTGTGGAGTCTCCTTCTCTGGAGACTTTCAAGGCCCATCTGGATGCATTCCTCTGTGACCTGAGCTAGATTGTATGGTCCTGCTCTGGCAGGGGAGTTGGACTCAATCTCTTTGTGTCCTTTCCAGCCACTGATATCCTGTGATCCTGTGACAACCTGGTCCTGTTATCTGTGACAGAATGCTGGCACCACATTATTTCCACCAGTGCACAAAGATTTTGTGACAGAAGAGCCTGAAACAGCACACTGGAGTTTGGTTTGACCAGTCAGTCATGAAACACAAGTGAATGTATCTTTAAGTGGTGCCTGGAGCTTTTGTCATTCCAGCATAAATTTTGGAAATAAAATTATCTTGCGTGGTAAGACACAGAGTTTCTTCAGGACACATAAGTTGCACCCTAGCATAAGTGCTCCATGTAATAAGCAATGAATGAAAATGGAAGTGAGTCACTGAAGATCTTTTTCACCTCAGCTCACATGAGCTCTTACAGAAAAAGAAGATGGGCAGCTGTTAACCTCTATAGGATCCCAGGCAGTTCTCTTTGATCCTATCATTATAATTTGTACAGATTTTACAGTCTGTAAATAAGTGGAAAGCCCCACTTGTAACTCTCAAGATAGGACAGTGTATAGATGAATCTCACAGGTATGTTGTCCCAGGAAAATAGGAGAATCTCTTTTGCAAATTAGTGTCTTCTGAGCTTCTAAATGTGATCATAACTTCTAATGTTATTTCTTTTCTGGGAACCTCTGTTGATGTGCTTGTTTGAGGCTAATTTGAATATTTTAATGAGAAAAATTAGGTTATAGGCTGTGAAAAGAAAACAAGGGTGATGTCTGTTTCACTCATAGGTTTACTGAGATGTATAAAAGCAAGGACACAAACATAGATAGGACAGTTGCTCTTTGTCTGCAGAGTCTGACCTTTCTCCCTGGCTTCTAGATGGATCTGTATAACTCAGCTAATCAATTCTGCTTCTAACCCCCCTCACCAATCTTTCTGCTTCACCTTCCATGTAAGGTAGATTCTGGAATAAGGTTGGAGGGTGGGTGGAGCAGTGGTTGGAAACCCCTCTTGGGGTACTCTCAATTCTGGGAAGGGTATTGTGCTTCTGTATTACCTTTTTAATGTATATAGCTGTAAATATTTGTAATATATTGCAAAATATCTGCTTGTATATTGTGCTAAGCTGTGAATATAAAGCTTCATTCCTGAACTTCCAGCTGGCTGAGTCTAGTCAGGGCGCATTCAAAAAGTGGGGAGGGGGACAAGTAACGGGGGGTGCCAAAATATTAAATGAGATGGTTTGGGAGTTACCCAGGTCCCAGAATTTGCTTGATGACTTGAGCACATTTCATGGGTAACTTTTATCTCTTCCTATCTTTAGCAATTGGTTAGGATAGTTGTAACATGTTGTTGCAATTACCAGTCATATAACTGACTTTAGATTTATTTTTTTTAAATCTCATGTTTATTGTCTGGCTTTTAGAAAAAAAATGCTGTGAATTAGCACTTTCTAACTTTATATTAACGTGATACCGCCTGAATTTCTTAATGTAGCAATGTGGGCTTTCAATAACTCTGTTAACAAGCTTGGCTATGGTTTAGTGAATTACTGTGAGGATTGATTTTTAATTTTTATTTAGGAGTTAAGGTCCCAGACATAATGGGGTGAAAGGTACTCCATGTGGAACTGAATAGCTTGGGTGTGACTAGATTTATATTTCGTGCTGCCAAATGTTCACAGAATCACAGAAACATCCAGGTTGGAAAAGACCCTCAGGATCACCAAGTCCAACCTATAATCCTAATCTACAAGATTCACCTTAAAACATAGCCCTAAGGATCACATCCAAAGGAACCTTAAACACATCCAGAGTGTGTGACTGAAGCACCTCCCAGGGCAGCTCATTCTAGTGCCTGACCACTCTCTCCGTGAAAAACTTTTTCCTAATGTCCAATCTAAGCCTACCCAGTCTCAGCTTGAGGCCATTCCCTGCTTGTCCTGTCTCAAATTACCTGTGAGAAGAGACCAGCAGCAGACTCTCCACAATGTCTCTTCAAGTAGTTGTAGACTGCAATGAGGTCTCCACCAAAGCTGAGTGCAGGGAGACAATTACCTTCCTACTCCTGTTGGCCACAGCATTTTTAATCCAATCCAGGATGCCTTTGGCCTTCTTGGCTGCCTGGGCACACTGCTGGCTCATGTTCAGCTGCCTGCCTGTTACAACCCCCAGCTCCCTTTCTGCCAGGCAGCTCTCCAGCCACACTGCCCCAGACCTATATTGTTACTTGGGGTTGTTGTGACCCAAGAGCAGGACCTGGCATTTGGGCCTTTTTGAAACTCATCCCATTAATGCTGGCCCATTAGTCTAGACTATCCAAGTTCTTAGGGTAATTCTGCATTCACTTTATAGATATAATTCAATGAGCATGGCACTAAATGCTTGCTGCTTCATTTTCATGCCCACGTGAAAGAAATGATAGCATGGAACAGCAAGCTTAAAAATCTAATTTTCTATTCTCATACCAACATTATCAAAATTAGATTGTCCCAGTTCAGTAGCTCATGCCTGGACAGCAGAACTGAACACCTTCACTGATTGAGGGTGTTATGAGATGGTTCTGGCAGTCTTCATTCATGCAGAATTTCTTTGTAAAGGCTACCTGCCTGTGGCTTCCTGTTGTTTGCAATAATCTGGTTGGGAACGATAGATAAAATAGTGTTTACCCTTAGAGAAATGGCTAATAAGAGGGCAGCAGAATATATTGTCCTATGTTTGTCCTTTCTGCCATGTGCAGTAATGTCCCCTAGAAGGCTTCAATTTATTCTCTCATGTGCTGAATGACTTCAATGTACCCTCAGGGATAATGTTCAGCAGTCTATCAGATATCACCATAACTTTATATTCTTTGAGCTAGTAGCTTAATGTTTGAGTTTTTTATTTGTTTGTTTGGTTTTTGGTTTTGTGGGTTTTGTTGTTGCTTTTTTTTTTTTTTTCTGATGGGTTCGGTAGGGGTTTTGGTGGTTTTTGGTTGGTTGGTAGATTTTGGGGTTTTTTCCTCTTTTTCCCTTTCCCCTTTAGCACATGGGATTTATTCATTATCAGTATTTCCCTGGCTCATCATCTTGTGACAGACATATCAATTGTTTTGGCTCTGTCTTATTTTCCCTAACTCTACCCTAGTTTTCAAAATGAGCATAAAATAACATAAGCAAATAAGGAAATAATAATGAAATTATAGATATTATGTGTTTCATTTGACAAGACCTATTCTCTGAAGGGCAGCTGAACGCATGAGTGATGAGAAGACAAGATTCAGAAATTCAGGAAGGGATTTGTGTTTAATAATAAATGTTCCATCTGAAGGCAAAAATATGATCGTATGCCATAAAAAACATCCAAAACTAATAAAATTTAAAATGCAGGAAATTATTCATGCTGGGTTGAGTTAGTGTTTACTGAACAAGTTTGGCTACCTCCTGGTACTATCTGACATTTTTCTCATGTTGACATGACTGACGGAGGAATTACATCATATTTCTAATACCTTTTCTTCCCCAGGATACCAGAAATACATCTTCCATTTTTTCAAGATGCAAGTCACAGTAGATCTCTGTCTTTCTCAGATTCTTAGATTAAAAAATATTGATTCAGGTGTAAAAAGTCTGTGACATCTCATGAAGCAAAATACTTGGTACTTTGTATTTGTTTTTTGATCCCTGAAACTCTAAGATGATCTGAAGAAATCTATTCCAGGGCTTTTTCTGAAATTTGAAGAGTCAGAAATTAATCTCAATTGCTAGCTTACTTAATTTTTAATAACATTCTAGATTCTACTTTAATTTCTTTACTTCAGAGATTGAAGCTTTCCAGTAGAAAACTACAACAAAAAAATCGTATCAGTATAAAGCACAAAACTGTCAAGGAAATTACAAAAGTTGGCAGCAGAAAAGAATGACGAGTAATTTGTCAATTACTTGCTCTTTCTCTCCAGCAATGCAACATCTGACACTTTCACTTAAATTTAGATCCTTCTAGTCTTCCTCTGATCATTTCATTCCCTTTTCTTCAGCCTTCTTACTATCTGCCCACTGTCTGAACTCTTTCCACTGCTTTAATATACTTCACTACCTTTCTAATGGTTTCAGTTTTACTGAAAGATCTTCACCTATATTTGACTGGACTCAAGCACACACTGAGATGGTTTTTCAGCTTTGGTCCCACTTCAGTGACTTCTTCAGTATCCTTTTGATACTAGCCACACATAGTGCCCTGCCAATTGCTGCTTTGAACCTTGTAGCGGTTCTGGGAGTTACCTGCCTCCCCCCACAATGAATTCACCTAGAGTAGACTCACCTGGCTGGAAAATAAGGAATGAAGCTTTATATTTGCATCTTAGCACAATATACAAGCATATATATACAATATATCACAAATATTTATAGCTATATATGGAAATATACAAGTTAAAAGTAATACAGAAACACAATACCCCTCCCAACAGAATGCCCAGGAGAGGCTTCCACCTACCTTCCACCTTCTTTCCACCCACATTCCACCCATATTCCACCCCACTCCCTTATCCCAGAGTCTGCTTTATGTGCAAGGTGTATTGGAAGAATCAGCAAGGGGGGGATTAGAAGTAAATGATTCACTGGGTTACACAGATCCAGACAGAGGAGTTAATAACGTGGCCAGAGCCAGGGAGAGACATAGACTGCCTTATCTATGTTTTTGTCCTTGTTTTTATATGTGCAAGCAATCCTGTGAGTGAAGTAGACATCATATTGTTTTATTTTCACAACCAATAACCTAATGTCTCTCATTAAAATATTCTAATTAGCTTTGAACCAGCACAACTGTTTGTCTTTCAACCATTTTTTCCTGCTGCTCTCTCACTGCCAGAGCCACCAATACACATTATTTTATCTTCTTGCATTCTCTCTCACTTCAACCTTCTCTTCCTTCTTTTTTCCTTACCTTTCCTCAATGAAGCTTCATTACTACCTTTATTTGGTAAGATGTGTGTCTCTTACATCCACCAGGATACTATATATGGCCCTTCTTCAGGAAGCAAACTCCAGTCCTCTGGTTGCTCATTCTTTTTACATGCTATTTAGCCAGTCTTTCCCAGTCTATTACCACTGATACTTTCGCTTTTCCCTTTCTCTGCCATCCTATTTTAATCTCACTGTGACTGAAAGTGGAACTTCACCTGAAAAGTAGGAACATTGCTATAGAGGAAAGTTAGTGTGCTAACTAACTGGAATACAATTTTACAAAACATTCCATTTCCCCTCTTCATTACAAATGATAGTGCATAGTGCCAGTGTTTAGCCCTACTCTTCAGGTATTGCTTTATAGGCTGTAGCTGTGCTGGTAAACTGAGAGCTCAGAAACATTCCCATGCCCCAGAACTCCATGATCTATATTACCAATGCCTAGTACAGTTCCTTGAATGCTTTTTCCATCATGCTTCGAGAGCTAATATTCCAAGGGCTATTTTTGACATACAGCTTTTTGAAGTCACTAAAGAAGAAAAGAGAGTTTACCAGCCCTGAAACATGATATGTGTACACAGAATCTTACAGGAAGAATTTAGATTGAACATCTTATGCAAAGAAAATTCACACCCAAGCATTTAGGACTTTTTTCCTCAGATACAAGCATTTAATAAATTACTTTGACTTTCCATTTTAATCTCCTAACATTCACTTCAAAATAAGAAATTGTATTGCAAAATGGATAGAATGTACCTCCCGATAATACAAAAAAAAAAGGACCATAAGAAAACCAACATAGTGTAGCAGGTCAACTGAGTCTTGGGGGTCACAAGTACTTTCCCAAATTAATTGTCTTGACAGCTCTCTACCAAGTTCTTATTAAAGAAGTCTCAGGCTAAAACTAGATGGTATAGATACTCCTTTTTCAATGGAGAAAAGCTACAGAATTGCCTAGCTAATTAGCCTAATCTGTCTTTTCTCTAATTTGTCTGTTTTGCATAACCACCATATTAACCAGCAGTTCACTCCTGCTAATCCCCACTGCTATAAAGAAGAAAATAACATATTTGTATATTACAGTGTAATCATAATATCTACTAATTCCTTCCATACATTACAATCCTGTTTTGAAAATAGATTGCTGACATTATCCCTGCTTTATAAATGGGAAGTCTAATAGTACAGCAAAATGATTTCTCAGGAACTGAGAGTTGCTGATAAAGCCTGATACCAGTGTAACTGATAAAATGGAGAATAAAACTTAGGTCTCCTAAAATCTCAACACAATTCATTCCCTGCAAGCTTCAGTGCTCATTTGCATCTGGAATTAAGACTGAAGTCTGCAGCAAACCTTTTTCTTTTATATTTCTAAGGAAAGAATTTTCTAATTTTCATGATATCAGCATAAATTGAAGTAAGCAATTACAAAATTGCTTGCTTTCTGTATGTGGGGTCTACAAGAACATAGCAAGGACTTTTTTGTTGTGATAGTAGGAAATAAGGTTGACTTTAAAGAAGGGTACTAACACAACCCCCCCCTTTTTTTTTTTTTTGAACGGTTTCTTGGTCTCCTTTTGGAGCTTTCACAAAACGAGATTAAATTCTCCATAGATTTCAGGGAATGTGTTGTTTGCAAAAGCTATGCAAACTTTCATCTCAGCTTCACAGATCTTCATCGCACAGAAATTCTCATAGGAACATCTATTTCAGACACTCATGCCATGCCCAAATCTGGACCATAAGTCTCCTTCTCCATTAAGTGATAGCATTAGGCCAAAGGGTGAGACAAGGGGCTTGTTTTGTAAATTAAGGTCAGTTGTGAGACCCCATGCTCATTTCATTCCTTAGAGACAAGAGTTTTTGAGATCATAATCAAGTTCTTACACAAATTGTTTTCCTTGGGATATTTTGACTTTCAGATAAGATTCAGAAACTAGCTTAAGAATCAGGTAACAAAATTCTGGCACCAATGTGGAGGGGATTTTCCTGCTTCTGCTACCACAGGGAAAATAAACCAGAGGAGAAAGGCAGAAATTACTGTGTCCCATGTGTCAAAACAGTGACATTTCTGTAATGAGATTTTCAGGTTTCTCACTGTATGCAGGATAATATTCACAAATATACTGTTAACGTATTCAAGTGTTTGTTTCCTTTCCTAGTCCTCATTCTTCCTGAGGTCCTTAAACTGTATACGTTAAAACACAGCATAACCTATCATTAGTTCAAACTAAAGCCAGCGTTTTGCTAGTTAGTCTCCTCTTGCAGTTAGTCAGCTCTTACTCCTGCTTTCCCTAAAGAAAAGATAGTACCCAATTTAGACCTCCATTCTTTTCCTGTGATAGGAAGCATTTCTACAAGATCGCACTGCTCTGAAAGAAGGTGGAATCAGGCCCCTTGCCTCAAGACATTGTTGCAATTAGGTATGTTTGCTATCTGAGGGCTAACAAGTAATTATTATGATCTTCTGAGTTTCAAAAGTCAAAAACTTTCAAAAGCTGTTTTTAATCCTCAACAAACCAGGCTATAAGTTTTTGCTACCTGAAACCAACTTTCTGTGCGTGGCTGATAAGTTGACTGAAAAGAGCTTTGCAGGATCTCTGCCTAGATACAGTTTTAATGACCCCTGTTAGCTTTGTGGCAGCTCCTAGCTATTGAGATTCAATGGCAGGGAACAGTGCTCCATCATTAATGGTGCTAGATGTACAGAACAGCCATGAAAAGACCTCACCTGTTAAGCAGCAAATCAAAGATTGGAGTTGTGGCTACTTGTGTTGGAGTTGGTCAAAGTTATCAATATCCTAAGAGTGAAAATGTGTCTACATCTATTTTATGTGCAGGGAACATTAAGAGATGTCATCCATCATATTTGACTGACAGTATGTTTGCTAAAGCATGGTAGAATACCAAAACACTCTTAGAATTTGCCAACTCCATGAAAATATCATCTTCTCTGCAAGCTAGAAAACCCAATCTGAGATTAATTATTTAACTCCTAGTACCCTTGAATTTGGTATTTAATCTTGTGCTCAGCTGCTCTTTAACAATAATATTAATTTAAATATTGTACAAGAACTTTTGAAATGTATTTACAGAAACATCCCAAATCCTTCACTTCAGATGTATATTGATAGTTGATCACTTTTTCCATGATTGGGATTGCAGCCATGATCTTTTTATAAAGCTATTATTAGTCCAAATATTATCACAGCTGCAGCTTCCAGGACTGATTGTATTTAGAAATTATTCAGTTTCTCTTAAAGGCTAGGATGAGCTTTTATGGTAAGTTTCAATGCACTTAACCTGGCCAAGCTTTAGCACTGGTTATAGGCTTACTATTGTACATTTTTTAATGGACTGGCTTTATATTTCATACTGCTATTTCTCCCTGCCAGTACTTGAATCATTCCAGGCAGTTACATTTCCTTAGAAGCTTGTGTGTAACCATATTTGAAGAAAACAAGTTGTAAATTATTTAAGTTATCAGTGTTCACTCTTGGCACAGTGTGTTAGGCTGAAAGACTGTACTTCTCTATGCATCAGATATGTCTCAAAGATATATACTATGTGAACCCAGTTGTTTGCTTTTCACTTGGAGAGAATATAGACATCTCTCTGTATTTCATCTGTGCAAAGCAAGAGGAACCATCCTAACAGATGGTGCTGTAGCTCTGTTTTTCTAGAGTTATGAGCCAAGTCTAAGATCCAGTTTGTAGGGTTGACAATTCTTTCTACTAACAGTGCTACTTGTTTGTAATGAGGCTTCATACTGAAATAATTTATGAATGACATGAGTTACAGAATTTTTTTAAGCACATGGCTGAGAATGAGGGTGGAAAGTGGAGTATAGGACTAGGTGATACAGAAGGTGGTATGAAGCAACTTGTGAAACTGTTAGGGAGTTTGAAGATCATATGTTTGAAAACTAATAGTATTCTGTAACTCCACACATTCTTGGTGTGCACATATGAAATTCAACAGAATGTAGGCATTGCTTCAACTCTTTCTGGGGACAGAGTGGCTGAAGAGCAGCCAGGCATAAAGAGACATGGGGGTGCTGGTTGATAGTAGGCTGAACATGAACTAGCAGTGTGCTGAGGTGGCCAGGAGAGCCAATGGCATCCTAGCCTGTGTATCCTGGCCTGTATCAGGAACAGTGTGATCAGTAGGTCCAGGGAGGTTATTCTTCCCCAGTACTTGGCACTGGTCAGGCCACATCTTGAGTACTGTGTCCAATTCTGAGCCCATCAACTCAAGAGAGATGTTGAGGTACTGGAACGTGTCCAGAGAAGGGCAATGTGCTGGTTTGAGCTAACTGGAGAATTTGAGTGAGAAATTAGACTATTGGCTGAGAGAGGTAAACACAGTGTGTCACTTCACCCAGACTTTTACTGAGAAAGATAAAAAAAAAAAAGTTTTAAAAGTGTTGTACCCAAAACATTAGATATCAGATGGTTTCTGACCACTCTGGCTGTGGCTGCTCTTTGCATGGTCTCCTTTGTCTCTCTGTCTTGGTAGCTAATTCAAAGTAATTCTAGTAACTACTTTCCTGCTACTAACCCCCCCTGGCCGATTTACTTCAGCTTATCTGCAGCATCAACAGGTGGTGAGATAAGATTGGGGAAGGGGGGAAAGGTGGTGGGGGTGGTTAGTTACCCCTCTTGGAGATTTGGGTCTCTGGGAGGGGTGTGGTGTTTCTGTATTACCTTTTTATTGTATATATCTGTTAATATCTTTTATACCTTGTAAATATTTGCTTGTATATTGTGCATTGCTGTAAATATAAAGCTTAATTTATTAACTTCCAGTGTTTCTGAGTTCTAGCCAGGGTTTATAAAAAGCTGGGGGGGGCAGGCAACTGCCTAAACCACTACAGGCAACAAAGCTGGTGAGGAAGCTGGAGCACAGCCATACGAGGAGCAACTGAGGGAGCTGGGGGTGTTTAGCCTGGAGAAGAGGACGCTCAGGGGTGACCTCATTGCTGTCTACAACTACTTGAGGAGAGGTTGTAGCCAAGTAGAGGTTGGTCTCTTCTCCCAAGTAAACAGCAACAGAAGGAGGGGACACAGTCTCAAGTTGTGGCAGGGGAGGTATAGTCTGGATATTAGTCAGAAGTTCTTCCCAGAGAGAGTGATTTGCCATTGGAATGGGCTGCCCAGGTAGGTGGAAGTGGTGGAGTTGCCATCCATGGTAGTGTTCACGAAGAGACTGGATGGGGCACGTAGTGCCATGGTCAAGTTGATTGGATAGGGTTGGGTGACAGGTTGGACTGGATGATCTTGGAGGTTTCTTCCAACCTGGGTGATTCTATAATTCTAACTGACGTGACCATTGATGTGTTATTCTCAGGACTACGGGGAGAAGAAAACAATTAGAAATAACTTCAGGCCACCTATTTCAACTATTAGAAACCTTTTTAGCAACTGCATTTGGAGTTTTCCACAAGGACTTCTTTATGACTTCTTGGGTCATTCTGAATAGCTCACCTATGTCTGTGCAGAACATCTCCATTAGGATAATAAACATTCCAAGAATCTCATCTATGACATTGACCAAACCTGCTATGGGATGCTTATATTGCAGATGTCTCTCACTGTTATTTCTTTTCCTTACAGAGCATTTTTGTGTGCTTGTTTAATTTTTAAAGAGGAGCCACATCCTTGCCTGTGGCCAGACTGAAGGGTTGCGTAAGTGGTGCGAATGCATAAATACAAAGATGATCAGAACCTCATCTTTGCAGTGCCTTGATGTTGCTGCTTCTCTGTGCAGGCCTCTTCCCTACAACTTCACAGAAGGGCCTCTGCAAGAGCTGAAATTTATGCTAGTAGTGATAGTGATGTGAAGCTAACGAAGCCTGGCACTCCCATGAGGAATATGCCTTTTTACTCTATCCGGGCCTCACTCTCCTGGTTATAGTCACATCAGCTTGCTGCATGGCATTAAGTGTCTGCAGGACTCCCTTGTTACTGGTCCTAAGACCTGAATTAGCTGTTTTTGTTTACAGCTTTTTTGGTGTTTTTTTGGGTTTTGTTTTTGGGTCTTTTTTGTGTTTTGTTTTGTTTTGTTTTTTTTCTTTTAACCCTCACTGAAGGCTCTTATGTATATATAGAAAAATGTGCAAGAGTATCTCTTTGGGTATCTCTTTGGTTTTATTCTTGGCTACCCACAAGGCACTGGATATGGGATTCTCTACTACATTCCATTAATGTGCTGCAGTTTTAACCAGTTTGAAATGGGGGTAGACCATGTTAACTCCCATTTGTTAACTTTGAATTATAGTGATGCTCCAATACTGCATGAGTTCACATGCCTGCTTAAGTTTTGTGTCAGTGAATGTGCTAGGTTAGAGCAGATCCCTCCCCTAGTAAAGTAAATTCCCTACAACATAGAATTTTGGAAAGCCAGAGAAAAAGAGAAATTGTATTTTTGTGCAATTTAAACTAAACATAATAGTATAAGAAGAAAAAACTACTACAGAAATATAATAACCTTAACAAAGATGGTGAAGGGGTCAAGTGGCAGCAAAGCATCAGTAACAGCCAAAACAGCAGCGGGGGTGTGGGGAAGATAGCATCAGGCACAGCAGGAGCAGCAGAAGTAGCAAGGGGAAGGTACAAGCTGTGCTTCTGGGTATAAGGCACTTGATGCTCCCATGAAATTATATTAACTTATCCATTGTGCCCATTATATGGCCTATCCCTAGAATGTTCACCTCTCCACTCAGAGCTTCCACTTCTAAGTTTCTCTGTTCCGAATTTTTTTGTGTCTAAGCTAGAAATCTATCTCAAACAGCCACAGCAAAGAATAATATCTCTAAATGACCAAACTTGGATCATAGCTTGGGCCTGGCTATTTTGTTTTTTGAAATGGATTTCTATTTGAGTAGAATTTTTTTCTTTAAACAAACTTTCTTCTTTCAATCCTTTAATCTCCCTAATTCTCTTCAAACTTCCACAGATGACACTGTCAATGCCAGTATTTCTTTGTCACTCACACAGAAGATGGTTGAAGGAATAGATTTCTGGCTGCATTACTAGGCGATATTTTCCACAATGGTGGGTAGGAGGATGGAGAAATTTGGTGGGAGACTAGAGAAGGAGTTGGAATGCATTGCCTTCCTTCCATTTTCAGGGAATAAGAAAACTAAATGTAGCCTCTTGTCTTCACACGCTAAGCAACCTGCTGATGTTAGGCAGTAACTGTTCAGACACCAATGAAGCAATGTGACAACTGCCAGGTTCAGACTCATCAAGTGCAACATTTATTGGCACACTCAGAAAGAACTGCTTTAAATATGTGTATTCAGAATTAGTTGTTCAAGTTTGAGTATATTTAAGATTATAACAGATGCAAGTGAGGAGAAAAAAAATTCAGACTAGTTTGGTCTGCTTTTTCTTACTCCCTTCATTACACTTTTGAGAGATGGCACTCAGACTTTTGTATCACTGTATGTTGGTCCTACAGGAACTAGGAAGCTTGAATGCTTGTTTGAATTTTATGGGTCTGACTCCTCTTTACCAGTATGCGAAACAGTAAACACCACATGGTTCTTATAGCTGTTCTTTCCTCTACTTTATTGTCAAAAGTAACCAATGTTTTTTTTCTCTCTTTTTTTTTTTTTTTTTTGGTCTTTTTTCTTTTTAAGGATGATTCCAGCTACAAACAAAGCCTTTGTTGTAAACAACCTTGTTTCTGGAACAGGCTATGACCTCTGTGTCCTGGCAATGTGGGATGACACGGCTACGACCCTTACTGCCACCAATATTGTGGGATGTGCCCAGTTCTTCACTAAAGAAGACTACCCTCAGTGCCAGTCGATGCACAGTCAGTTCCTGGGTGGGACCATGATTCTGATCATTGGAGGCATCATTGTGGCAACTCTGTTGGTATTCATTGTAATACTCATGGTTCGCTATAAGGTCTGCAACAATTCCCAGGGGAAGATGTCTAATGTCAGCAACGTCTACTCACAGACAAATGGAGCACAACCAGTTCAGAATGGAGTCTTGCCCCAGGTCAACCCCAAAGTGGTGGTGAGAAATGAACTTATGGAGTTTAACTGTCAGTCAGCACGGAGCAGCATCTCCTCTTCCTCCAGCTCTGCAAATAGCCGTGACTGTGATGGCTATAGCCTCCAAAGTGAACAGGGCACATTGTCCAGTAAGTGGAGGCCTCCTTCCAGGTCAAAACACAATATTGACCGACTGATGGGAGCTTTTGCCTCCCTGGAACTGAAGTGTCAGAAAAAGGAGGAGATGACAGACTCCAGAACTTCTACGGTGGCCCGACACTCAGACAAAGAGCCACTGCTGGGCCAGCCAGAGTCCAAATTTCGCAGTCTTCTCACGTTGCCTCTGGAGGGCAAAACTAAACGTAGCCATTCTTTTGACATGGGAGACTTCGCCACATCTCAGTGTTGCACTTACCCAAAAAAGATTACAAACATTTGGACAAAGAGGAGCCTCTCAGTGAACGGCATGCTTTTGCAATATGATGACAACGACCTAACAGGGGCAAAAGGGACTTTTGGGAGCTCAGAGTGGGTAATGGAAAGCACAGTGTAAATACCGGTGACTCCCTACGCCTCATCTCCCCTCATATGTTATAAAACATGGTTTGCTGCAGGGCCATGCTTTTGGAAAGGGAGGAGAGGAAATGTTTTCAGTTTTACTGGCCAAAAAGATAAGCAAACAAATAATTAGCAGGGATACTAAAAGAAGAGAATTAAATGTGAATAGGCACGTATGTCACCATGCTTGTCTGGCCCAAACTAAACTATGAGTGAGTGTTTCAAGGAATTTGCTAGCTGTATTTAGCAGTGCTTTCCAAAAGTTACTCAGACTCTTGGAGAACCATCACACAAGATTGAACAGTGAGGATGAAAAGAGGTTTAACAGCACAAATTTAATTTTGCAGGGTTTGTTTTGTTTTGTTTATTAAATGGCACCTCTTTTACCACAGAAATACACTTCCGTGGATGTAAGACTGGTGCTAGGATACATGCCATTGCAAGTGATTTTCTCAAAAGTGCAGGCAGGACATCCATAGGGACAGATCAGAGCAAGTTGTTCAGCATAATCTCATGGTGTTAACTGTGACATCTGGGAAAACAGTACTTGTTGTTGAGTAGACTTTTGGTTGGGATTTAATTATTTCTGTTCTGTTTTGCCCTGTTACTGCCCTTGAATTGTTGGGTTTTTTTTTCCCCCACAGCAGAAAGTATGTTTCCAGGCATTTTTTAGTTTTGTTTTCAGTCTCACAAAATGCCCTAAATGAAAAGGAAAATATGTGCAAAAGTCAGTTTTCTGATGTACTATATAACTCACCTCCAATACCAACCCTTTATGTCCTAGGAAAAAATAAACCTAGGAGCTAATAAATTTTGAAAAAAACATATTCTTTCTTCCATCTTCTTCATAGTCTCTGCTTGTCAATACTCAAGCCAGGTAGCAGCAGCTATTGATATCTGCAGAAGTGCTGCTATCAAAGATGGGAAAACAGTAATCAAGATTTGCTATTAAAGGATAAAGAAAGGGAAGACAAAAGTAGCTTTCATGAACATTATAAATACCAATTCCTTCTGTCAAAGTTCACACTGTAACTCCATTCAACTGACAAAGAAAACACAGACTTTCACCCTATTGTGACAAAGGTTCTTTGCACAATTGCCATGAGTTGGCTTTCCTGTCTTGGTAGCATCACATGAAATGCAAGTTTTTTCAGAGCATCAAACGTGTTGCTGATTAGCCCCAGAAGCCCAGCTACATCTGGATGTGCCAAAGTAAGGGTTCTCCCATGTGTTCCCTGCATTACAAAATTCATCTCTAGTCCATCAGTGTAGTCTTACCCCCCTGTTTCAGACTCACTATGTACTTGCTAACTAAGAACAGGAGCTCTTCTGGGCTTGTACAAATTTGGTTTGGGGGAACATCGCCATGATTGTGGAAATGCATATGACTCATCCATCTGACTTCATTGTCAACAACTTTACTGTGATTTCCAGCATTCTGGTGACTACTGCAAATGTAATTTCATTTGTTCATTTATTTATTGGCTCTCAATGATCAGCTTCTGGGAACCATTCTGAAATGTCACACTGATACTATAATTTTGTAAAAGATATTGAAAGAAAAGGTGCAAGAAACAGAGAAATTAATACATGAAAAAAACAAACAAACAAACAACCCAAACCTCTATGTATATTTTTTTGAAAGATGCAGAGATTTATTGTGACATGGCTGTGTACTTTATCTTGTATTTGTCCCATTTCCTACTTGGAGTTTTAAAAAATTACATCCCTGTAATAAGACTATTTTTTCCTTATTTTTTTTTCTACAAAATGTACAGTAAAAACATTCTTGGGGAAAAGAAAAGTACCTGCTTTTCATTTATTTCCTGTTCTGTGAAGTGCTTTAAAACCTAAGTAAGGATTAGTTTGTTTTTTTGTTTTTGTTTTTTTGTTTTTTTTTTAATTATGATGAAAATTCAGTGATTACTCTCTGTCTCAAACTAGCTTTGATTTGGGAATTTTAGGTATGAAGTCAAGAAATCAAGAAATACATAACTTTGTAGAATACTTGGGAAAAGATCTTGGGAAAAGGTATTTCACCTCTTTTTCTGTGACTGCATTTATACAGATCTATACCACTAATGCATTTTAAATCATAACCCAAAATCTACAGAAATAAGAGAAAATCTTTTTTGGTTTAGGACCTGACTTTTTTTTCTCACCACCAACATTAATATATGCAAACAAGATCCAGTAAAACTTGGTTTGCAACATCTTTCAAAGTCTGGTTTCTCATGCTTTTCAAGAGGAACAATATCTTTAGTGCCAGAATCCACATCATCCAACATCCAGATGGCATTTTCATATTAACCATAAGTAACACCTGCATTTATGTTATACTGAAGACTCTTAAAGATGTCCTTTTTTGTTGTTGTTGTTACACTGTAGTAAGGTTGGACTTTTTTAGTATGTTGCTTTGTCTTGAACATGACTCATGAATTGTTTTTAATTTAGCCATTGAATTCATCATGAATATTGGTAGCATATGCAGCCATGAATTTTCAAAAGTGATACCCTATACTATTTTCTTTATTAAAAATTAAAGCACCTCTTTCACTTTCTTATAAAATATTTGTGGACGTAAGCCAACAGATGTTGTTTTAAAATAATTCATTGTTGCCAAAGAAGCTGGGTAATAAAGTCCACAATCTAACAGCTGCATCATGATTTTACTTCAATTAACTTTAATGAATGAGAGCCAATCCACGTCAGCAAATCTGCAAATAATGAGAAAATTAACTGAGCTCCCATCATTTACCTTTGGTGCACACAGCATTTGGTAGAAAAAGGATTCAGGTGCTCATAAGTGAAACAGAGAGTCCCACTGTGAGTCAATAAGTGGCCAGCCTTGAGAAAGGGATAGAGCCAGGCCTGCATGCTGATGCCAGTGCCTGGTTGCCTGCTGAACTGTGATCATCCTTCAGGTGGCACCAGCCAATTGACCTCAGAGTTCTCCACACACAGTATCACCACTCCCTTTCTTGCCTTTGTTTTGTTTCCATTATCAGATCTGCACCTTACTCAGCATCTCTGGATTTGATAATTCCTTTGTGGTGCTGCTGCATGATGGGGAACCTTCCATGCTCCATTTCTGAGCACAATTGCACATCAGGGGCTGGTGAAACAATATATAGATATCTGCTTACCTGGCTGTAATAAGTATTTTCACGCATCATCGAGGAGCCAGACTAGTTCAAATGGCCTAGTTCTTTGGTCTCACTACACTACACCGTAAAATTTATACCACTTGGCAGTTTCTCCAACAACTGTGTTTTAGAGCAAATAGTAAGGACAACAACAAAGATCAACAACAGACTTCTGAAAGAGAAGTCTGCGAAATTAAAGGTACTACAGAAATTAAAGTGAAACCTATGGGAATAACTTAAGACAAATACATACACATATGTAAGGCCTCTAAGTTATATTTTTTTATGTGTCTTATAATGGTAGAGTAAGGTTATTTCCTAAAAATATATACAATTTCCTTGAAAGAACAGGATGTGTTTCCACTGTGAAATTTTGCATCCAGTCCTGATTAAAAAAAAAAAAATAAAATTCCACCACAAATCCCCAAAATATCATCCTGGAAATTATTCAGTGAGATGACAAAATGGGAAATTTCTGAAATTAGCAGTGATGTGAATATAATTTGATGTCTGCTAGGAACCAAATGGTTGCTGTATGAAATGAAAATAAAAGTGTGTGTGTACGTCTGCATATATGTATAGCAAAGTAGATATAGCTATCTGCTAATAATTTACATCCTCTTCACAGATTTCATTAATTGGAATATTTTTCTGGTTTCAAATGTCACTTCTGAGTTTGTCAGCTCTAAAAAACAGCAACCAATTTGCTTTCCTGTTATCCTTAGAGAAGTGTAACCTTTCATGTGTCTCCACACTACACCCAGTAGTTGGTTGCCATTTGGATTGATTCCTTCAGAAAACAATTCATACAATGAAACAATGAAAGGTATCTCTGCCTTGCATGGAGCAAGACAGGTATTGCTAAATCTGTTTGCATCCCACACCATGGGATTGATCTGTTCTGCAAACAGAAGAAAATGATATTCAAAAATACTCTGCGTATTTCATTCTTATTCTTACCCAGCAAATGGTTGCAAATACAATCGAAAAGAGCCCCTGAAGATCTATGAGAATGCCATAAATGTAGCAATGATTTAAACTCTTTCTAAACTGGAGGACAATGAATAACTCCACCTGATAATCAAGAAAACATTTTAGTCTTTGAATAGCTTGAATGCCACATCTGTTTGCAATGCTTTGTACCCATTAACCCATGGGTAACCCATGGCACGCCATATGGTGCATGCAGCACCCCCTTCTATTCCTTGCAGCCCGCTTCTTTGGAACCTTTTCTCAGTCATCTCCTCCCCTCTGTGCTCAGTGTCTGTAATTCAACACTTGGGCAATGCTGGATCTATAACAATAGTGTAAATGTGGAATTAAGAAGTGATGTTACTAACATATTACATGTTTCATGTCCCCTAAAGGTGATGAGGGAAGCCCTCTGAAGACTTTAAATTAGGTTTTGTTTTAGGCTTTAGGCCAGATGAAAACTAAGTCAGAGTACCTTGAAACTCTTGCTTTCAATATAGGCATTTTGTATTCTGCAGTATGTTTTCCTTGTCCTAATTAATTACTCTTTTTATCCCCAACAGTACAGTATTCCCTACCACCAGCTGGCAAAAGGCCCTACAATATGAAACAGTGCCAGATGCTCTGTGTATTACATTCCCAACAGATGGCAAATGCCAAAGATATAAATCTATATCCAGATACAAATATATCACCATACATATGCATTTTTATTCATGCATACATGTTTGTGGGAACTCATACACACACATACTTCTTGTGCTTGTTAAGTATATAGTTTGTCATATGCAGATTTCCTAGTCTGGTATTGAAGGAACATTTGAGGTTTTTCATAAAATATTAATGGAAGAAAAGAGCGAGAACAGAAACCTCCTCTTCCTAGGGAGCAGATCAGTTCATAACATACAACTCCTCCCAGCCATGATAGTTAAGTGCTTCAAATTAATTAAACTGGAGGTGAAAGGATTAATTTGTTTCATACAACTACAGCAAAGGCTCAGCTCGTGTTAGGACATTTATTCACCTGATACTCCTTTCACAGGCTGCAGATAATTCTGTCAATGTGGACTCACATTTTTCACGGAGGTAAGTAACACTAGAGAGCTACTGTTCTGTATTCACTGCCCCAGTTTGTGTTCTTACAAGTACTGACAATGTAGTGCCTTATTTTGTTAGATGATTTGAGTTTTTGGAGAGAGTTGCATCACATGTTATACTCAGGATCCTGAATAAAAGGCTAGAGAAACTGGTGTAAATCAGAAACACTGAAAATCATTGGCCTGTATGAGGTGGTAAGAGTTGCGAAGCCATGTTTGCCCATATTATTTTTCACGCAATGAGAAATCAAATGGATGACATTTATGATACTTTAAAAATTCCACCTGAGGGATTAGTTTATTTTAAAAGTGTTACTACTCATACCCTCTTTCCTGCAACAACAATGCAGGAATATTTTAATATTTAGCAGTTAATTATGACCTGTACCATTTAAGAGTCAAATCATAATATGGGTGCCTACACAGGAAAAAAGAGATTCTGTTGTTTCAGGGAAGTTGGTCCTCTTTGCCAATATTACTGATAGAGAAATACACAATGTAGGATCTGAGAAGGCATAGGCAGGGCTGCATGTAATGAAATGTTTACGTTTCACCCTGTAGTAATAAGGCTAAAAACAGAAATCCAGAGGATGGATGTTTTAATCCTTCCTTCTTTTGATCCTAACTCAGACATGTGAAACTAAAAATAATTAGGTTTATGAATTTAATGTACCATAGATAGAAATACAGCACTCCTTGTACTGATGTGATCCAAGTGTTTTTGCAGCAGAGGTTCATGCTGGTCACTGCTGGAACTGGTGTTACACATGAAAGTTGAGACTGGTGAAGACAGATAACCAGGTGGCAAATGCTGCTCAGGTCACAGCATGGATTGGAGGCATGGTGACAAAGGAACTTGTTAGACCTGGCTAGTCTAATAAATTATTCTTATCCTAGTACTGCATAATAGGATAGTGATCAACACTGATTATTTCAGATACAGTACACACAGGAAAACTTCAGAGAATTTTATCCCAAAGCCTGGTGAGCTGAGAGTCTTTATAATGCTCTTTGTGAGGAAAACACATAATTTCTGCTAAAATTCACACCTGGACAATTAAAGCACAACTCAGAATTAAAACTAGGACAAGAATGAGCTCTGAATGACTCCTCCTGTTTTGGAATTTCTGCCTCTATGCCTATCAAGCCTGACTTTATTAAAAAAAAAAAAAAAAATACAACCAGTAATCTGAGACTGGATTGCCTAAGGAGATTGGAAATGGACAGACGAGTATTTATGGAGATTGTTCATTTGCAAGATCAAAGTGCACATTCTGTGTGTCTCACTGTTACTAAACTCAGATTGAAGTGCACAGCAACAGCAAAAACATTGAAACCAGTAATAACTTTATAAAATATGAAACTGCATAATGCAAGCTAAACTCCACACCATTGTCTTAGAAAGTGCCTTTCTCATGTGGTTTTGAGAAACAGAAGATCAGATATTCTCTTTTCCGTTCAAATACCACTCTAGTTATGCATGTAATACAAGATTTCTATGTAGAGAGGAAAAAACAAATCTCATCTTCCAAAAGACCACTGCACATTACCAGATTGTGTAATAATATAGCACATGTTTGATCCTAAGAAACTGATGTCCTTGGATGTAAGGGCGGAAGATCTGTTTTCCTGTTTAATACAAGCCATAAGATAATGTCTTCTAACTAAAGAAACTGCAGTGATATTGCAATCTTTGAAATTAAGCTTGTGAGGCCAGTGCAAAGCCTAGTAAGTGCATAATATGGAAAAGTCCTGAAGCCATAAGTACAAATGTTTTCAACATCTGCCAGAGAGTTTGAGCTTGCTATACCATTGGGCTACTACACAAACATTCAAAACAACTACACAGACTCAAATGACTGAACTGTTCATAATACACTGAGTGTTGGTTAGAAGACATGAATACATAAGTGAGCAACGAGGTTTACAATTAAAGAAACATTCCGGTTGTAAAAGAGTTTTAAGATCAAGCCCAACTGTTATCTAACTCCACCAGTTATGATGCTAAAACGTGTCACTTAGCACCACATGTATGTGTCTTTTAAACACTTCTAGAGATTCAGCAACCTTCCAGGGGAGCCTATTCCAGCATTTGATAACTTTTTCAATACAGATTTTTCTTCTAAAATCCAATCTAAATCTCCCCTGGTGAAACTTTAGGTAATTTCCTTTTGTCTTATTACTTGTTACCAGGGAGAAGAGTCTGACACTTCACTAACAACCTCCTTTCAGGTAGAAAGTGACAAGTTCTCCCATCAGCCTCTCGTTTTCATGATAAACAACCACTGTTCCCGGTTTTGGCAGCAGCTTCTGTACTACAGTTATCTGCACATTGCTATGTGCCCAAATTACAGTGCTATTCCTGGACTTGGCCACTCAGAATCTAAGAGTCAAAGCCACCTGGATTGGACATCTTACACAAAGACTTCCTGGAATGATCTTGAATGAAGTTGAGGAACTTGACCCTCTTTGGAGAATGCAGATTATAGATCTTTCTAAGACCTCAGCTCAGCAGGGTGCTCCTTACTTCTGCCAACCAGATCAGCTTGTGACAGCTCAATCGTATTTTAGAGGGAAGAACTATACATGTCTAGCTGGGGCCTTCAAGCTGGGCCATCAGCTTCTTCCCCAACTAACCAGTTTCTTTCCTGCTCTGTTTCTTTTCTTCACTGATATATCATTTAATTTCAGGTAAGAGGTTGTTTTTTATCATCCATACTCCTTAGCCTAGCAGATACTATGAAATAATTACAGTCCACAGGGGAACAGACAGGCCAAATATGACTGATGCACTTTGAGGCCATACTTCTCACTCAGTTACCCTGCTGCAACTTTGCTGTTGGCTACAGTGACTGATCACAGTTGTAGCTCTTCACATTATTCATCATAAAAAGATGATGAGATAAGCTGAACTCCATCACTCACAAACTGAAGACCTGAATTTCCTGAGAGGTATCTGTCATCCTTCAGTGTTCTCCCAAAAGGTAGCATGAACACAGTTCAATATTTGGCACCTTGCTACCTTTTAATTCCTCATGAGTAATCCAAGGATGGCTATTTCAGGATGATTTCTTCAGACAACCACAAAACAAACACATTAATTTGCCATAAATAAACTAACTAAACAGCTCTATTGGTTTGCTTTGGTGCAGCAGGATACAAAGTATTGCCCTTAGGAATATTAAATTTGTGATCCAGTATTCTGTGTTCAGTATGTTAGATTTACCACTGATACCACTAAGATTAAATAGTGTCTATCGTTAATATGGATGACCCATGGCAAAGAGCTTTACAATTAATCCCTACAGCAGGTGACCTGGATCTCATTTTATTGATGAGAGAATCTTATACGCTTCAGATACCTCATCATCTCCTGGATATTTTTGAGAATGCTCTACCTCTCTGATGAGCTAATTACTGCATAAATTTATTTTGTGTACCTGTATACATTCATCCCTATAAATGTAAAGAGTGCAGCGTAGCATGTTCCCATTATCTGTGCTACTATGGTGAGAATGGATGGGCCATATTGCTGTTCAGAATACAATCTGGGACATTAAAACAAGTATCCTGCAAAATCCACCAGGGTAAATCTCCACTCTTTTATGAGTGGCTTTATACCCCAAGTACAAACTGGACTGAGACAATTAGAGTTAAATTTGAAATAATTGTTTAGAGAAATGTTCATGTAATCTTTCTGCACAAAATTTCAATCTCAAACATGCTGAACAGGGGTGGATCTTCATTCTTCTCTTTACCTGCCTCATAACCACCGTACTAGACACTTGTCTAAATCATGGTAGTTCTGTAGGTCTACGTTTTTGTTTATTTTCCTGTCATCCTCAGCACACCCATCAGGATTTTTTTAGCAGCCTTACCCCAGGACAGTTGGGGAACAGTCTTTTCCTGCACTGATGAGAGTCCCACTTGGATGTTTCATTCCCTGTCATTTGTTGCCTGGAGAAAATCAACTGATGAAGAAATTAATCTCTCTTTGCTACCACTGTTAATGAAAAATGTAATTGGAGCTGGTGTGGTTTGTCTATCCTATGTTATCTATACTATAACTATTTTATGTTATCTATACTATAATTTCTAAAAGAGTTGTGAAATTCCTGAAGGAGGAATACAATTACTGGAACTAGGATTAACCAAATAATTAATCAGACTTGAATCCTAGCTGGAAAGATATTTCCTTAATGTCCCTTAGGGAAGGGAAAAGGAAGGTACTGTATAAATAAGCTTTGAAATATATATATTATTTTTTAAAAGTCTGAGAGTGGATTTGCAATCCAGGCATAATGCTCAGTTTGCTCCTAGTCTCCAGATTACAGGAGCTTATCACAGATCAAATCCCTTTAATGGAAAAGAACCTTTTAAATCCACTTCGGTATTGCCCTTATTAGGAATGAAGGAGAGAGGCTCCTTCCACAGTAAGGAAAGAATCCCTTCATTCATGGCTTGTCAGAAGGAAGGTGCTTGCTTCAGCATCAAAGCAGTTTAGTTATGGCCCTAATTTACACAGAAGCATGTCGTCCTGGTGGTAGGGGCGACACCTTTAAGTAATAATGAATGAGTGTGCGCTGACTGAATAATAATCATAGATTGAAAAGGTTACAGTGGAGAGGGTGGTAAAGCTAAGTGCCTGCTTTAATTCCTCTGGGTGCCATACCATCAGGTGTTGGGAGCTGAACTTACAATATAAAATAACATTAGTGTGGCAATTAGGACTTAATGGTTTGTGGAGAGAATTCTGCAAGACTTTATAAAAACATCCAAATTAGTCTGTATTCAAGTTGTACTTCAGTCTCATTTTTTTTCCTGGCTGTATTGTCAACTTTCTCAAAGGCAGTGTTCTCTTACAACATGCTGAAGAAATGCTAAAAGTGTCAGGGCCACTTCTCAGTCTATATAGATGGGTATAACCTCAAGGACACTTCTGCCAATTTATCTGGCATAGGCTGCCTATTAATAAAATTGTTGACCTAGAAAAACTCATTTGCTCCAGCAAAAATGAAATCACTAGTTATATATTAGCCTGGTCTCCTGTTCACAACAATCTGACCTCTCTTAAACTGCATGAGAGGTCTAGTCCAAGCATTTAAAAATCACTACAGACAGTCCACAACATTTAGAAAATATATGACTCAAATGTGAGCCTTCTGAGTGAATTCAAACCCCACAGATTTTAAGACCTTTCCCTGGCCCCAACAGGAGGAGACAGCCCAGATTTCTGGGAGATAAGCTGTGCTTTTTACAGTTCTTCTGGATTCTTTGCATCACTGCCGCCATGAAAGCAGGGGCTAGTGGCTCTGATCGTACTGGGATTGGCAGGAAACTCTGGAGAGCTAGTGAAATTTTTTAGATGTGTGGGAAATAGAAGGCAGACAAAAAGAGCATTTGGAATTTGGGGGTTTGTTTGTTTTCATTTTCATTTGGAGTTTTTTATTGTTGTTTGTTCTGGTGGCTTTTTTGTTTTGCTTTGTTTTGTTTAGGGGGGTTGGAGTTTTTTTGTTTGTTTGGGAGTTTTGTTTGTTTGTTAGGGTTTTCTTGCAGTCCACCACCTGGTAAAATATTTTTAACTTCTATGAAACTATGTTTCTTCAACACTCTTCATATGTGATGTACATTCATCACATCAAATAAACAGTGACCTACAAAGTGTATAGATCGCTGGCACCAATGAAAATAAACTGGCATTGTCTTCATTTCTGACTGACCATTGCATAGTTCTAAAGTTGTTTAAAGACCAGTTTTACACACAGACTTCCCATCACTGACAGGAACAGGGAGACTCTAAGTTAATTTGTTTGGGCATTTCCTTAGTGTAATGCCATTACTTTCAAGGGAGGCTTCAAACCACTCCTTTCCTTTTAGAACACTCTTTAAACAGGTTTGATGTGGAAAAACACCAAAACACAGCTATACATACATGCAGGTTTGCTTTCTTTCACTACATGAAAACAAATATGGGATTTGGAAATGTCTAGAATAAACCCAACCCTGATAAATAAAACTATGCATGCATTTAGATGTACTTATAGACATACACACACATAGATATATAATAATTCTGTCAGTCTCCAATTCCAGACTGTTAAAGTAGTTCCCTGGAATTTTCATTTTTCTGCATTGAAGAAAATTTAAATGTCAAGGTCAAAGAAAGGGGCAATGTCAAAGAAGAGAGACTTAACACGAACACACCACACTAACTTCTGTTTCCCTCTAGTGCTGATGTAGCTGATCACTGCTTACTGGATATCAGGTACTGTACTCACCAGTCCTTTTTTAGTATCCATACACCTCATTCCCACCAGATGTATGTCTCGTTTAAAAAAGAGACAAGAGCTTCAGACACTGCCTTCATTTCAGTGGCAACGAGGGACTAAAGAGCTTCCAGGATCAGGATCATACTTTTCTTGCAAGACCAGCATGAGACACGAAAATAAGAATACAGCAAGATAAGCAGGACATGCAAGATTATCAACTCTGGGGTGCAGCAGGTAAGGTGACCTCAGCTTCACATCTCATACATCTCTGTCAACATGTCATTACACTCCAGCAAGTGGCAGTGCTTCTGGCGGACTCCTTGCTGCAGCTCCTGTCACCTCATAACCAAGATGCTGAGCAGTGTGAATAAGGAATGCTGTGTTGAGAGCCAGAGGTGTCTACCAGGACAGCCACTTCCTAATGGCTATAGCCATGAAGCACCTACCCAGGTTACATTCTTTTCAGCTTTAGAAAACGTATAACAGACGTACAGGTGAAGTGCCTGGCAGTTAGGCTTGATTCATATGACCATCTATTGATATTCCACCCTTCTACACTGTGACACAGGGGAGTGAAATTATATCAAATAGCAGTAAATGCATTGCAGTGTTGGGTCTCTGACTTCACCACCTCTACCCCCTCACCTGCCCACCCCCCCACCCTGGTCAATTGGAATCTGAATATTTAATTACTGAGTTTATCCTTTTCTCAGCTTCACCTGTTAACATAGAATCATAGAATGGTTTAGGTTGGAAGAGACCTCAGAGATCATCTAGATCCAACCCTCTACCATAGGCAGAGACACCTCTCACTAGAACAGGTCTCTCAAGGCCTCATCCAGCCTGGCCTTGAACAACTCCATGGAGGGAGCATCCACAACCTCCCTGGGCAACCTGTGCCAGTGTCTCACCACCCTCGCTGCAAAGAACATTCCTCCTAACATCCAGTTTAAATCTCCCCTCTTTCAGTTTAAGCCCATTACCCCTCATCCTGTCATTACAAGACCTTGCAAATAGTCCCTCCCCAGCCTTCCTGTAGGCCCCTTTCAGATACTGGAAGGCTACTATAAGGGCTCTTGGAAGCCTTCTCTTCTCCAAGCTGAAGAGCCCCAACTCTCATTGCCTGTCCTCATAGCAGAGGTGCTCCAGCCCTCTGAGCATCTTCATGGTCCTGCTCTTCATTCTGTCTGCTGCATGGGAGATGCAATCTCTTAAACTAATGTTTACTTATGCATATATATATGGACAATACATGCCTTTAAGTGAATATCTGTGAAGAGGGGGGGGATTTATGTATGAAATATCAAAGAATTGTACTTCTGGCTTTGTTCTCTGAATCAAGGAAAACAAAGTAGCTTTATCTAACACAATCACCTACAAATTGCCTGTCAGGGGAGCAAGTGAGGGTTGTCTCCTAAAGCAGAGAAAGGTGGATTTTCTGAATCTCTGGGAATTTGAATGTGTTTTCCAGTTAACATCTTAGGGGGAAAACTGCTTGCTGTTGTTGGGAGAGCAGTTGAATGCAGTGATATTTGGTAATCCATTGGGAGGAGGACCTGGTAAAGGGGACAGAAAATGTAGTTAGTTTCTCTGCTTCAGTTCATGACATCATGAAAGTGTTTCTCCCTCTGAGGCTCACAGAGGATATAGATTTAGAGTTTGCATTTAAAGCCGTAGTAGACAGTCATGCAGAAATTATGAGGTTTCTTTGTCCAGAGCATCACAAAACACTGATTACACAGAAAACTGCCTCCTGCCCTTTGGTCTAATGACCATTATTACCACATCATAATTGTGGTCCCACAGTTTTGAATCTAGTATATTTAGACCAACCTAAAAAGCTGGAACACATGAATAAAGAAGCCCAAAAGGGACCCTCTGATTAAACCTTGGTCATATTTTATCAACTTGGTATTTTGATAACTGTCTTTTTAAGGCAGAAAGAGCCTTTACAGAAATGTTTAGGCCACCTACTTGTAAAGAAAAACAACCAGTGAGGGTGGTGAAATGCTGGAACAGGTTGCCCAGGCAGGCTGTGGCTGCTCCCTCCCTGGAGGTGTTCAAGGCCAGGTTGGATGAGGCCTTGAGCAACCTGTTCTAGTGGGAGGTGTCCCTGCCTGTGTCGGGGGATGTGGGGGTTGGGGTAGGGTGTGGAACTAGATGATCTTTGAGGTCCCTTCCAACCTAAACCATTGAGTTTTATTGTATTTCAAATCTCTGAATCCAGGAGGTGATCTCATAAGTACCTCTTTAACATTTTAGACATTTCATTGTTTGTTTGTACCTGTCTCCTGGTCTCTTTTTTTTTTTTTTTTTTTTCCATGTCTTTAGTATGCAGGAATAGGAGACTTTGAAAAGCTGTCTTGCCTTCTCACTGGTGTTGGACCCAGGAATTTCATTATGATTTCACTTAAATTTTATGGAATACCTGACCTAACTCTGAAGAGTTAATGACTGAAATCACAAACTAGCTTGATTTCAGGTTCAAATCTATTTGATTTTGGGTTCAAATCTATTCTCTTTGAACATGATCGTCCCATGATATTGTAGACTTGACAGGCCATATGCAAAATTAAGTGTAAAATATTATGTGAAAAAAACCCAAACCATTTCTTCATGGAAAAGAGAAACTTACTTTAATTACTGCCAACAGGCAGTGACCTTAAAATTCTTGTTATATTAGAAATTTATGAGCTGTTCAGATATTGGATTGATGGAGACAGAATAAGTACCAGGGCTGAATGCACTAAATCATTAGGGCTGATTTCTAGCTGAAAATGTTTCAGCAAAGGATTGTTTATTTCATTTACATAAATAATGATAGGATCTCCAGCTACTCTTGTTGGCATCAAAATTCTAAAGGCTGTCATTCTGCATACTTGAGGGCAAAAAAATTGATCCAATGTCAGTGATTTTTATCATGATGCTGCTACATTTGATGTGTTTCATAGAAGTCTTATACTTACATTATTCTGACAGATTTTCATATGCTATTAAGGAAAAAAAAATGTTTTTGACCCTCCTATCTGAGGCAAAATCCCACTTGACTAAATTTGAAAACCAGAAGGCAATTCCAATGCCTTCCTCAGCTTTTCATTTTAGCACCATAATACCTTGAGATTGGATTAAAGTGAGTCTTACTCATGATTTTTGAAAATTTGAGTATACCTATCCTGTGTACCAGGTTGAGTCAGAAGGAAACCCCAGTCTTTCCACCTTCAGAATAAAGCCCAGTACACCCTGTTGGCTTTGTCTTTCACTTCTGGCAGAGCTGACAGTCAGCTGTAGGACACTGAAACTAGAGATTTCAAGAGACCTGCTAGGACAGACAATGCTTCTCAGAGTCTGCTAGGGAAACACATTGCCAGTAAATTTCCTAGGGTGGCTTCCACTATAATATGAAAGAGGGAAGCAGCAAGCTAATCCACCCCTTCTCACAATTAATTTATTGTCACCTCCCAGCTGAGCATCACATATTACAGTGACATCTCCTCACCTTGCTGAAGGTTCCAGCCTCCATGCACTTTAAGCCACTAACTGGATAACATCCCTCCTCCACATCCTCCACATCCCTGTAAGGAACAGAAGAAGGTTTAAGGTTAATTAACCTCTTCCACAAGATTACAAATAATAGGATGAGACAGTCACATGAAAAGATGTTTTGGACTGCTGTACACAGAGGACAGAGCAGGGGAAACTCTCACCCCTCTGGTTGTGTGGGTGGCTAAGTTCTGCCCTGTTGAAGGTGAGCAGGTGCTGGCATGGGGAAGGATGGCCCTGTAGTGCAGGTGTCCCCATGCGCAGCTCTCAGAGCCATCTGCTCTGAATTAGACTGGATTAAAGACATAGCACAGGCAAATCTCTTCTTGCTGTGTGACATAGATTTGCCTCATGTATAATACAGCTTAGAGGAAATGGCTTCATTTCGCTCATGCAAGGGGAAGGCAGTTGACAGAGAAGCTGCTAAAGCTGGGTAAAAGAAACACTCCCCCTCAACGAGAGATAACACTTTGGTAGGCAGTCTTTGTTTTGATAGCCCAAGCACAAAGAAAAAAGTCAGGGCAAGTACCAAGGCTTCAGGCAGGATTGTCTGTAGAAAAGGAAAGACAAAGGCAGGCAAAGCAGTTAGTGGTAATAACAGTTGATTCATAATCACTTTACAGAGAGGAAGTATACACAAGGGGAACAGGCAAATATGAGGCTGTACGTCCTTAGCACCATTCATGTTCCATCTCTAAAGACAAATATCCATTTCCTTGACTTTCCAAGGTGGTTGGCTTGAAATGGGAGCAACAATAACAAAAAGAGCAAGCTTTTGTTAAGGTTTCAGGAGCCTGTTGGTTTTGTCCAGTTTGTCATTGTTTTGATTTATTTCTGTATACGTAGCACAGTTTGAGAGGTTGTCCTGTACCCAGTTGCCATTACTCACCTTGCCTGCCCAGCACCCAAGTTTGTGAAGCAGTAGGTGTGCACAGTTTTGCTTTCTATATCTATGTAATGCCCCTTTGGTGGATGTGTTTCTTCCTTGTTCCCTTACTCAACAGTTGCCTGGCTCTGACTTATGAATGAAGCATGCTGGAAAACATAAGGGAGCGATCAAGCAATCTAACAAGGGTGTTGGTCTTCCTGCTTAGTTTAGCAAATCTAAAAAATATAGTTCCAAGTGAAGTCAAGCCCCCTCTCAAACAACAGACAGAGCATAATTTCGTTACTTGAACCCTCAGTTTAGTTCTTTCAAAATGAAAGCTCTCCTTGACTTTCTAGTGTTTGAGAGCAAAAGAGGGAGAATGGTGAACATGGTGTCAAGAAAGAATGGAGTAAGAACAAACATTAATGTAAAGGGAGAACAGAAACACCATAGACAAAGGCAGAAACTAAAGATAGAGATAGGTTTGGGTCCTTTTCTTTTTGGTGGGGTGTGTTTGGTTGTTTTCTGTTTGTTTTGGGGGTTTTTGTGTGTGTTATGAAATGAAATAAAATACAACTTAACAATTAAAAATAAAGAGTACATTTTATTTGTGTCCCAGTTATAAAAGGATGTTAAGGGTTTTTTCATGTTAGATTTTCATAGAACAAGAAATCCACTTCATGTGAAGATTAATCAAGACATCTATATGCCTAATCAATCTTACTTGTTTCAATTCTGTCATCTTTGACATAAAAAAATATAATTCTTCAAAAGGTTCACACTTTATATGTCCCTTAAGACTACATCAGCCACATGACAGCTTTTGGCAGACTGTGCTGTGTTAAGTGGTTGTTTATGCTTCAAAGCTTAATTGAAGTTTTATATTTAGCATATGTTTTGGCTGGTCCACATATTGTTTGAACAGGTCTGTATATAATATAATTAAACTAGTAAAATCTTGAGCATGCAAAGCTTGCATTGTATGCAGTGGACTTTGTGAACAGGAATTGTCTTCTGCTTTAATTCTGTATGTGCTTTATCAAGACCATAGAATCATCTGGGATGGAAAAGACATTTAAGATCTTCAAGTCCACCTATTAGCCTAACACTGTCAGGTCACCACTTAACTAGTATTGGACAGGTTTTCCTGTATATTGCTGTAATATAATTAAGTGTATTGCTTTATAAAATTTTGGGGAAATGCTGTTGTTATACTGTAGCCAAATTCTTAGAATAATCACAGAAATTATGATCAAAATATTCCTGGATTCTGGTCATGTTGGCATCTCTATTTGTATTTCAAACAACAAAGTTTTTGAGAAAATTTTGCATATGTTACGGAACCAGCTAAACTATTTGCTTGCTGTGATATTATAATGGCCCACATGCCATGAAGTGGCACAGATAAGGTCAGATGAGATTGTTTACAGAGTACAACAGTGTTATGTGTTGGATTGGATCCCCCCAATAACCTGTTTTGGAAATCTGCCCCCCCCAAAGAGCAATTTCACCACACTCAAAACTTGTAAGTAAAAACAGAAATTGTATTTACGAAAGGAACTAAATATAAATATGTCAAAGGCAATACAAATGTACAAAGTATATTTACATATATATGTACAGCTTAACAACAGCACAGCCACCACCCTCCCCACTCCTTCACCCTATACCTTAATTCAGCTATTCTATCCCCTCCTGCAGACAAATGGCCCCGAAAAGGTATACAAGCACACACACTCCCTCCCCCACTCCCCTGTATCTTACGGAATTCAAAATAAAGAAGCCACAAGGTCAGAGAGAGAATAGCAAAGCCCAAGATGAAGCAGCAAGAGAGATAGTAAGCATGGTTTGCAGAATGTAAGCTAATTTCTTCAGGCCAATTTGGTAGAGATGGATTTATCTTTATTGTAATATGAATTCTGAGGAGTCTACTCCTCTCGAATGGTCTGAAACCTCTGGAAAATTCTGGTTTCAGCTAAAATTTTAGTCTCAACCTGTAACATCCCACCCCTTCCATCTCATTTAATTGTCTGAATCAAAATCATTCATCTAACTAAAAAAAAAAAATCAATATTATGAACAGTAAAAGTTCAGGTTTTCAGTTAATTTCTTAATTCTGGCTCTCTCCTGTGTAGATTGATGCAAAGCTTCAAAAAGAAACAGGAAGCAGTCAACAATCTCTCAGCAAATGACATGAAATAGAATTCTTCAGGGGTCATAGGGTTCATGTTTGTGTATGGCAAGTTCATGGGTTTTACGGGCACCACAGTCATCTGAAAAAAAGAACTCATAACAACTTATACACAATTTGAACCCACATTCTTTCAGCTGAAGTTAAATTTCTTTGTGGAACACCCTGAACTTCACCATTCTCTTGCATCGCCCAGTATGTATGACCAGGACCTTTGGCAAACACCGCCCCTCGGAAAGGCTTAATCTCAGATGAAGGAGAAAATACTCAAAGAATTTTCCCAACAGATTCTTTTCACTAACAACAGGAACAATATCACCTTCTATGTCTTTTCATGGAATCAGAGAACATCAGGGGCTGGAAGGGACATGATTTGTCTTTCCAGACCAAGAATGTAAGAACCAGTATAGGCTGGGCAGTGACTGGCTGGAAAGCAGACCTGAGGAGAGGGACATGGGGGTGCTGGTGGACAAGAAGCTCAATATGAGCCACCAGTGTGCTCTTGCAGCCCAAAAAGCCAACCAGATCCTAGGCTGCATCAAGAGAAGTGTGGCTAGCAGGTCAAGGGAAGTGATCCTCCCCCCACTACTCTACTCTGGTGAGACCCCACCTGGAGTAATGCCTCCAATTCTTGAGTCCCTATTACAAGACTGATATGGATGTGCTGGAATGTGTCCAGAGAAGGGTCATGAGGATGATCAGAGGGCTGGAGCACTTCTATGATGAGAGACTGAGAGAGCTGGGGCTGTTCAATTTGGAGAAGAGGAGGCTCCAAAGTGACCTTATTGTGGCCTTCCAGTATCTGAAGGGGGCCTACAAGAAAGCTGGGGAGGGACTTTTTAGGCTCTTAGGTAGTGATAGGACTAGGGGGAATGGAACCAAGCCAGAAATGGGTAGATTCAGACTGGATGTTAGGAAGAAGTTCTTCAGCATGAGAGCGGTGAGACCCAGGAATGGGTTGCCCAGGGAGGTGGTGGGAGCCTTATTCCTAGAGATGTTTAAGGCCAGGCTGGATGAGGCTCTAGATAGCCTGATCTAGTATGAGGTGTTCCTGTCCATGTCAGGGGGTATTAAGAAAGTTATTTGAAACTGGGTTAAAAGTGAATTATGATGAGGCTGATATAAAACTTATTATTTTATTAAATATATATTAAAAAAAAATCCCCAAACTTATTTACAATTAACACACACACACAGAGAGATTCTATTATGTAGTTGGTTGAACTGACTTTGCAGAATGTATATATACAATCAGACTAACTTAGATGATTTAGGAAGTGTTTACGAAATTTAAACAATTAGAGAGTCTTGCAGCATAAACTAAAAGTTAAACCTGAACTTTTACAAACTTCATAAAAGAGAGTAGGATTTACTCACTTTCAGAGTCGTAATATTTGTGATCCAAAGGGGTACATGTAGAGACACAAATGGGAAAAATAGTAGTCCCTCCCATGCAGTGACTTGCTGCGTGATGATGAAACGGCGTTTGCTGCTTGAGTCGCTTGAATTGAGTGCGTTGCCTGAGAAGATCCATGGACATGAGACAAATTGTCTGTGGGCTTCAGGGAACCAGCAGAGCAGTCAGCTTTTTGGACAAAGTAGGATCCAAGTTTATGGGCTGGAACAGTCCAATCAGGTACATGGCAAGGGGGTCAACCCTGGCTTGAGTGGCGGGCCAGCAGTCCCAGTGTCACAAGCCATCGTAACTTGTTGCTAGGCTTTCAGAATAAAGCAAGCAAGCTTCAAACTCTTGGCTCAGTGCCAACGAGTAGGACAGGTCTGCGGTTCGTGGGAGAGTGAGTCCCCATTAGGTGCGGTGCAAAGCATACCAGGCAGCCGACAAAGACAGCAGGCAGGAAACAAACACTTTGCCTAGATTTTAAGCATTTTGGCAAATGTTTTTGACCAACAGCAACAGATAAAAACATCTCTGGAACCAATCCTATGTTATTTTACTGAAAAATGCCTTGCACCATGGTCTGTGTTTACCACAAACAATGAAAGTTACAAAACAAGGCCAAATATGGTATCTGTGTAGTAGGCAGAGAGGCACCAGTGCTTTGTCCATTCTCTCCTTCTTCCACCCTGGGAAGAAGGAGAAAGATTGGGGGTGTGGGGGTTGGAGGTTTGGGGGCAAGGTGGGATTTCAGGTATGTGTTTTAGACATAATGTCTAGGCATAATTTGAACATTCCACCACAGGGGGGTTGGAACTATATGATTCTTGTGGTCCCTTCCAACCCTGACTGATTCTATGATTCTATGATTGTTCAGACCAATTGTGTGAGATGGACTTATCTTTATTACAATATGAACTCTGAGGAATCCACTCCTCTCAAAGTGTCTGAAACCTCTGGAATATTCTGTTTTTAGCTAAAATTTTAGTCTCAAACTGTAACAAGCAGATATCAGACCAGATCAGAGCAATATCAGTCCAGCCTTGTTGTATCATCTCTGACAATTTTAACACAGTTTCATGGTAGCTTAATTATGAGATGCTGAAAATAGCCTCACTTAATTGGTTTCACATTAAGCTCTGTCCAACAGGTCTCACAGGCTTTGTTTAAGTCACTATGTATTTGGTTTGTGTGGCGATGTTTGCTAGAGGTTTTGCCCGTGTTTGACAGAGCCAGTGCCAGCCATCTCCAAAATGCTGGCCAAGGCCAAGCCCATCAGCAATGGTGGTAGTACCTCTGCGGTAGCATAATTAACAAGGGGAAAAAAAACCTGCAAACAGCAATTTCAGCTGGAAAGATGAGTGAGAATATATGATGAAAACTGTTCTGCATACCCTAAGGTCAGCAGCCAGTGATGAAGAATATGACAAGGTAGGATGTTGCTCTGCAGTCTGTGGAGATTAATAGTGGATCAGATACCCACTGAGATAAGATGTGATGGCCTACTGCAATTCCTATTCTCCATCCCTTTGTATTGCTGAGGAGGAGGTAGAGAAAATTTGGAGTAAAATTAAGCCTGGGAAGGAGGGAGAGATGGAGTGAAAGTGTTTTAACGATTTGGTTCTATTTCTCATCATATTCTCATTTGAAGGATGCAATCAATTTAATTTACCCAAGACAAGTCTGTTTTGCAAATGAGCCTGTCATTAAAATTTGTCTCCCCTGTTCACTTGAGGAGAAGAGCAATAGAGTAGCTTTGGTAGGCACCTGGAATCCAGTCAGGGTCAACCCACCACACATCAATATACATCTCACTGAAAAACAAGTCTACTCATGCAATTTTTTCTTGCTGATATAGAAGGAAAATAAAGGGACAATAATTTTGTCTCCTCCATTAAGCTCTGCTTACAGCCAATATTGGAAATTTCTGTGGTTTGCTGCTAAGTCTACTAACTGGCATTTCAAAATTTTATGCTCAGTCACCTGTTACTTAAGGCAGATTGTCCTCAACAGCTCTTAATAAAATTAAGAAAAACCTTTCTGGAGATCTTACTTAATCACTAATTTCATGACATCTGTCTTACCTTTTCGATTCACCCCCTCCTGAATGTTTCTCTGATCTGGATGTTACTGCCAATGCTAACTGCTATATGGCAGAATGAGACCCTGCCAATGCTGACTATGTATGTGGCAGAAGCAGACCATTGTCACTACCAATTACCCTGGCTGGGAGTCCAGCCAAAGGCTGTCATGGACCTAATGAGGTGTACCCAATCAGGAGAAGAATGCAGCTCCATTCTCATCCCCTGGGTGGTAACTGCTTTAGCATGATCAATTGTTGGTAGGTTAAGAAGCAGAAAAAAACAAACATGGATAATTATCCTGTGTGATCTCCTGCACAGCTGGCATAGGGAGGGAATTGAGAAGGTAAGAGGAATACAGAGACATCCACGGACTGAGTCTTCTAATACGATCTGCTGCTATGACAGCAGTGTCTCTCTTCTTTGGTTAATACATACATTTGTATCAAACAAGATGAGACACTAATCAAAATTCTGTGATTAAGTGCTTTGCCAGGATATAGTGCTTCTACCTGGAACATGGCAACAGAAGAGCAACAAAGCTTGTGAAGACTCTAGAGAACAAGTCTTACAAGGAGCAGCTGATGGAACTGGAATTGTTTAGTTTGGAGAAGAGAAGGCCAAGAGGAGAGCTCATTTCTCTTTACAACTACTTGAAAGGATGTTGTAGTGAGATGGTAGTTGGTCTCTTCTCTCTAGTACCAGGTAATAGGACAAAAGGAAATGGTCTGGTATTGTGCCAGGGTGGATTCAAATTGTATATTAGGAAAAAAATTTCTTTAAGGAAAGGGTGGTCTGGAATTGGAATAAGTTACTCAGTGAGGTGATGGAGTCATTGACTCTGGAGGTGTGGGCATGGCACTTTGGGACATGATTTAATAGCCATGGTGATGTTAGGTCCATGGTTGGACTTAATGATCTTAGCAGTCTTTTTCCAAACAAAACAATTCTATGATTCTACATGCTCTTCAGATAAGGCTACAGCAGGAGCGCTAGGAAAAGCAGATACAAAGAGGAGCAAGGATGGGATGGGATTCATCTTACCTACTTTTAGCCATCCAAAACTCAAATGCCTGCCATACATTAATCATTTAGGCTCCCTCTGCAGCATTCATGCAGAGAGGTACATATTTAAAGAGACTGATCAGTCATTCATATTTTGCCAGCAGTATATAGGTATGCTTTCACAGAATTTGGATGATGTAGTCTCTCATTAAAAAGTCATATAAGCTTTGGGTAATCAATAGCAATAAATATAGTGTATGTTTTGGGGGCATGACCGAAAATATGACTCTAGTCAACAGCACCATACTCTTACTATTGTTTTTAACTGGTTATATGTTAGTCCATATTAGTCAAGGAATATATTGGCACTGTCAGAGGACCTGGATCGGCTTCAGCAAAAGATGTTTAAAGCTGAAGATGTTATGAAAGTGCATGGGGGGCAAGCAAGCAATTACCAAAAAAAAGGAACAGCTTGCATTTTTGGCTTTTCACTTCAGCTTTGATTTTTCCTGGCAACCTACCTATTGGAATTTGATGTCATGACTATGCAGGTTTGCTCAACCTTCTCTCAAGCTGAATTTCACTCCTTGTAGATAGAAAACAGCAGGGGTTTATGAAACAGAATCCACACAACAATGCCTATTGCATCTTGCAAGAAGAAAATTCTTATTTTCGGTCTTCAGAAGGAGTTTGACAGAGAGATTCTTGTCTTGCTCAAAGTAGAGTAAGACTTGAAATAAATCAAATTTACCAACAGTAAGTCTTTACTGAATAGTACAGTTGTTCAACAAAGTCTTGTGTGAAGAACATTGAGACAGGCTTAATGCACAAAGCTTTATTAGTGGTATCTGGAAGCAAAGGTATATATACCAAGTTCAAAGATATGGAAGGTATGAAAAACAATGGGCAAAGAGAGAGAGAAAAAATGTTTTATATATATATATAAAAGAAAGGAAAAACTGTCCCTGCACCCTGCTGTGAGTTATCACTAGCATCACCCTCTGTGGTTTCTCCAGTACAGCAGAATATGATAGTGACAGTAACTATCACCACCCTTGTTCCCCAGTACTTTGTACATTCCATCAGGACCTCCTCTAGATACTATGGGCTACTCCCATTCATGTTTTTCATGATGCTAAGTATATCACTCTTGGTGGACACTGGCATTGCACACAAATTGGCACTAATCTTTTGTGCCTATAGAATCAATGAATTATTAACCTTGGAAAATACCTCCAAGATCATCAAGTCCAACCTTCTCTTCAACACCTCCATGGCCACTAGACCATGTACTGAAGTGACACATCTACATGTTTTTTTAACTCCTCCAGGGATGGTGGCTCCACTACCTCCCTGGGCAGCCTGTCCCAGTGCCTCACCACTCCTTCAGTAAAGAAATTCTTCCTGATAGCCAATCTAAATCTATGTTTCACTAGATAATCCAGTCCAGGTATCTGGATGACCACTCTCTACTTTGTTATGCTCTAAGTTTTGGTCTCTCCTAATATAAACTAAAACCCATAGGATGAGCTGTAGAAAGGGGCATCAAGGGTGATTCTCCATGAAAATAGCAATTGCATCCCATAAGAATTACCTACGTGATCAGTATGTAGGCTTGTGGGTGCAAGGCCATGAGGGAAACTCTGTGAGACTAACAGAATGAAAAAAAAAGGAAAACTGTCCTGGCAGCTCAGTAAAGCCCTGCTATGTGAGCCCAGGTGAACTGATAGAGTAAACTACGAGCAAAAGCAAGTTGCAGAGCAGCAAATGGAAAACACTCAGCATTATGCAATTGCTGCACTCAAGGCACTGTGCAAGAACATACTGTCTTTTGGCTGAAGAATTTTGGATACAAATTTGCACTTTCACATGTACACACTCCAGTTTTTACTGTGTTACTTTTTTTTCTTATGGTAATGTGATCTTTACTTCATTACCTACCCTGTCAGTTTACCATCCCCTTCTTTTTGTTTTCAATGCATCCAGGACAAGAAAGTATCATTCAGAAAATTCTATCAACATGGACATAGGGCTCTATTAGAACTTTCTAATTTCCATGACAATTGAGAGCTGGTTTTCTCCTCCTCTTGAGGAATACTTTGCTCAATGCAATCCTTTGGCTCACAGGCATAAAATTCTTCCTTCTCGCTCGGTACAGAACACCAGACCTATTATCTTCTTTCTGAAGCTAAACAGCAAAAGTGTCTTTTTCTTCCCTTGAATTCTTCAGATTTCCTCCCTGAAATATCCCTAGAGAGAAAACAGAGATGGCTATTGGTTAGTAGTTCACAAAATCATAATTGAAACAAATTATGGAGACCTCGAATCAAATTATTGTGACCTAAGTTCTTAGACACTTCATAGAATAAGAAATTCCATTTTGCCCATTGCAGAAGCCCAAACTGAAAAGCACAGGTACATCCCCTGATGTTTGAGTAGACTACACAACATGTACTTTTTGCCAAGTAAACACTGTTCAGAAATAGTTGAAAACCAGTATAAGACTAAGAACCAAGATGTGGTGGTTTTGCCCTGGCTGGGGGCTAAATGCCCACCAGAGGCACTCCCCTTCTTACATAGGCAGGCGAGACAGGAAAATATAACAAAAACCAGTTATAAGATAGAAGCAATTTAATAATGAAAACAAGCAAAATTGATAGACTGGGTGGAAGCAGAAGCAGAGAGAGAGATGTTAATCTCTACTTCTGTCCTGGTATGGGCATAATTTCTGCCCAGAGTTGGTTCACTTCCTGGGGCTCCCTCTCCCTCCCCGCCCCGCCGTGGTAAGGTCCGAAGGTGGGTTGCAGGGAGCAGACCGAGTGGTTTTGGAAACCAGGAAGTCTCAAGCCACATGGACAGGTGACGCGCATGAGTCAGGTGACCTGTGCTGTCTCTCAAGGTGTTAGGATCCACCCCTGGACGTGGGACTTTTGAACCAGTTGGCCAGACAATGGATGCTAAGTGCCTATTGGTCAGTTCCACGCTTTCCTAATGAGGTATTTAAGTGGGTGCAATGGGCTGTTAGCTCTCTCTCTCTCCACCCCTGTGAGGAACAGACATCTCCATACCCCATGCAGCAGCGGCCATGTGCTTTGCAGCGAGTAGCAGCAGCGGCATCACAGCATTTTGCAACCATGGCAAAGGCAAACCTCTTTCTTTTCCCTTTTCTTTGGCATAAATCCTTCTCTTCTTCTTCCTCGGGAAAAGCTCTTTATCTAGCGTGTGTTTTGTGGGTTATTAGGATTGCTAATGGAACGCGGTTAGGATTGCTTTTGTTACTAGGCTCTCTGTTTCCTAAGTTCTGACTGTTTAAACTGTTTAATTCGGTGTTTCAAGCAATTTTGTGTAGTTATTCTTGCCAACCGAACATCCAAACGAACCCGGGGAAATAATCCCGGAACCCCCGCGATTATTAACAGCAATAAAAATTAATAACCGCAACAACTTCCCATCAGCAGGATGATGTCTGGTCTTGGGAAGCAGGGCTTTCTATGCTTGGTGTTCACTTTTGGAGAACAGATGCCATGGATGAATTTTCCCCAAACTTCTTTCTTTCCCTTCATTCTTATATCTGATCTGACGTCATATGGCATGGAATATCCCTTTGGCCAGTCTGGATCAGCTGGCTCAGCTGTGTCCTTTCAGCATCTTGGGGCAGGGAGATGTTGGAAAAAACCCAGACCGGCTGCCCATCTTAGCAGTAGTCACAACACTGATGGTTTATCAGTGCTCAACTACAGCACCACAAAAAGCATTAGACAGGTATTTTGAGGAGAACTAGCCTCAGCTCAACCCAGTTCTAACCTACTACAAAAGATCACACAGTTCCAGAACAACACTTCTTCAATGACACTTCATGAATGTTCTGGTTTTTCAAACATGTTCTCCTAAATTATTTTGTTGGGCTCTGAGTGTGAGGAGAATATCTTAACAGTGTTTCTACTCCTACAAAAAATGCTTAGTAATTACCAGTCAGGACTCAACTGTCTGTAATGCATTGCAAAATCACAATGCAGATAAAACCTCTCTCAGTGTGTATAAGAAAGGATCTTTTATTTTCAGTAATACATTAAAAAAAAAAAAAGACACAGACATCTCCAATTAAAAGACACTATCTCTCTGTGCTCAGTGTTTAAAATAAATTTGTCAGAATTATAAACCATGAAGACAGTAATAACACTGATGATGTTGGCCTTGAAAACGACAGCTCTATGAATGAATTGTTACTGCCTGGAGCAAGAGGGAAAACAACCTGCAGACAAGCTACCAAGAGAGCAGATGAATGAAAAATGCCTGAAATATATGAGAATAGTGGTAACAAATTAAGCAGAATTTATCTCTACAACTGCAATATGGCAAGAAATACATATTGCACCCCAGAAAGGCAGTACAATCCAGTGGAGGCTTTACATGTTTCAGAGACAAGTACTGTGGTTTGGGTCATACCTGTACTGAGGGCTCAATATCAGTCTGCATGATGAGTATCTGCCCCATGGCAGTATCTTGCTCTCTGCACTCACGGGCATACTAGATTAACAGAGTATTTACCTCAGGGTGAAGATATCACCAGACGTTGGTTTGCCTACTCCTGAAAGGCAAACCCATGAAGATCACCAATATCCAACCAGAGAAATATCACTGACTAGAAGAGACTAGAAATTGTCATCCATTGTCACATCAGACAGCTGCAGGTGTTGAGGGGAATAAGGAAAAGTTTTAATGGGGTTCAGCCAAAAGATCATTTGTTATTTTCACCTCTGAGCAGCAAAAGTATATGATGAGGCCCTTGTTTAGCTGCTGTCACAGTGTTATGCATGTATGTATAGCACATGCTACACAGTCTGCACCTGCAGCCCAGAAAGCCAACCAGATCCTGGGCTGCATCAGAAGTGTGGCCAGCAGGTCGAGAGAGGTGATTCTCCCCCTCTACTCTGCCCTGGTGAAACCCCACCTGGAGTACTGCATCCAGTTCTGGAGCCCCTATTACAAGAGGGATGTGGACATGCTGGAGCATGTCCAGATGGCCACGAGGATGATCAGAGGGCTGGAGAACCTCTGCTATAAGGACAGACTGAAGGAGTTGGGGCTATTCATTTTGGAGAAGAGGAAGCTCCAAGGTGACCTTCTTGTGGCCTTCCAGTATCCGAAGGGGGCCTACAAGAAAGCTGGGGAGGGACTTTTTAGGCTCTCACATAGTGACAGGACTAGGGGGAATGGAGCAAAGCTGGAGGTGGGGAGATTCAGATTCGATGTGAGGAGGAAGTTCTTCCCCATTAGAGTGGTGAGACCCTGTAATGGGTTGCCCAGGGGAGTGGTTGGGGCCACATCCCTGAACGTGTTTAAGGCCAATATGGATGAAGCTCTGTCCAGCCTGATTTAGGGTAGGGTGTCCCTGCCCATGGCAGGGGGATTGGAACTAGATGATCCTTGTGGTCTGTCTTCCAACCCTGACTGATTCTATGATTCTATGTACTATATGCTTCTCCTAGAGAAGCCTACTTTATCATATCAAATTTCTAGTATAGTAAATGCTTCTGCATTTTCATGCTTGCAAAATTTCTTATTCTACTGGATGTTGAGGCAGGCTCACAAAAGCAAACTGCAGTGAATTAGAAGACAAATTGCTCTGCACTAGATGAGAAAGAAAATGAACAAGAGAAAGATATGCATTAATGTTATTTGCTGTGGAAAAAAAAGGAATATATTTTTTCTTTTCAAATCCTGAATAACTTTAATGAGGTGGCCATAAACAAAACAAAACAAAACAAAACAAAAAAAAAAAAAAAGAAGGAGACAAGAAAGAAATTAAAAGTCACAGCAAGTGCTTCTGTGTAAATTTCTACATTTAGAATTAATATAACTTGTAATTTCCTCCAATAGATAGCAAGCTCCTAGAATATCAAAGGTGCAAATCACAGAAAAGTGGCCACATATGACATCAGAATAGCTGGGATTTGTTTATGTCACAACAGTTAAAGAACTACTGGTATTCATGAAGCATCCACAGACCTGCCCTTCTATCTTCAGGCTGTTTAGAGACAAGCAAAACTAGAAAAGACACAGAGGAACCAAAATCTAAAACTAAATAATTCTTCACCATAAATAATGATTATGATATAGAGTGCTTTGCAATTTGAAGTGTTCTATGTGAGAATTTTCAGAAAGCTTTTGAAATATTAAAATTTTTGAAAGATTAAAAAATGTTCAGTTTTCCTAATACACTCGTGAGATTTGTTTTGGCTGAGTTGGAGTGAATTCTTCTCAGAGCGTCTTTCTAGTGCTGTGCTTTGCGGTGCTGTAGCTGGGTGTTGATACCTCACAGTGCTTTGGCTACTGCTGAAGGAACACCCAGGTTGTGCCTTTCCAACATTTCCCCACCCCAAGAATATGCTGAGGAATGGGCAAGATCTTGGGAGACGACAGCTGCGCCAGCTGACTCAGACTGGCCAAAAGTGTGTTCCATTCCATATGACCTCAGCTCAGATATGTATATACTAAGTGAATGAAGGAAGTGGGCGAATATTCATCCATGGCATATGTCCTCCAGAGGAACTGCTACTTGTAGAACCCTGCTTCCTGGGAGTGGCTGAAGATCGTCTGCTGATGGGAAATAGAGAATAATAGCTCTCTTTGCTTTTGCTTCCATGCACAGTCTTTGCTTATGCTTTGTCTTATTAAATTGCTTCTACCTGATTACCAGCCTTTTGTTATATTTTCCCCTTTCACATGTCCATCTAAGAAAGGGAGTGACAGAGCATTTTTTTGTGGGCATTTGGACTCCAGCCAGGGCCAAACTACCACAGATAGCTAAATATTGCTGAGTCTTATTTTTCAGGTAGAGGAAACAGACCTAACTGATCCACTGAATATTGCTAAGAATTAAACCCTGAAAGGTAATCTTTTGATTCTTTCTTTTGATGGCCTCCTGAAAAGCCAATCTTACTGAAGGGTGTAAACTATGGGCATAAGACAACACAAGAAAACAGTAGAACATATGTTTACTCCTTCATTCTTTGTAAAATATATCCAAACAAACATAACCTATATTCAATCAGATTTCATTAAAAAAAAAAAAATTATTTTAACGGTCCAGTGTTCGTTGCTGCAGAAAACTGATAGACAAACCATATTTGTTATCTGTCCAAAGGGAATATTTAGATTATCTAAACTGCTCCATTAGCAAGTGGTTTATATTCATTGTGCTTCATACATATTATCTTGCATAGCGATCGTAAGGCTCTGAATTTTTATGTAGTCATTTTTCCACAAGGATAAAAGTTACTATATAACTACAACATTTGACAGCACTGCACTTTTTTATCTGCATAGCACCAAGTGCCTCAGAAGCTGTGCTATTACTTTCATTTCACAGATGGGAAAACAGGGCACCCCAAGACACACAGCAGCATAGAAAAGAAGTGAAGAGAGCCCAGATAATTTCCCATAGTGACACAAGCCTGGACTTCTCCTGGTTAATTTTCAGATTTAACTAAGGAAGCTAAGTGACAACTCTCAACTAATAGGATGGAAAAAGAGAGGGAGGAGAGAGGGAGGTACATCTGGAACCAGCTCCACTAAGATAGATGTATCTCATTCATGATATACATTAAATTGGGGTGTTCTGAATAGCAGCTATTTTTTTGTTTTGACCACACTCTTGTCTAGACCAGTGACTAGAATCTTTAGCATATTGAGAACACATGTGGCCACAACAGCTTATTTTTTTATAGTTGTTGTGGGTTAAAACTAACATTTTGGCCTAATTTCTAATTGCAAACAATAATAGGAACTTTCCAGAGAGATTCTGAGAGAAAAGTAAATAAAGTTAGGGATAGGACACAGAATAATAGTAACTGATAAGTTTATATCATCCCATTCATTTGCTGTATAGTGTATACTTGGTAGCAGAGACTTGCTTTTGCCCTTTTCCTCACCTTTCTTTTTTCAGCTTTGCTTGCTTGCATAGTTCCCTTATCTCCCTTCTGACCTTCTGCTGGTCCACATATTATGTCTGTGAGGTAACAGGAAGGGAATGTGGCGGGGGGGAAGGCTGCCAGCAGTCCCTCTGGACTGCCCAGATCAGGGAGAAATCGGAATTATTGTACAAGTGTCCTTGTATTCTCGCTAAATTGTAAATATATATAAATACACCCTGTATATGTTTGTTGCCTTTTGTACTTTTTATATTTAGTCCACCTTTATAAGTTTAATTTTGTCTTCCAAGTTCTGACTTTGTTTGGTAATTTACTCCTGGGGTATATTCTGATTTGTTGGGGTTCTACAACAATAGTCACACCAGATAGCTCTCAGATAACTAAAATATGCCTCTTTAATTTTTAATCCTGGTCACAAATCACAGTCTGAAGACTCAGGCAACGTTTCTGTTATTATTCTTTTTCAACGCACAGCTTGATACTTCTTAAAACCAGGCTAGGGTTTGCCGTGGACAATGCACTATTTCAAGTGCATTTATACTACCTCTATGCAAACTGTAGACCATGTAACACTTCAAATTTTTTTCATTCTAATATTCATATCTAGTTTATTTTGCCATCCATTTGCTGTGTTTTATACTCTGAGAAAGCATTGAAGTGTCAATCACAGGTCCTCACAAATGGTGGAGTAAAGGTGGACAACATCCAAGAGATATTTGCAAACTGGAATATCCAATCACTCTGACAGGGATTCCTCTCGTTGATTTTTTACTACTGAACATCATTAGGGTGCTGAAGGAGATGGCAGTGGGAGGTCACGCTCTATCATAACTGAAGAGTTGTGGCAGTTAAGGGAGATGTTTTATTACCGGGAAAAGGCAATTATTATAGATATCTCCCAAAAAGACAGGAAGGAAGAAGTAAAGGGTTCTTAAGGACAAAAGGAAATACCAAGGTTTACCTACTCTGGTCTGTTAAAATATTCCACAACACCACAAAACAAAACAAAACCAAAAAAAAAAGGAGAAAAGAAAAGGCAATAAAACTTATAAATACAAACATTCAAATCTGTATCAGGTTTCAAGTCAGTGGTTCTTACATCCAACAGCATTTGCTGTTAGAAAAACAAATCTGGTTAGCCATATGGAACCCCAGCATAACCACCTAATTTAACACGCTCATGCCGTTTGAACTAAGCTGTTAGAAATGTCATATTCTGTGCATTGAGAAACCATGATAGAAGTGTTCCATCCAAACAAGTTCAACAGACATTTGTAGACTTCTTCACACTTACCTTGGTCCACATCACAGGCCTCTTACTTACAAAGAAGCTACTGTCTAAAGGTATTTCCAAAAAGTAGAACCAGTCCTCGGCTGCATTACTGTAGGCAAGTACTTGAGGGACTGAAAGTAAGTGTTTACCTTATTTAGTTACCTCAGGTCTTTATATGGAGAACATATACTGTCTTTTAAAGTTGTAAAAGCAAAAATTAGATTTTGATAGAGACAGTAATAGTCTAGTAAATCATCATACATTTTACTAACATAAATTTCCTACTGGACATTTGAATTGGTTGTTTTCCATCTTATCCAACACTCAAAAACCAGAATCTAAAAGCAGAAACCAGAACAGGAAACTTCTCATGTTCCAATGTGAACTTCAAGCCCCATAATATTTTGCTTCATCCAGCACTTTCCTGTTGAGGCTGGCATGAGGCAGGATGGTTTTGAATAACAGCAGCAGATATTCAACAACCCATGACACATGAGCACGCCACCTCTTCTTCCTATTCTACTTCCATTTAAGAGCTGACATTTTGCAGCAGTTTAAGTTGCATATTCTGAACAACGCTGGCTGTAATTTGTAACATACATGAGTTACTGCTGTAGTCAGAGATAGCGAGGGGGTGGTGGGACCTGGGCTATCTCTCCTTTTCTGGTTTTGTTTCAGGGGGTTGCGATTATACTATAAGGATTTTACTTGGGTATTCCTTTCCCCCCACCCCTTTTTTTTTTTTCCCCCCTTTTTTCCATGATCTATTTTGGTGTAATCTGGTATCTCTACAGTAAAGTAAAAAATCAGTTTATGTAATTCAACTAAAAGCTCACCACTTTCACTTACTATCTCTGTTAAGGAGAGATTTGAATCTGGGTTAGAAGTGAATTGTAATAGGGCCAATATAAAGATTATTAAATATTTTATTAAATATAAAAAGAAAAATTCCTCAAACTTATTTACAATTAATACACAGAGATTCTGTTATGCGGTGGGTAAAACTAATTTTGCAGGATGTATATGTACAATCAGATTGATTTAAATGATTTCAAGAAAGGTTTTAGAAAATTTAAACTGCGGAGTTTTGCAGCATAAACTGTTGCTTAAAGGTTAAACATAAACTTTCACAAACTTAAGAAAAGAGAATGTGATTTACCCACTGGTCAGAGTCTCAATATTTGTAATCCAAAAATATGTGTAGAGGTATAAATGAGAAAAAACATAGTCTCATCCATGTGGTGGCCTTCCACGTGGTGATGATGGGGTGGGGTTTTGCTGCTTGCATAGCTTAAATTGAGCACATTGTCTGAGAAGATCCACGGAGCCGAGACAAATTCTCTGAGACTCTCAGGAGGTCATCAGAGTGGTCAGCCACCTGGGCGAAGCAGGATGCAGGTTTACGGGCTGGAAGAGTTCAATCAGGTGCGGTGCGTAACAAAGGGATGGGTCCCCGGGCTGGAGCGGCAGGGCGGCAGTTCCCCACGTCGCAGGCTGTTGCTAGGCCCTTGTTAGACTCAGACAGAGTCAAACGGTCTCGGGCTTGGCTGAGCTCAGGCGGGTAGCTGCTCCCAGAGTGGGACAAGCAGCTTCAGACCCTCGGCTCAGTGCCCTTTCCTGGGGAGAGGTGAGCTACCAGTGGTGCAAAGCATGCAAGGCAAACGTAGTGGACAAACAAAGGCAGCAGCAGCTAACAAAGAAGTTGATCAAGTTTTTCAGCATTTAGACGAGTGTCCTTGATCAATAGCAACAGATAAAAACACCCCTGGAACCAATCCTAGGTTATTTCACCGAAAAAGGGAGATGCACTTGCCTAGCACCATGACCCATGTTCACCAAAAACAAATCAGAGTGCAAAATAGAGGCCAAGTATGATGTCTGTGTGGCAGACTGAGAGGCACCAGTGCTTTCATATGCTCTCCTCCTTCTTCCATCCTGGGAAGAAGAAGGTGGGGGTGGAGGGGTGGGGCAAGGCAGATATTCAGGTAGGTATTTAGGATATACAGAGATGTATATGAAGCATTTGTATGGCGCTGGCCATGTGAAGATGCGAGATATCAGGCATGCCAAGCCTTTCTCGATCGGCAAGTGGAAGGCAAAGCAAACTTACTTTTTCTCCCATGCCCTTCAGTTGTGCAGGTGACTTGGATACAACTGGGTATCTAAAACAGTAATAGATGTTCCTAATTAGGTATCTATATCCTGTTCGTGGTGACAAGAATGAGGTATTAGTCTTAAATCTCCATCTCAGTTGACAAAGCTTAGCATCCACAGGAGTGATGGGTCGCTTTATTAGGACATCTTAGTTTAAAAGATACTCTTAGTTAAAAGGTCACTGTATTTGGGATGGGGTCATGCTCAGAAAACTGCATATCCCTCAGCTGCCACTGGGTAGAAACAATCTCAGGAACTCAGGAACACAGCTGCTACATTCAAGTTTGATAGTTAACTACCGTATGCCATACATATGAATGCAGGTGCAATTTACAGCTTGAAACAGTTCTGAACTGAGCATATGATGTAGTTTTAAGTAGCTGCCTGAACATTTCTTTGAACAGCAGTGTGTGTCCTCAGGTGCTGCTCCAATCTAGTACATATAATAGTCTTATAAAGTTCCATGTAAAGCTTGTTTTTCTTAATAAACTAGAAAACTGTAAGGAATCAGATTCACAAATGTGTTTAGATACTTAATGTCTCTAGGCAGGTTAAGACAGTCTAGTTAGGACATACACTACACTTCTGATTTCAGGCTAGAGATTTTTTTGTCTCCTACATCACAAATCTAGGAAGATTTTCCAATGATCAGAGACATATTTCTCTAAAGACAGTCTTCTGGAGGTAGAGACAGTATTAACACACATTCCTTCTTTTCACTACTTATTTGAATATTTGGTTTGAAGAAATACTTCACATCCTCATGTTCTTCCCAAAATAAGGGACTAGCTAAGCTCATTTGATTCAAGGAATGGTGCGTGTTGCAGCGGTGAAGTTTACTGCTGATGAGACAAGCAAGCAATCTCTACAGTCTCCTTTTTCTCCTTTTCTGGAAAAATATAAGGTTTCTGTTTCCTACAGATACTAATCCAGAAATGTTACCATCTCTTAATATTCAGATTGGAATGTGAGAATGTTTAGGTATTGACAGAAATTGATCAAAACCAACCTGTTGAACCTGACATACTCCTACTCAAACCCAGCCCTTTTATCCACAGCTGCCTGTGGGCACGTCCTTTTCTTCCTTTTGTATGACATAGGAGTACAAAAATAATTAATGTTATTAATTAATAATTAATTGATAATTAATGTACAAAAATAATTAATATGATAATCATGTTCAATTTGTATTTTAATGCAGCTGACATTTCCAGTACAACATTAGAGAGGCTTAGTATAGGTGGGAACTTTCTGTGAGTAAACAGCACATTAGCAGCAAATGAGCCAATCTGAAGCCCTTACAAGAAAACCTGTAGCTTCAGAACCTCTCATTTTTAGGCTTCATCTACTTCAATGACACCCTAAAATATTTTTCTCCCCAGTATTAACAGCAGTCCAAGCCTTGCAGCATTTGCAGTCTGCGGAGCTCTTGAGGTCACTGTGCTGCTACTGGCATTTTCAGAGCTGTATGGATGAGACTTCCTCTGAGCAGGGTTAGGCCTAGTAAATAATTGACAAGAGAGAGCCATTTTGCCATTCTCCTCCAGATACGTCACATTTCTTATTCAGTGGATTTCCACATTCTTCTGCAGTGTAAATGCACTACACAGTTTCAATTTAAGGCACTGCAGTTAACTAATGTTATTTTGGCATCTGGAAGCCAGGGAAGGCTGTCAGTTCCTTCTGCACGGACACGAGTAGCTGTTTGCTTTCCCCATCTCATAAAGCAAAGAAGAAATATGGTGACAAGTCATTAACAAGATTCTCTGTGTTTCATTTTATGAGTTCCAGCTGTTCTCCAGCAATCATTCATATAAAACTAACTCTAAAACCTAACTGCTCTGGGATGAGTAAGGACATACCAAGAGTGAGCATCTTTTCATTTAGGGCCAGAATGGACAGTGCCATGAAGCCATGTGGGCCAGAAGCTCCCTACATCCAGGGTTATTGAGAGCTGCTGGATATTCCTGGGCTCACAGGAAAGGAGCAGGGCAGCCTGGAAGGTACCAGGAAAGCTCCAGCCCTGGATATCAGGCACCTCTCTGGGGCTACAGCAGACCAAGGCCATGACAGAACATGGGCTCGGCTTGGAGTGACCAATTTCTGGACATAGCAGGGTTTTGAAGAGCTACAGTTCAGCCCTGCTGAGTGGTGCCAGGACGGGGGCTGACTTCCCCTGTGAGCTGACATGGGGTCTTAAGCTGTAGGAAAGGTTGAGGAAACTCTGAAGAACTAGGAAAACACAAAGAACTAGGAAAACACAAACCAGGCTGGAAGTGGCCTCAGAGGACTGGTAGACAGATGGGACTACTGTAGAAACTGAGGAGAAGTTTTGCACTGAGAGGGACCCTGAACAGAATTTCTAGCCACAGCTCAGAGAGGTAAATGTGGCAGTACTGTTGCAAAACTGAAGCAAGTCCATGACAACTGGTAGTAGCTAGGCCTGTCTTTTTTGGTAATAAAAATTAATTAAACTGTTGTGAATTAAGCCAAGAGGGACTTTTAACAGCTACAGTGTTAATAATAATGGAGTCAAAGTCAATTCCATTAATTTATTTGAGGACTATCCTTTGAAATCTGATGCTAATATCAAACTGAACCCCTGCAAACTCCTTCTGTGTATGTCTAAACATTAGAAGAGTGCCTGACCTGGAAAACAGAGCATCAAACAAAAAAAAAACATTCAATATGTTGCTTGAAGGGTTGCCTAAAATAACCTGCAGCAATACATATCATGGACAGGGAACCAATTTACATCATAATTTTCCAAGTCCATACGTCCAGCTTCAGAAGAAGCTTTAGCATTTGCTACAGATTGCTATGGATCTAGCTAGTCTTTAGCCAGAAACCCATCTGGGCTGTCTCCATAGACACTGCTGTTAAATGCACAAAGATCAGTTTGTGCTTCATTCTGTCATTAATTTATTTTGGCTGAAGGAGAGCCAAACAAAACAAAATAACAAAAGCCCCATGGTAGAGAACAGAGAATCTCCTGCAACATACGCTATCTGAAATGAACACAAAATGGCAGCAGCCTCTAGCAAGCACTTGGAATTTTAAACACACAGAAAATGAAGTAGTAATTATTCCCAGCAGTAGCAGCATAAGCAGTAGCTAGCAATCACCTGAACCACCAGCTCCCCCAAGTAGCAGCTCTTAACACATGCAAGAGATAGAAAGATCTTCTCACTTTGGCATACACTCATTTCACATCTGAGAATGGCAATAAAAATCAAGTGTTTTCCTCTGCACTTTGACATACAGGAGACACAACAGCAGGATTATCCACAGAAAATAAAAAGATAAAAATTGTATCAGTCATGAAAGTCTCTGAAGCACAAGCCCAGTCCTGTTTCATACAAATGCTGGCAAAACTGATAAGCACATTTTCTCCTTAGTGTCAGAATCTATAACCTGAAGTGGCTGTTATAATGGAAAAGTAAATGATCTCCTAATACTCAAATCAATCTTGTGAGAAATAACCTGAGTAATGACTTACAATTGTAAGAGATGAAATTAAAACAAGAACAGTTTAAAAAGGATCTAAAGCAAGAAATAACATTTAGTATGGTATTGGGAACCTGAATTAGACTAAAATATATGCAGAAACAGAGGAAGAAGAGAAGAAAATAAGGAACTGGAGCAGAGGCCTCAGATAAAGCTAAGCCTTTTGATGAGAAATAATCAGAAGCAATGTCAGATTGGAATTATTGGAGGAAAAATCCCCACTTCAAACAGAATTTTTGATGCAACTAGCTTTTAGAGCCTGGAACTATAGGAGGATTTCCATTTACAGTATAAAATACTCCAAAATGCTTATGACTCATACCAATTTGTTGCAGATGTGATTAAAAATTGTCTCTAAGAACATGCCAAAGTACAAGATGCTCTCTCTTGCCCTGTGCTTTTTGGTGTCTCACCCTCACAACAGTACAGTGTAAGGAAAGTATTATCCCCATTTTAAAGGAGTAGTATGGAATAGATGTCTTTCCTAAAATCAGTTAAAACAGTAATGACTAACTGAAAGCATTTATTATGGAACAAGAGGTTGTAGAACCCTGAAATAACATCTTGATTTTTTAAAAAATCAGATTTGAGAAACAAGTTATTCCAACTCTAAGAAGTCTTAGTGTTTACCATTGTTTGGTTTGGTGCTATAGTCCTTGTATCCCATCCAGGTTCAGTAAAAATTTTACTTTTCCTGGAAGTCCTATCAAAAGTTGGAGCATATGAGAATGGGATTTATTTGATTTGACTGCGTATGTCTAGAGTGTGACCATTTCACTGATTATCCTGGCTTTATATCCAATAGGAAAAACAGGTACTCCTAGAATCTGACTCAACTTGATCTAAAGCAGGTGTCTAATTTAGGTCAGAGGATTGATGTTATTGAAGTTCCTATTTCTCACATTATCTAAAAAAAAAAAATCCCTAGTTGGGCTAGCTCAGATGTTACATCAGAGATTTTTCTTGTAGATTACTATGAAATAAGAGAAGTGCCTCAGGAAATTTAAACCTTAGACACAATGCTGTGATATGTATTTGGTTTATGACATGAGCACCTTAACTCCTAAGTTCTCCATGTGTCTGTTCAGGTAATTTAAAATTACAACCAATAGTAATACAATTGAGGCCAGTGCTGGGGAAATAGAAAAGGAAAGAAGCTATTATGTTTCTCTAAATTAATAACTAGATCTAGAAATAACTAGCAAAAATATATAAACTTTAATTGAACAGAAAGAGAAGGTTCTTGCAGTAAATATATTATCCACTAGATGGACTTGAGAAGCTCCTTTCTGCTTGTAGCAGAAGGCAATTTGTAAATTATAAGAGGCTTTAAGAATTTACTCACAAAAATATTATTCCCCAACTTGCTGGGCTAGCTACAGCTTCAGACAGTACCCAAATGCTTTCAGAGAATTCTGTCAATTGTCTTGTTGGCTGATGAGACTTCTGATTCTTTCCAAGCTTCACAGGCTGTTGCAAAAAGAGGGCAGACACTCTCTGACCTGGAATAGTTTTTCTGTGGATGATCTGTGTATCTCCAGGACTTCCTGTCTTGGCAGATGAATTTCAGGTGTAGGCAGGATGTCTTGCAATGTGCAGTCTTAGCATGGATGTCACACTGGCTATTCATGCCTTTCGCATGGAGGCATTTAGAGCCAGTTCCTGGTAAACTCAAGGCAGGCAGTTTCCAGGCAGACAAACTAGCCCAAATCACAGGGCTTGTTATTCAGGAGAGTCGAGTCATAGCTTAGCAAAGCATAATGCTATAAAGTATGGTAGAATCACTGCCAAAAGCAGAGAGCAATATTGGCAGGCAGCAGCAAGCAAGCAAGCAGCAAGCACAAATATGACAGAGCACGTTGTGTTACCTGCTCATCTCCTTTTATCGATACAACCTGAGACTAATGGGGCTTTGGACACAGAATAGCCAATCAGAATGGCAGTTAGCCAAGCTTGACTATATTATGTGAAGCTATAGGCTAGCTTTTTAGGTGAAGCTATAGGCTTGCTTTACCCAAATTTGGGAAAAACATAGGCTGTGCATGAGGCAGGAACAAGCCAAGTGCATGCACCCTGCCCACCGCAGGATGCAAACAGGAGCAAACCAAGTCTGGACAAGCCAGAATCCTCAGACTTAGTGGCTCCAAGTTATTATACCATCTTTCCTGTGGTTGCTTCTCCCCAGAACAGAGAGGGAGTGCAGAGAATCATGTCTGGGCAAGCCAGGACATGTTGAAGCCTATTTTGGCCTATCAGGCCTACTACAACAACTGGCAGGGAAATAAGAATCACACCATATATCTTTACCACTGCTTGCCTATTTATCTGTTGAACCAGCATCTATCTATTTATTTATGTAGTTCATTAATATTTTCCTATTTACATACTGCCCTACACAGAGGACTTTTAAGAAATCTCTCAGGTTACTGGTCACTTTGGTACCTTGTATGGTTCTGTCCTGCAGACCATGTGAGAAGTGAACCACAATGAGACAAGGTTATTATTGACACATTAGTAAGACAAATAAGGGGAAGTTTTGACAGACTGTATCTGTCTTGAGTACAGTTACACTTCTTTTAAATTTTCCAAACAGCTATTTGCAAACATAGAAGTTGAAGAAATTCATCTTTACAGTACAATAGTTATATATTTATGGTGGTTTAAGCAGTTACCTGCCCCCCCCACCTTTTATAAACCCCGGCTAGGACTCAGAAAAACACTGGAAGTTAATAAATGAAGCTTTATATTTACAGCAATGCACAACATACAAGCAAATATTTACAAGGTATAACAGACATTTACAGATATATACAATAAAAAGGTAATACAGACACCACACCCCTCCCAGAGACCCAAATCTCCAAGAGGGGTAACCAACCACCCCCTACCACCTTTCCCCCTTCCCCAGTCTTATCTCACCACCTGCTGATGCTGCAGATAAGCTGAAGTAGATCGGCCAGGGGGATTAGTAGTAGAAAGAAGTTAGTAGTTTTACTGAGAATTAGCTACCAAGACAAAGGGACAAAGGAGACCATGCAGAGAGAAGCAGCCACAGCCAGAGCGGTCAGAAACCGTCTGATATCTAGTGTTTTGGCATAGTTCTTAAAAACAACATTTTTTTATCTTTCTCAGTAAAACTCTGGTGAAGTGACGCACTGTGTTTACCTCTCTCAGCCAATAGTCTAATTTCTCACTCAAACCCTCCAATTAGTTCAAACCAGCACAATATTATATACTAATATATATGTATGTACACACATATNGAAGACCCATAATATCGGCTGCAACATTTACTGCAGGTTTTTCTTTTATATCAGCTGGCATTAGCTCAGGTTCTTCTATCAAGCCTTGATTATCATGCAAAACTGGAAAGATGTTGGAATAATCAAGCTGTCATATAATCAAGGGCATATTTAAAGTATTAAATGCATACATAGAGACAAGATTGTGTAACAGCTAACAGGCAGTTACAGATCATTTGCTTTGGAAAATCAAAGAAAGAAACCTTTTATTTCATGCTATTATTTTATTTCAGTGACATTCTGTAATCCAGCCACAGCCCTATTAAAATATAATTAAATAAATTTTAAAACTTTATTCTATTCTGCTCCTTAATTATTTTTGTGCCACCTAGAGAGACTGAAGATGATTATTAAAAATAAAATATATTGCAAATAATAAACAAATCCATAACAGCCACATTTCCATAAATGGTAAATCTCTATGCACATTTAGAGGAAAACCTTGTATGTTGCAAAAAAAACCCAAAAAACACCTGAAGCATGAGAAAATCCTGTGACTTTTCTCCATATATATAGTCTATAGCATCACTATAGACTAAGCCATTTCTGTCGTAGTCTTTTTTTTTCTCCATTAGAATACCATCCTAAATTGATTCTTGAAGTGAGTCAAGTCTCATTATTGGTGATAGTGTTAATTCAGTTAAGCCTGAAGACTTATGACATTGTCTAAACATAAAGACGTAACTCAACTCCTGTTTGTTTTTAAAATCAGTAGCCAAAGGTCTGTGTAGAGATAGATCATAGAATCATTAAGGTTAGCCTGGAACTATGCACTGCACTAAAATATGTCCCTAAGCACCACATCTGCACATCTTCAGAGACAGCAATTCCACCACTTCTCTGGGCACCCTGTTGTAATTCTTACTGATGCTTTCAGTGAAGGAATTTTTCCTAATATCCATTCTAAACCTCCCCTGGCACAACTTGAGGACATTTCCTCTCATCCTGTTGCTTGCTACATGGTAGAAGGGACCAGCTCTAACCTTTCTGCAACCGTTTCTCAGGTAGTTGCTGATTTAGTAGGGAATTAATTTGACAAGGCGAGAATTATAAAATATAGTTTTTACTTTCCCAAAAAGCTCTGCACCCAAACTATATACAAAACTAGATAAAATTAATTAACAGGTTCCAATTCAGCCAGGATTTTTTCACAAGGATGCTTATGAGCATTTTTGATAATTTGGGAAAGTCAGAAAATCATATCATAGAATGGTTTAGGTTGGAAGAGGCCTCAAAGATCATCCAGTTCCAACCCACTTCCATGGGCAGGGACACCTCCCACTAGATCAGGTCACTCAAGACCTCATCCAGCCTGGCCTTGAACATCTCCAGGGAGGGAGCAGCCACAATGCCCCTGGGCAACCCGTTCCAGTGTCTTGTCACCCTCACTGTGAAGAACTTCCTCCTAACATCCCGTTCAAATCTCCCCTCTTCCAGTTTAAACCCATTCCCCCTCGTCCTGTCATTACAAGACCTTGTGAACAGTCCCTCCCCAGCCCTCCTGTAGGCTCCCCCAGATACTAGAAGGCTACTATAAGGTCTTCTCGAAGCCTTCTCTTCTCCAGGCTGAAAAGCCCCAACTCTCTCAGCCTGTCCTCATAGCAGAGGTGCTCCAGCCCTCTGATCATCTTTGTGGCCCTCCTCTGGACTCTCTTCAACAGTTCCATGTCCTTCTTGTGCTGGGGGCTCCAGAACTGCACACAGTACTCCAGGTGGGGTCTGATGAGAGCAGAGTAAAGGGGGAGAATCACCTCCCTTGCCCTGCTGGTAATGCCTCTCTTAATGCAGCCCAG
>VWZI01018563.1:6811-21899 GCA_013396835.1 Psilopogon haemacephalus | reverse complement strand
CATTCTATGATTCTATGATTCTATAATAGTGCCACATACAACTTACATAGCTAGCTCTCTCCTTGTGATTGATCTGAAAAATATCTGCCCAGAGCCAAAAGTCTCATCATGCTGGCACCCAAGGAGACTTTTTTAAAAATAACGTAAGAGTACCAGAATGTGGTGTTCCTTACACTGTTTAAATAGAAAGATGAATACTTCTTCTCTCCTCCTCTCACTTCCTTCAGTATATACATAAAAGAGAAATTAAGGCCAAAACTTATTTAAAGACTTTCTCACAAAAATACTTCATGTTGTAGTTTTCATATATGCATTGTGACATACACAACGAAAGTGCTCAGGATTTTAATTAGAAGTGTTTAAAACAGTTTTTCACTCTGCCACATCTCTAACCATTTGGAACATACTTATAAGTTACATTTACTTGGGGGACAGGGAACTATGTATGGAGTATTTGAAAACCAAATACAACTATTTCTAAAAGCTGGAACTCAACTAAAAGCTGAAATTCAATTACCTCTAGTCAATTTATGTTTTCTGCTAAAGTAGTCTTCTGAAAAATTGACTACAATCAGATTTAAATATTTCAAGAGACTGATTAGCCTTGTAAAACAAGATTAGTAGACCTATTCGCTTGCAGAGAAGTTAGAAAAAAAAAACAACTCTCAGTTTTCAATTAAAAAAAAAATTCAGCATTTAAAGAATAAAGAAAACAGCTTAAGTAGCATACCAAAAGCACCTCCAATCTCCGCCCCACTAGTTGGAATGTTGACATTCACAATGCCACAGTCAGATCCCTTTGGCCTATGAAGACAAGACACAATTACTCATCAGGACTGGCAAAGGCTCCTTCCCCAAAATGAGATCTGTAAAATGCTCAGCTAGCATTGTGTGTAGGGTTACAAAAGCCAAGTGAGATTCTGGTCTTTTACTTGAAAAAGGTAGAAAAATAATTTTAATTATACCCAAGCCAGCGGAAAATCCTTCCCACATCTTTGGTAAAGATACTGCTGGAAAGACCTTGTTTTACTTCATTATTCCAGGCAAAAACCTCCTCTTCTTCCTAAAAGGAGCATGTGTGGATGGTTAAGCTGTAGCCATCCAAAGTAAAGCAGTTACAAAGAAGCACTGTGAGAAAACGCCCAGCATAACACAGCCACAGTGCGAACACACTGAACGTCCCTTGGCAAGTATACCTGCACAGTCAGGAACAGGATACTTCCATCTCTGCACAAAATACACAAACTGCTTTTCAGCAGGTCAATATAGACAACAAATCTGTTCTGTACAGACTCTCATCTTAACCCCAGTGCTTTTCACAGAAAATGTGTAAATGTAGATACGTGGTGAGGTAAGCTATCACAGTGGCTATCCCACAGTGCAGATCAACAGGTGACAGGTGTTGAAGTGCTGGGACTGTTACATGAACATGGCTCATATCTGAAACCTCTCTCCTAACTCCTCTGTTAGCACATTTGACATCTTTTTTAGCACAACTGGCAACTGATTGTTACTTTACCTTAAATTTCAGCACATACAGTATGGGGGCAAACGTCTCGGTGTGGACAATGGGTGCATTATGAGGAAGGCCAGTCACAATGGTTGGTTCAACATAGTTTCCAGGACGATTTATAACCTTCAAAAGATATAGAAGACAAAACTGAGCAAGTTCAAACCGGTACTAGTGCTGGAAGCAAATTCCTCTGGTCTGGTTGCTACACTTTTACACAGCAACCAGAAATAGCACGTCAGATCATCTGACTAGGTAATAAATTTTACTTATCTAAGTATTTAAAATATAGGAGCATAACTTAGTTTACTAAGGATGTAACCAAATCTCAGTCTAGCAGCTGACAGAAAACACTTTCTTTCCCCTATTTGTAAGCTGACTATTAAGCTTGAAAGGTATTAGGAGTAAAGAAGGTGCCAGTGAAAGACAAGAATTTGCAGAATAATAAGTCCATGAGAATTAAACATCCCATATGATGATGATGGGCAACTGGCTGTCTTGAATCTTCAGTATTTCCTGGTCTGATACAGTGAATCCAAGGACAGAATAGTAACTTTTGTTTGTACTTTCACCATCAGCTGCAAACAAAAAGTTCTTAGCCATTTCTTGGAAAAGAAGGTAGCTTCCAAGTTTCCAATTCTACCCTAAAGACTGCACTGCAATTCAAATTCTCAGACTCACTAATTCAACATTCTGTAACGGCTCACAGAATAAACTTAGGTAAAATCTTGCCCTAAGCCACCACATTACTGGTTTTTTTTTTTTTCATCCTAGAGCACTAAATGTAGCAGGAAGAATAGAAGTAATTTACCTTTCCACCACAGACCACAGAGCCACCCTGTTGTTTGGCTTGTTCTACTGCGTCAAGGAACATTTTCACTGCTTCTCTGGTATGAAGGGGCCCATACAGAGTGTCAGCTGAAGACAAATGATTCAAAGACATACTTCTAGAAAAAAATGTACCTTTGCAAATATTCTTATTATTACATTTTGAGACCAATTATTTCATCTGTCCAATCTCTTCATTTTCCATTCAGAATCTGTATTCTAAATGAAACCACCTATCTTCACTCCCTGGTAAACTGTTACAATTAGATGTCTATGACCTGTAATCTTTTTGGAAGGTAAACAGAAAAGAAAAAAAAAAAAAAAACAAACCAACAACAACACACCACCCCAAAAAATACAACCAACAAAACAACCCCTAAGCCTCGCAGTTGGAAATAGCTACTTACAATCCCACGGATCACCGATGCGGACCTGGGCATAGGCCTTAGCAAGCTTTGCCACCACCTCATCATGGATGCTTTCATGAAGGAACTAAACAAAATGTGGTAAGAAAGTTGTAAGCCACCTCAGCCTATGTAACTATTTCTGAAGTACTACTGCCCTGTGAAAAGCTGAGTGAAGTCTGCAGGCAGCATTGCTCATATTCATTAATTCCCAAGTTAAAAATAAACATGTGAGCAAGGCCTCAAGCAACACCAACAGCATAAAAGGAAGACTTGAAGTCTTTATGGTAAAGATTTAAAAGAAGCAAGAAAACAAAAACCTCTTTTAAGCTGACCTCACATCAGACCAGTGGTATCAATGTGTTCTGTAAACTCTTCAGTTAAGCATTTCAGGACAAATATTTGAGTGACTTCTGTGGCTAAAGCCTGAGGAATTACTGCCTGTCCTCTACACCTGAAGTTAACCCACACCAGTTTTGACAGATATTTACCCAAACAACCCAACTCTGAAAAGACTATACAGACGCAGCCTAACATTATAATAAACTTGTTGAAAATAACTAAAATAACAAAAATTAGTAATAAAGTAACCAACACAATCCTCCCATTGTTTTGGTGAAATCTAAAACCCATGACAAAATTTACAGCAGTAAAGTTCTGACAAACAATAGACACAGGAAGCACAGCAAGTTTTATTTTCTGGAGTTTTAGCATCAGGCACATTTAAAAACACAAAATCTCCAGAGATAGAATTATGTCAGAAGAACAAAATACTATCTTATTTTCCCATCAAACTGTATAAAAATGTAAAATGCGTGTAACAATGTCTGAAAGACTGTTACTCCCTATAGTATTACAAATTGTCAGGAATTTTCTGCACTAATTTGGAAGTTAAAATTCAGAGCTACCCAAACTAGACAATACACATTTACTCACCAGTCTTCTAGCAGTTGTACATCTCTGACCTGCTGTTCCAACAGCAGCAAATAGAGCAGACGGGATGACAAGGTTCATATCTGCATCTTCAAACACTTAGCAAAAATTAAAACATCAGCATGTCACAAAGTAGAGGTAGTCTGCAAGAGTTAAGACACTAAACAACATAAAGAAACTGGACAGGCTGGTCAAGAAGAATTAGGAATAGGCATGCCAGCATAGCATACTTAACACAGGAACACCTCATAAATAATTTCACATCTGCAACAGATGTGCTTTATTTCAATTCAAGAATCTGCAAAAAAAACATCGACATTTCTTCACTTCCTATTTTTCTCACTGAGACGGAAAGATGGCTAAGTGCATACAGATGAGATGCAAAAAAAAAGGAGCTAAAACACAGGTATAAAGTAATGCAAAATATAAATGAGCTCAACAAATCCATATGGAGAGATGACATTGAGCTGTTTAAAGCACAGACAGTATGTATACACCTATAATATCACTGAGATTAACCAGTCCCACAGAATTTTCTAAGTATTATTAAATTCGGACAACCAAAAAATGTTTGTGCTGTCATTCAAAGTGAATTACAGAAAAATCAGGACTTTCCTACAAAAGTGGAAAGCATAATGCAAGTTTATGCTACTGGCTGGAAAGCAGCATAGGGAAAAAGAAAGACCTGATCAAATGTGATTTGCAAGACTTCATGTTCTACACAGAAAATTAAGTTTCTTAAGAACTTGAGAAAGGTGGAACATAAGACTACACAATGGGACAGCACTTCAGGTATTTAGCTCATATTTTATTTCTGCTGCATTGCTCAGGTTTACAGTGTACATATCCTCAGCCACTTAAACATGTAAAATGTGCTACTGAAATAAATATATGTGCTTTGTTATATTCTAAACTGTGGTGTTTATGGTATTAGAACTATCTAAAAGCAAATTTCTTTAGCACTGCCCACATTCCTTTACTGGAGCTTACTGCTTCTCATTTCTTCATCACTTCAACAGTGAATAAATACAAGAGCAGAAACTTTCATTTTTTTAATCTTGAAAACAAAATACCCTTCCACCATACCAAAGACAAAAAAGAAAACACCATTCACATGTGTACTTTTCTAACTTCAAATGTTGGAGGAGGGGGAAAAGCTACATATATTTGTATACTAGCAAATTTCATCTATGGGATTAAATTTCTACATTACCAATAATGGCATTGTTTCCTCCTAGTTCCAGCAGACTTCGACCTAATAGAAACACACAAAACAAGCTGTGTCATGCACAGATGTATTCACCGCACCTCATTTGGTGAGGTCACCTCCAACTAAAACCAGATTTCATTAAGCATACTTTTTTTCTGGATAGTCAAAACATTTCAGGCATCCCAGCCAACTAGCCACTCTAGACAAAGCAGAAAGTTACACTGACTACTACATCTATCACATACTGTGATGAAAGATACCTGGAGAACAGTTATGGCAGATAAATGTTTAAGAAGGTAGGCAAGAATAACACCGGAAAGGAAAAATTTAAAACAGAAAAAGTTGTGGCATAAATAGTATGATGCAGGCAAAGAAGAGGAGGTGCTACAGAGATCAAATGCACACATAAAATTTAACTGGGCATACTTATTTCTCTGGCATCTATTTTAACCTCAAAATCTGAGGGAAACAATCACTATCTACTTCTGTATGAATATTCATTGTCATATTTTATTTATCTACACTCCCATGAGCTTCAAATGTATAAGGTGAGAAAATCCTGTGCAAAAGGTTTTCTATTTAAATAAGTTAGAATCCAGCGCTGTGCATGGACTCAAAGTTCTAAATATTTGCAACAAAACCAGTACCTTAAAATCCTGACTTTTCTCCTGTACTTGTAAGGAGACCATTTCTCCATGAACACATTCCCAAAAGACCATAGACTGCTGTTCATTTTGACTCTGGACAATTATTACTCACGGACATCCTGCCCAAACTAACTGCATGACCACAGAAAATCTAGGAGAAAATGATGAATTTTGACAGAACTAGCTAAATAAATGCAGATCTAGCTCTGGGCAGTTTCAACATTCTACTTGCACCAAGTTAGCAAAAGAAACAAACAAGAGTTAAGTGAAACAAGCTGCTACTTTAAATTCCTGTGAGGGACCCCTGCCTTTTCCAGACATAGAAATAAGTAGAGGAGACCCTACACACTCACCAAATCGCTCCTGAACCATAAGTGCTACTTGCTTGCCTACTTTTGTGCTGCCAGTGAAAGACAACAGGTCCATTTTCTCATCTTTTGCCATTGCTGTCCTGCACAAGAGACACAACCTCATATTCAGTGGAAAAGCTGCCTGCACATTCAGCAAACCAAATTCAACCATGGAGATCTTTTAAAGTCAGAGCTACTACTTCCAAAGCCACCAGGTAAGTGATTAAGCAGATGGGAAGAAAGCTTATCTTAGGCAGAAAAGAGTAATGAGTCTCTTTTCATCCAATTGAGATCAACTGTAATTGTTATGTTCCCTAAGAAAATATGCATACCTATGACTGTTATTAATACTTACAACCTATTCTTGAAACACTCAGAAGTACACTTGAATATACGTTTATATCAGGAATTTCCACATTGTAATAATCAAAACAATTCTATTTGCACAGTTTCCAAGTACAACTATTCATCTAGGAGCAAACGTAGAGTCTTGTGCAAGCATGTATATTCCTCCGTAAGTGGTCTAAAAGGCCAATGGGGCTAGAAATTGAAAACTCTAAAACACTGTGAGTGAAATTCAGTATCAGCTACAAATATTATTTGGATGCAAGCATATGCAGAAGTGGAATATAAACGTAGTCATGCATCTTAATTAAATAAATAGTAAGCTATTTGTTAGCAGCTGATCTCTCAACAGTTAGTAGAAACATGTATTATGTTTACAGCAGGGCCAGAGCCTCAGACCAGCTGGTAAAAATGATAGCAACAGGTATGTGAATGTACTGGGAACTGCTGGAGATTCACATAATTTATTTACAAGAATTACCTCAAAGGACATGCTTTGTCCTCTACACATCTCCAAAGAACAAGAAATATTACTTACCCAATGTCTGCTCCACCACAAACCAGTGAACAGATTGCTCCAGGCAATTTGTTATCCTCCAAAACTTTGGCAATTATTCTAGAATGAAATATGTAAAAATTGTACGTATTTCTGACAGGTGCACATATATAGGAATGAACTACTAGACTTGTCTGACCATGCACATTAAGAAGCTACAGACTTCAAAAGGCAGCAGTCTTGCAGTTAAATGACATGCAGTTTGTACAATACTAGTACACTTCTATCAAGGACTTTGGTGTTACAGTCACAGCTTGCATAGAAGTAAGAGTGTAAAATGTCATCATTATGTGTCTATAAGATGGCACAGGCAAGCATTACATTGACATGCAAAAAACTTGCCCATACACTCACCGTTAGAAAGAGATATTTATGTAACTTCATGGATCTATATAAAATACTCATCAGTTTCAGGCCATTGTCCTCAGAAGTTAACAACAGAACTAAAAAACTTCCCAGTTTATTATTTTAAAGAAGCCTTTTTATGTTTAGCACACAACTGAAGTATTGAAAAAAGTTAATGAAGTAACACTATGGCATTTATTCTTTGTATGACATCTCTTTTTTATACAGAAAACAATTCTGAAACCTGGAAATACATGATAAGGTTTTACTAGGTTTGAATAATAAAGGATTGTGTGAAGGCATTTTCATTACATACATCTACATAGGCAGTCAGAAGAATTTGCCAAGAAACTGGATGCTGATGTTGGGCTGAGAGACCCAAAAAAGGCATCAGTGCATGATTATAGGAAGCTCAATTTTGTGAGAAATTTGTTTTCTACAAGGAAGCAGAACATATAGCTAGCTGTGCTTCAGCCCTGTGCACAGCCCAGGCCCAGAGAAAAAAATGTCCATCAGTATGAATAATGTCTTACATATATTGTTGCATTTTAGGTAACCAGGAGGAAGCAATTCTTCTGACCAATGAGCACTACCTCAAATAGAAAATAAGTTGCTTAAAAAGCAAAATAGAAAGCAAAGAAACCAGAACTCACTTTGTTACAGCAACACTAATAAGGGATGTTGTAGGAGCACCCTTCCTAAAAATAAGATAGGTAAGAATGAGATTGTATTCTTCTCAGTTCTTTGAGAATAAGAAATCATTCAAATACACAACTTTTTATAGTATGTGAATTATGGCACACTTCAGTTACACTGGTTTTTAGATGCATGCTAATACAGGCATGCACTTCTTTCCACAGGTAAGCTTTCTGAGCTACTACTGAAATCCACATGGGCAAGAGCTACGCAACACACTGAACTGCAGCAGGATGATGAAAGTGAAGCAGGAGGTGGGACAGGAAGTAAAGGAGTCTTAATTTTAGCTATACCAATTCTGCAAGTACTCTCCACCACTGCTTCAAGATCCCAGTCTGAGTTCTTTATTAAAAACAGGCCACTTGGACAGGTCCAAACCTCAACACTTCATAGAACTTACCAAAAAGTAGAAAAAAAAAAAAAAATCAAAGTTCACTGACAACAAGTTAGCCTAAAAAGAAACAGAAATTAGGCCTACATGAGATACAGAAAGACCGGGTATTGGAGAATAATTTAATGCCCAAGATAATAGCTCCGATTTAAAAACACTGTTGACATACTGTAAAGCAATTAACTTACCAGAGGCAAGCATTTCCACAGATCATTGCAACTGCACTGTTCCATCCATAAACTGCTACAGGGAAGTTAAAGGCTGTAATGATTCCTACTAACCCAACGGGATTCCACTGCTCTATAAGGGCATGCCCAGGTCCTGAAAGTAAAATCACAGTGCAATACCATTTGCATGTATTTAGTATGTTTTTTTAAAAGGAAACCATGTGAGCAAGGGGCCTAACATCCACCCATTTGTCCTCCAGAGCATTAACTTACGGGTCCTATATGTATGGTATGCACTCTGCAGCTTACTCCAGCAAAGTTAGCTAGGCTGTGGTAACACCTAATAAAATGAAAACATGCAGCTTTTCTATTTTAACTATTCAGTTAAGAGAATGGTGACTGCTAATTAATTGACAAAACAGTCATATGCTTAACTTCTTACATACAGCTTCACCCAGAAAAGAGAAAAATCTGTTGCTTCTCTTGCTATATACCACAGGCTAGATAATTATTTAGGTGGTAATTCTGCCTATCAGCACATTCATTCCCAGACAACATATGCCCTCATAACTCAAAGCACAACAGTTTTGCCATACAACATCATTTGTAGAAAGAAAGGCAAACAAACAACTTGCATATATACAGGCATACTTACTTTCTGAAGGCAAAATAGGTCCACCAATCATTCGGGACAAACCAACAGCATAATCACAGACATCAACATACTCCTGCACTTCACCAACACCCTCAACAAAAATCTTTCCCATTTCTAAGGAGACCTAAAAAAAAAGGACAGAATTGTTTTGTAAAATATTTCCCTGTAGCCCACTAGTGCCAAGTATATCTGTACACCAAGTAAGACTCAATACATGTTTGTTTGGTTGTTTTTTTTCATTATAAGAGATTCAGCTCTTCCTGAGTTATTCACTGATTAGTGAAAGAACACATGACAGCTAGACAAGAGCCACATTTCCATACACTAGGAGGAAATCAGAAGAGTAAATTAATGAACTGAGAAAATTAAAGCCAGTCTACTGAAAGGATTATCCTACAGTAATGAGGTTCATTGTTTTAAATCAACAAAACACTAAACTTCTATCAGGATGTGTGCAGACATTGTGGACCTGACATGGAATAAATTGGTAAATCTGGATTACTTTGCTCTGAAACAAAAATGATAATTTATATTTTTCATAGCAAACAACTCATTTGGCAACATTTTCAAGTGAGTTTGAGAGATTTGCTTTTCAGACACTGCTGAAAACGTCTACACATCTTTACTGTTTTAATAACCTTGGATTTTGAAAATGTGTTAGATGCATGTAGCAGAAATATAGATTATTAATAAGATAGCATTAAGACATTTTTTCTCCAAAAGTGAGAAAAGTCTCTAACTGCAGAACTGAGAAGTCATTCATTTAGCTCCACTTAATTTGACAATTCATACAAGTCATCTAGGTGTGGCTTTCATGCAGGTATCACCTACCAGCTTAAACCGACGACTGTACTTTGAAAAAGCTGTTAAGTGAGAAATTAGGGTCCAAGGACTGCCACAGGAATAAAGGTGTTTCTATGATGCCCATAGTGGTCTCCAGACAGAAGCAATAGCCCCTATCTGTGACCAAAGCCAGAGGTGCATCAGACATATTTACTAAGAAACGTAGCAGTGAGTCCCTAAGTGCAGCACATACATCCAGATGCTTGATAAGGGAATTGTGATGCTAGGCTGGAAATTTCCAACAGCACATGAAAAGGTGAATTGACATATCATTCCCTCTTAAATATCCTAAAGCCAAGAAAAGTCCTAGAACAAGGATACCTTCTTTACAGCATTCACCCTGTGTCCTGGTGGAGCTGAACAGATTTATAATCTGTTTGGAAAAAGTAGAAAAATGTGCTGGCAAGAAGGAACAAGTTTGTCTAAAGAACACAGAGCAAACTTCTGCTGTCCACACTCACCAGAGAAGATGTACCACTTTTGAATACAGAAGTACATTAGCACTCTAATTCCACCTCTGAAACTCTGCTGAGGAGACAACATCAAGGGAAACCGCAGAACAAAGTTTTGTAGCTTAACAATATGGGCTTGACTACACATGGAGTTATTCACTGACTGCTGCTTCTGAATAGCAGCACATATAGGTAAGCTCTTTAAAATGAAAGGGAGAAGTTCCCTACTTGTCTCCTTTTCTTCCCTAGCAACTGGCAAGTGTTTCAAAGGTGCAGTCCTTCGGCCTTTATGTCTTGCACAGCACTGCAAGAAGATCTCATTAAGACCACCTCACCTTCTGAAGCCTTATGTCAGTTTGCAAAATCCTGCAGATCACCAGAAAGAGCTCAAGGTTAAAAGCTCTGTATTAGAGGAAGGCCATTTTCAGGACACTTTTAGTATCAGACAGTGCCCTATCTGACAGGCAAGTAGCAAAACAGCGGGGCAACAATTGCAAAACTTCTGTGGGCTGGAGTACAGGGTCAGAATGGATTACACTTTCTCTTCCTAGTAATGTATTATAATTTTCAGTGTAGGATGCCAAAATCAAATCTTTTTTTGTCCTTTATATAATTAAAAATTCTCTAGACAACCTAGCAGAACTAACAGCAGTTTAACAACTAAGTTTATTATTGCAGAGTGATTAGGTTAAAAATGGAGAAAAAATAGTCTGGACATAACCTTTCCCTCCCTCATATTCCCTCAAAGTTAAGTGGCTTTTTGAAACACCTTACCAAGCTTCCTAGAACTTGTATTTTTTGTCTCAGGGCATCACCAATCTGTCGCACTATTTCTCCACGCTTAGGTGCAGGAATCTAGTTAAAACAGAAGAAAACACAAGAATCTATTTGAGATTGAACATATGTGACTTCTGCTGGATACATACTGCTACTCTTCTACCCCTGCAGTAAGGAATCATCATGTTTTTTTCCCTATCTGGACAACACATTGTTACCTGTTTTTTTTTTCACGGGCGCTGCTTGCAAGAAATTAATTCCTGCCTTACAGACACTGCACATATTTATGTCTGTTCAAAAGTTCAGTTCTACTGAGTATTACGAAAAGCATTTATATTGTTAGTTCTACTACTTCTGTTCAACCACACAATGCCCCCAAACAATCAGCTGCACCTCAAGAACTAATATTTTTTAATAAAGCACTTAATATTTTCTGATCTTTTGAAGTGTACCTAATATCACTTTTTTTTTTAAAGTATGACAAGGGCTGCAAACATTTATTCTGTTAGCAGATGATAAGACACACAGAAGCCTCAAATAGATTTAATTTTTCCATGATTCTACTTTATTATTTTTTTAATGTGGTATCAGTATGTTAGACAAACTACACATACACAAGACAATCTACAGGATTAGAAACTACTGATGAACGGCAGTTTTCTGAAAAGAGAGGAGCAAAGAATATATAAACCATGCCTTTAAAGGCAAGACCTTTAAGGTAGGCTCATTAAAAACAAATTCACGAACTAAAAGCAAACAGCTTTGAGGCAAGGCTTTAAAGCATGTGATCGGTTGATTCACTGCTATTTGTTAGATTGCTTTCAGATTATTTCTAAACAAATTAGGAGCTGCCATGTAGTCACCAATATCACACTCAGTGATTGTAGCAAAAGAACATTTACTAACATATCCTGGTGAAGCTGTTGTGTTTATCCTAAACTCTGTTTTCTCCAGGCAAGGCAAACGACTTTGCTAGATAAAACAGAATATCCAAAACCTTACAAAGTTCAGGTTTCAGCTTGTACAAACAAAATGGCCAGTAGCTATAAAACCAAGCCTGGCATGACCAGCAATAAAATGGATGCTGGTTGGACATTGCTTGCACAAGTGCACTGAGAATGACAGCTTGCTAAGGTAAAATAGCTTACCCATTGACTGTCAGCAACGTGACATGAACGTTTTGGACTAACACAGCTGTTTTGTGAAATACCAGGACAGGTGATGAACAAAAAAACCACACTCACAATCAGCAGTCTTCTTCACCCCACGAGTATAAGATCACCATCATAAGATAAGATACCCAAGTAGTCTACAAAGTTGTGGCAATCATGGAAAAATCATGTGGCAACATGAAGTTAAGCACACCCATAGAGATAATTTTCCTGCTACAAGGTTTCTTTCTGAACTTCACCAGACTCATTTGCAATAGCTCACAAGCAAAACCCTGGGTAAATTTACCATTTTTTTCAGAACAAATATTTTCCACAAGTCAATATTATCTTTGTACCCCACCGACCTCACTGCTAATATGAAGAAATTGTCTGATAGTATTTCTTAACGTTCACATTGTAGATTTTTGCTTAAATGCAACTTACACAGTACGAACATACTTTTACAACTCCACCCAAGAAGACAACTTAGTAAAAGAGAAATCTCTTAACTTACATCAGCCCAGATCTTCCATGCCTCTTTAGCCTCCTTTACTGTTTCTTCATAATCCTCCAAACTAGCCTAAGTGAAGAAGCATGCCAAAGAAAAAAAGTTAGGAAAACCAAAATCCCAAAACAAATGCCACAGCAAAGCTTTTGTACCTAACTCAAGACATTTCATACTGCACTACAGAATACCACTTTCACAGGAAGTTTATCTCCTGTCATAGTTTTGGTACCAGTATGTCATATTAAGTTGATTAAAGTTACTGTCAAGAGAAAAACATGTGTAGCCTAAACAGAAAAACAAACCAGTCAAACTCCAAAACAAAAAATAATCCAAACAAACAAACAAAAAGTGAGCAGAGATTTTCCTGGAGATGACAAAGGATGATCCATAAAGAATGGCTGCAAGGGAAGCATTGATCATCTATTCATGCATCTTCTTTTTCTTAGTACTCTTTAAAAACATTCAACATTTTCTAGTACTCTTTAAAAACACTCAACAAAAATTATGAGGACTGTCCTACTACACCAGTCTCAGCAGACAACAAGCACTAATCAAATCCAAAAGGAGCAGGTTATCACAATAGCACAACTCTCACACTAAAAACTTCCATAAATTTACCGCGTGCATGTCACATTACTTTTCCCCGCGCCTCCTTCTGCCCACTCAGCTCCACTAAACAACCATTATCCGTCCACTCCTATTCTGTAATGCCCACTAGAAAATGTAACAGAAAGGAAAGCCTCTTCTGTTCTGAACAGTATATGCAAGAGCAGGGGATGGGGAGCTAAAAAAAAACAACCCATGAATGGCCTTGTTTTCCTCATAAAAAGCCGTAGGTTTATTTCAAACAAATGGCCTGAGCTGTGAAGAGCTTCTAAAACCCTACCGTCACCTACCCCGGCAGGTTCGAGCTCTTAGTGAGCCAGGTTGAGAAGACCTGCAGGTCCCAAAACTGCGCCCAAACATCCCTCATCCCGGGCACGGAGGCGACGAGAGCTCCCGTTTCAGCAGGCGTTGGGTCCCTGCTCGCCAAGCATCCGGGGCAAGCGGGACCTGACACGTGCTTACCTGCCGGACGCTTGCGATGGGCTCGTTGTTGGCAGGGCAGTACGTCGTCATCACCTAGAGTAAGAGGCAGGGAATGAGCAGCGGAGCCGGCGCAAAATTGGTCGCACAGCCCGGCGCCCCGCCGAGGCACGGCTGCGACACGGCACGGCCACACTGCGCCGCCAGGGCCCAGCTCCCGCAGGCCCGCTCCCACCCCCACAGGCCTCGCCGCTGTCCGCACCTCGCCGCTGCCGCCCCACTTCCCATTGTACACGCCCGGGTTTTCCTCCTGCAGGCCCAACTCCCGCAGCCAGGCGTAGCGCGGCTGGCTGATAAGCAGCGTAGACATGGCGGCTGCCGAAAACCCAGCCCGCAGAGGCAGCAACGCGGCAGCAGCGTACCGAATCCCCAACATCTCCAGCGGTCCCACCGCAGGGAGAGCACGCCTCAATGGCGGCCGCGCCCCGCCCCACTCCTCCTACCTGCTGCGGGCTCCCATTGGTAGCAGTGTAGTAGCACCCCCACCGCCGGGTCCCGCCCCGCTTACCGCCTCCCACACGCCCCTTGCCCGCCCCCTCCCCACGGTCCATCTGCGTGCCCTCTGCCTACCGCCTGCTTGGCTCTTGCCTGGCCGCTTCCTGTCTGCCTTCCCTGAGCGGAAGCAAATAGAGCCCGAACGAGGTAGAGCACGAAATTCTCCCACAATACAGCTTCCCCTAAAGGGGAGCATGGTGGCAGTGGGGATCCCCACTCCGGTATTTCTGATTGCAGGGAAAATAACAGCGCATAATAATCAAAACAGGGGGGAAAATGCAGTTATCCTTACTCGACAGAGTAGTAATAATAATTAGTAGAAGCATGCATTTCTATTTTCAGAGAGCAGTGATCTTTCCCAGTCCCTAATGGAGAGGGTAGTTAGCTAGGGCTGATTGTCTTTAAGGGGCGATGTTTCCTAATGCATTGCAAGATCTTGTGAAGATGTTTTTTTAGCCTTAGATATCAATATATGGTCATGGGGGCATTTCAAAGCAACTGGGCTGCAAGATGTCTTTAACCTATGCACTGGTCCTAGCAAAAAATTGGACTGTCAAGTACTTAGTGCATTAGCTGAAGAATAAGACAATGTGGTTTCAATTCACAGACTCTCTGTCACCATAAGTGATCAGTTCCTCCAGCCATGCCTACACACACTAGCTGCTGTTCAAGCTGTGAAGAAAATCATAACCCTGGCGCTGTGTCTGACTTGGCTGTGTTGATTTTTTTTTTCTTTTTT
>VWZI01018537.1:20271-55816 GCA_013396835.1 Psilopogon haemacephalus | reverse complement strand
CCAGTTAAAAAAAAAAAAAAAAAAAAAAAAAGGTATAGAATAAACCACCACCAAAATATCCTTTGTTGTTTTCTGGTAGTTCCTTTCTAGCCAGATGCAGGAGAGGGACAAGGATCACCGCTTGGGCTTGGGGCAGGGTGAAAGTCCTGAAGTCCAATCTGTTACAATGGAGATCGAAGGACTTCAGAATCCAAGTTGTTCTCTTCCTACCGTCTAGAGACACTTCTCTGTTCAGCTTCACATTTTCCCATGTGCCTCCACCTGGCTAGACGCTCATGCCAGGACCTGCATCAGTTATACAACCTATAGATTGCACCTTCCCCTCTTTCTCACCTTTTCCACTTTTTTGCCTTTTCCTCCTTTTCCAGTTTTTTCACCTTTCCCCCTTTTCCCCATTTTCCACCTTTTCCACTTTTTCTACCTTTTCCACCTTTTCTCCTTCCCCCCTCCCCACACTTTTCCAACTTTCCTTATTTCCACCTTTTCCACATTTCTCCCTTTTCCAGTTTTTCCACCTTCCCCCCTTTTCCACCTTTCTGCCTTTCCCCCTTGCCCCCTTTTCCACTTTTCCCCCTTTTCCGCTTTTCCACCTTTCCACCTTTTCTATTTTCCACTTTTCCATCTTCCCTCCCTACCCCCCCTTTTCCACCTTTTCCACCTTTTCCACCTTTTCATCTTTCCCACCTTTTCCACTTTCCCACCTTTTCCCCTTTTCCACCTTTTCCACTTTTTCCACCTTATCCCCTTTTCCCCATTTTCCCACCTTTTCTACCTTTTCCACTTTTCACCTTTACCCCTTTTCCACCTTTTCCACTTTCTTCACTTTTCTACCTTTTCCATTTTCCTCCTCTCTTCACTTTTCCACCTTTTAACACTTTTCCCACCTTTTCTACCTTTCCACCTTTTCCATCTTTCCCATTTTTCCCACCTGGTGCTTGCACTCACCAAGCCAAAGACATCTTCTGCTGGGGAGCAACATGACAGAGGATTTTGCCATACCCTCTGTACATATAGTAGCACAGAAAACAGGGACCTGGGACTACAGAGAAGCATGAAGGTAAGCAAAGCCAAGCAGAGAGCTGCAGAGTGGATGAGACAGAGCTTAAAACAACAGATCAAACTTAAGCTTCAGGTGTTCTCTACCCTTTCTGCTTTACAAGCAACCTCTGAGCAAACAACACAGCTATATTACTGTGTTTATGTTCAGCAGTCCAGAATTATTCCTACTGATAGGAGCTGTGCTGGTTTACATCAGCCAAGAGTCCTGCTTCTGTGTTGCATCACAGAATCACAGAAACACCCAGGTTGGAAAAGTCCCTCAGAATCACCAAGTTTACCTTAGAACCCTACAAGATTCACCTTAAACCACAGCACTAAGCACCACATCCAAACTACCCTTAAACACAACGAGGGCCAGTGACTCCACCACCTGCTTAGGCAGCTCATTACAATGTCTGACAACTCTCTCCATGAAAAATGTCTTCCTAATGTCCAATCTAAACCTCCCCAGCCTCAGCTTGAGGCCATTCCCCCTTGTTCTGTCTCCAGTGATCTGTGAGAAGAGCCCAGGAGCAGCCTCTCCACAATGTCCCCTCAGGACACTTATCCCCAACTCACCATCCAACTGTATATAGTGGCACAAGCTCTGTATAAAGAGACTGAGGGAGCTGGGACTGTTTAGCCTGGAGAGAAGGAGGCTCAGAGCAGATCTCATTGCTGTCTACAATTACCTGAAGGGAGGCTGTAGCCAGGTGGGGTTGGGCTCTTCTCCCAGGCAACCAGCAACAGAACAAGGGGACACAGCCTCGAGTTGGGCCAGGGGAGATATAGGCTGGATGTTAGGAGGAAGTTCTTGCCAGAGAGAGTGATTGGCATTGGAATGAGCTGCCCAGGGAGGTGGTGGAGTCCCCATCCCTGGAGGTGTTCAAGCAAAGCCTGGATGGGCACTTAGTGCCATTGGCTAGGGCTGGGTGCTAGGTTGGACTGGATGAGCTTGGAGGTCTCTTCCAACTTGGCTTATTCTATTCTATTCTATTCTATTCTATTCTATTCTATTCTATTCTAGTCTAGTCTAGTCTAGTCTAGTCTAGTCTAGTCTAGTCTATTCTTTCCTATTATTCTATTCTATTCTATTCTATTCTATTCTATTCTATTCTATTCTATTCTATTCTATTCTATTCTATTCTTTCCTATTATTCTATTCTATTCTATTCTATTCTATTCTTTCCTATTATTCTATTCTATTCTATTCTATTCTATTTTTTCCTATTCTAGTTTAATCTATTCTATTCTAGTCTATTCTAGTCTATTCTATTCTATTCTATCCTTTTTGTATCATTTCCTATTCTATTCTAACTAAACAGCCAATCACATTACTTGAGCTGGACTGCTCAGCACCTGGCAGAATATATGTCTAGAAACTTAAAAACCTTCTGCCTTCAGAGCTGGGTGCTGAGGAAATTGAAATGAGCAGGAGAGTATTGCTATCAGGACACTTGTAAGAAGCAGAGAGGCTGTTATTGTACATTTCAGAGAAAGCAGCACTATTAGAGGACACAAATGTGCTACCCCATTTGGATGTTTCCCCATGCAGATGAAAGGAATCATTCCTCATGCAATTCTGAAAGCAGCTGATTAGATTCATACAGGCAAGTATCAGCTTGTGATTAGCATTTAGGTGAGGATGCAGTTATGTGCTACAGGAAATATTGGTGTGTGCGTTTTCTGTTTACTTTCATTATCTAATGTGCTCTGCATTAGGCTGGGAAACACAGAAGAGGTTATTTGGGGGGTTTCTGAGCACTTGTGAGTTGGTTTTTTTTTTTCTTTTTTTTATCTGAGTGAAGGATTTGGACGTACTACTGATTTACAATGTAGTCTTTTTTAAATAGACTGGCAGAAAATGCCTTCAAAGCAGAGAATCAGCCCGTTCTTCTGCTTGCAACATGAAAATGTTTGCAGAATTGGTTTTCCTAAAGGAAATTCCATCTCNTATATGCACACACACAGATGTTGGGGGGTTTAATATTTTTTTCTTTTTCAGTTGAATGGGAACAAAGCAAATTTGAGGTCTTACAATTTTTTTTTCCCCATTTATTAAAAAAAAAAAATATATCTGTTATCAAAAAGCATCATTTCTGGCAACATTTGTTTTGAGTCCTGCATTTACCTTCAGGTAACCTGTCTGGGTAATTTGTGTTGTCGTTACAGCTAAGGGTGAGAGAGACTAGTTAGTTACTCCCTTAGAGAGAAAAAAAAAAAAAGGAGCAAAAAAAAAAAAAAAAAAAAAAAGAGGGGGAAAAAATGCAGCCAAGATTGTTGTATAAAAGCTCAGAAATCCTTTCATGCACTGTCTAGGCTTGGAATATAGAAGGAAATCTCTGCCAAGAAGCGAAGGATGTTGAAACAGAATCATGCAATGTGTTAATGCCGCAGGGCAATGGAAGTAAGATGCCAGGGACTTCAATCAGAAACTGAATGATCTTTGTGATATAGCAAAGAGGATGGACTAACATCAGAGAACTGTGCACACAATGGGAAGAAACAGCATAACCATTTGTCATCACTCCAAGCAACCGAGCGCTGGCAATGACGTTTGCTGTACCAACCTATTCGTGTCATAGTTGGAGGTTCAAATGCCTCTCAGTGGCAGATCCCACCAGCAGCAGCAGCCTCTGATGGCATGGAAATTTGCAGCAATATCCACCTCGTCTGACACTTCAAAGGACTGGTGCTCCGGCCCTCAGACAGTTAAGTGTGGATACGCTAAGGTGGCTATGAAATCAGATTAACTTAAAGAGCTTGTATAATTCACAGCCTATTAAGTTAACCCAATTTCAAAACTGGTTCCACTTTGCATAAGAATGGACATCTGTGGCCTTCAAAATCCTCTACTATTTTTCATTCTTTATGAAGTATTCTGCCTTCCTTTATGCTGCTGCTGATCTCTCGCTGTGTCTTATAAAGACTCGACTGAGGCTGGTCAGATACTAGAACTGGTCCTGGCCTGTTGTGCTGGTGTGAACCAATTGGAGGATTTGAGTGAGAAATTAGACTATTGGCTGAGAGAGGAAAACACAGGATGTCACTTCACCCAGAGCTTTACTGAGAAAGAAAAAAAAATTGTTTTAAAAGTGTAACCCAAACATAGATAGTGAGATGGTTTCAGACCTCACTGGGCTGTGGCTGCTTCTCTTGCACGGTTCCTTTGTCTCTGTCTTTTGTAGCTGATTCTTAATAATTCTACTAAATTCTTTCCTACTACTAACCCCCCTGGCCGATCTTCCTCAGCTTATCTGCAGCATCAACAGGTGGTGAGATAAGATTGGGAAAGGGGGGAAAGGTGGTAGGGGGTGGTTGGTTACCCCTCTTGGGGATTTTGATCTCTGAGAGGGCTGTGGTGTTTCTATATTACCTTTTCACTGTATATATTTGTAAATATCTGTTATACATTGTAAATATCTGCTTGGATATTGTGCAAAGCTGTAAATATAAAGCTTCATTTATCAACTTCCAGTATACTGAGTCTAGCCAGGGTTTCAAAAGGTGGAGGGGCAGGTAACTGCAAAACTACCACACCTGTTATATGTGAAATGCAGAATTACACTGAAACCCTGTAGAATGAAAGGTGCCAAAATACCCTGCAACCATGAACACAAATTGAGGCAGAAATACTCACTTTGAAGCAGATAAACCATTTTGTTGCCAGGGTTGGTCATCTTTCTGCATATTTTGCCAAAGATCCTCAGTACTGAGCAGTCATAGAATCAACCAGGTTGGAAGAGACCTCCAAGATTATCCCGTGTGTAGCTCTTGATAGGATCTGAAGGCATCCTAAGGTGTCCAGATATTCTGGAGAGGGCCCTGCACAAATAGTTGAAAGAAAACCAAATCAAACCAAACCAAACCAAACTAAAATAAAAATCAAAACAAAAAAAGAAATTAACAAGAAAAAAAAAAGAAAACAAACAAAAAAACCCCAACCAAAAACCAAAACACATACACACACACAAAAGAAACAACTAAAAAATTCCAACCAAAACCCAAAATGCACACACAAAAGAAATAATCAAAAAGCCCAACCCAACAGAATCACAGAACCACAGAACTAATCAGGTTGGAAAAGACCTTTGGAATCATTGAGTCCAACCTATCACCTAACACCTTCTAATTCACTAAACCATGGCACTAAGAACCTCATCCAGCCTCCTTTTAAACACCTTCAGGGATGGGGACTCCACCACCAACCAAGTGAAGCCCACAAAACTTTAGGTCCTTGTGTCAGAAAAGCTAACGTTTAATTTCACATCCAGCCTTTGTTTGTCTGAAATACAGAGAGAGAGAAAAAAAAATCAATTGTTGCACAGTAGAAACCTTACCTATAAATACATGGAGTTTCAAGATGCAGAGATTTACTCAGAGGGTGGAACAGGATAGAATAGAAAATAGAATAGAATAGAATAGAGTAGAATAGAATAGAATAGAATAGAATAGAATAGAATAGAATAGAATAGAATAGAGTAGAGTAGAATAGAATAGAATAGAATAGAATAGAATAGAATAGAATAGAATAGAATAGAATAGAATAGAATAGAATAGAATAGAATAGAATAGAATAGAATAGAATAAGCCAAGTTGGAAGAGACCTCCAAGATCATCCAGTCCAACCTAGCACCCAGCCCTAGCCAATGGCACTAAGTGCCCCATCCAGGCTTTGCTTGAACACCTCCAGGGATGGGGATTCCACCACCTCCCTGGGCAGCCCATTCCAATGCCAATCACTCTCTATGGGAAGAACTTCTTCCTAATACCTAGCCTATACCTGTCCTGGTACAGCTTGACACTGCCCCCTTGTTCTGCTGCTGGTTGCCTGGGAAAAGGGACCAACCCCATCTGGCTACAACCTTCCTCTAGGTAGTTATAGAGAGCAATGAGGTCTGCCCTGAGCCTCCTCTTCTCCAGGCTTCACACCCCCAGCTCTCTCAGGCTCTCCTCACAGGACTGTGCTCCAGGCCCCTACCAGCTTCATTGCTCTTCTCTGGAAACCTTCCAGTACCTCAATATCTCTCTTGAATTGAGGGAACCAGAACTGGGCACAGCACTCAAGATGTGGCCTGACCAGTGCCAAATACAGGGGCAGAATAACCTCCCTTGTCCTGCTGGCCACACTGTTCCTGATCCAGGCCAGGATGCCATTGGCTCTGCTGCCCACCTGGGCACACTGCTGCCTCCTCTTCAGCTCCTATCTCCCAGCACCCCCAGCTCTCTCTCTGCCTGGCTGCTCTCCAGCCTGTAGTGCTGCCGGGGTTTTTGTGGCCAAAGTGTAGAATCCTGCACTTAGCCTTGTTCAATCTCATCCCATTGAGCTCTGCCCACCCATCCAGCCTGCCAAGGTCCCTCTGCAGGGCCCTCCAGCGCTCAAACAGATCCACAACTGCTCCTAACTTGGTGTCATCTGCAAACTTACTGATGGTGCATTCAATCCCCTTGTTCAGATCATCAATGAAGATATTGAACAGGATCAATAAAGGTATTGAACAGGGTATGCATTAAGCAGGGAGAGTACTTTCAGGCTGAGGAGCAGTCAACAATTCCAGGTAAGTGGTGAAATATATTTAGTCATATTAGTCATATATTTAGTTCATATTTTGTCCTTCTGTACAATCTAATACAATCCTCTGCTATGAGGACAGGCTGAGGGAGGTGGAGAAGGCTCTTTTCAGCCTGGAGAAGAGAAGGCTTCCAGGAGACCTTATAGTAACCTTCCAGTATCTACAGGAGGGCTGGGGAGGGACTATTTACAAGGTCTTGTAATGACAGGATGGGGAGAAATGGGTTCAAACTGGCAGAGGGGAGATTTAAACAGGATGTTAGGAGGAAGTTCTTCACAGTGAGGGTGGCGAGGCACTGGAACAGGTTGCACAGGGAGGTTGTGGCTGCTCCCTCCCTGGATGTGTTCAAGGCCAGGCTGGATGAGGCCTTGAGCGACCTGTTCTAGCGGGAGGTGTCCCTGCCTATGGCACAGGGGGTTTGGAACTGGCTGAGCTTTGAGGTCTCTTCCAACCTAGACCGTTCTATGATTCTATGATTCTATGTTTTTTAAGCTCCCTTATGTGAACTTCTATAGGCACAGTCATTTGAAAGGGATTTTATATGTAAGTCCTTCTAAAAAACAACAACAACAACAAAAGATTCTTAGCCTTGTAATATTGCAAAAAAAAAAAAAAAAAAACAAAATCAAAACCATTTATTGAAGGAGTGTTTCTGCTTTCAGGGTGCAATGGAAGTTGAGAAGGAAGGTGCATGCCAAGAGCATTGAAGCCGGCACTCGAATCTATATTTAGTATCCAAGAAAAGGACACCAAATCAGCATTTCAAAGAGCTGTGCCTTAGATCTCCGTAAATCAATGCCCTCCCACCAACTTAACAGCAGCTGAAGACAAAACCACTGCTTTTAGGTACATCAGGCAAAACACTTGGCTTCGTTCTTCGCATTCGGATGCGTTGCTGGAATATAAAGAGGATGCTTCCCACTCTACCCTTTTTTCATCTCAGTTCACGGTCTTGTAAGTACTTTCTCATGGATTTTTAGAATACCAAGCATCCCTGATTTCCACTGCTACAAGGCTTGTGCCAGGGCTGTTTGTGGTCTGGACAGCAAGAGGTCTGCAGGCACTTAGGAGAAGAAGGAATGGCCTGGAGATGTGCTGTGTGATATACACAGCTACACAACTTCCGTGCCCTCATATCACACCACACCAGACCAACGTCTTTCAGCCTGTTCCTCTAATAAACAGGATTGATGGATCAACTCCAGCTGATTGCTAGACCTTGAATGGAGCAAGTGCAATGGAGGTGCCAGCAAGCACATTCTCATCAAGATGCCTGAAAGTTTTCATGCAAGATTCCAGGCTCCATCCTTTACAGATGAAGATGTTCCACATTTTCTTTGAGTTGATCACCAACTGGATCATCAGTAAGATGGGTAATAGGCTGTCTTAGGAAGCCAAAGCTCTACTTCTTCTCTTTTTTGTTTCTTTTCTTTTAAGAAAAAGGGTTTAAACTGGCAGGGGGAAGATTTAAACTAGACATTAGGAAGAAGTTCTTTCCAGTGAGGGTGGTGAGACACTGGCACAGGTTGCCCAGGCAGGTTGTGGCTGCTCCCTCCCTGGAGGTGTTCAAGGCCGGGTTGGATGAATAGAATAGAGTAGAGTAGAATAGAATAAAATAGAATAGAATAGAATAGAATAAAGCCAGGTTGGAAGAGACCTCCAAGATCACCCATCCAACCTATCACCAGTACCAAAACACCTCTCTTGAATCTAGGGGACCAGAACTGGCCACAGTATTCAAGATGTGGAGGCCTGTAGCAACCTGTTCTAGTGGGAGATGTCCCTGCCTATGGTGAGGGGTTGGGACTGGATGAGCTTTGAGGTCCCTTCCAAACTCAACCATTCTATGATTCTGTGATTCTGTGATACTATGATTCCATGCTTCTATGATTCTATGATTCTCTGATTCTCTGATTCTATGATTCCATGCTTCTATTATTCTGTGATTTTATGATTCTACAATTCCATGCTTTTACGATTCCATCATTCTACAATTCCATGCTTCTATGATTCTATCATTCTGTGATTCTATGATTCCATGCTTCTGTGATTCTGTGAAATTGTCCATTTATCACCTTACAAACGTTGCCTGCTACTCATACAAGCAGAGACATCCGACGTGGGTTCTGCTGAGAGATATAAAACCAAGTAACATAAACAAAGTCAGTCTCTATCTGGCTGTCATTTGCTTTACTAATTCCTCTGTCTGGACCTGTATAACTCAAACTAATCATTCTGCTTGTAACATCTTCTCTGGCTTGCTGCATCTCACCATGTGCATGTAAGAGATTCTGATATAAGGGTGAAGGCAGAAACAAGGAGAGGAGTTGGTCTGAAAGCCCTCCTGGGTGGTTCTGCTGTTCGAGAGGTGTTTTGTATTCCTGTATCACTTTTAACTTGCATATAATTTATACAGTTCTAAATATCTGTATATATTGTGTATACACAAGCTTGTAAATTGTGCCACGCTGTAAAGATAGCTTCATTCCATAACCTCATTCCATGCCTCATGCTTGTAAATTGTGCCCCACTGGAAAGATAGCTTCATTCCATATTTTCCAGCCAGCTGAGTTAGTCTGGTGAATTTAGGAGGGGGCAGGAATCTCCCAAACTACCACACACACAAGGATAGGAAGGTAGTTGTCTGTAGTGCTGTGCAGCCTGTTAGTTAGGCACAGGCACCAGTAGGCAGTGGGACAAGCAAAGGTCATTCCATTCCCACGTGTATGCCCCTTTCAGAAAAGAGGGTTTAGAACAGCTAACACCAGGCTGAAAAAGCAACCTGGGGTTTTGTTCAGCACATTCCTTACTGAAAATGCAGCCTGGAAACGGCTCCTCCACAGCAAACTTCACTTCTTGGAGAGGCATCAAAAGAAATCTTCATGTAATGGCACAAGTTAAAAGGGTAGGCACAGCCAAAGAAACCCCAGTAGCAGATGTTACTTTGGGTAGCAGTTAGCTTCTAAGGTGGAGGTGTCTTTCTCCAAGCAATTAATGCTCCAAGAGATTAATGCCACATATCAAGCCTACCACAACCTGCTTGATGCAGCTCTTTATCTAAGATTCATAGAATTACAGGATCATAGAATCAGTCAGGGTTGGAAGGGACCACAAGGAGCATAATAGTTCCAAGCCCCCTGCCATGCCCAGGGACACCCTACCCTAGATCAGGCTGCCCACAGCCTCATTCTGTCTGGCTGCAAACACCTCCAGGGATGTGGACCCAACCACCTCCCTGGGCAACTCATTCCAGGCTCTCACTACTCTCATGCTCAACAACTTCCTCCTCACCTCCAGGCTGAATCTCCCCACCTCCAGCTTTGCTCCATTCCCCCTAGTCCTGGCACTACCTGATAGCCTCAAAAGTTCCCCCCCGCCCCCAGCTATTTTGTAGCCCCCTTCAGATACTGGAAGGCCACAAGAAGGTCATCTTGGAGCCTCTACTTTTCGAAACTGCACAGCCCCAACTCTTTCAGTCTGTGCTCACAGCAGAGGTGCTGCAGCCCTCTGAGCATCCTCGGGGCCCTTCTCTGCACACCTCCAGCATCTCCACATCCCTAATGTCCCAGGGGCTCTAGCACTGGATGCACTACTCCAGGTGGGGTCTCATCAGGGCAGAGTAGAGGGGGAGAATCACCTCCCTTGACCTGCTGCCCACACTGCTCCTGATACAGCCCAGGCTCTGCTTGGCTTTCTGGGCTGCAAGTGCACACTGATGCCTCATGTTAAGCTTCTCCACCACCAGCACCCCCAAGTCCCTCTCCTCAGGGCTGCTCTTCAGCCACTCACTGCCCAGCCTAGATTTGTGCTTGAGATTGCCTGACCCAGCTGCAGGACCTTGCACTTGGTCTTGTGGAACCTCCTGAGGTTGACTTTTGCACCTCTCCAGGGTGTCCAGGTCCCTCTGGATGCCTTCCCTGCCCTCCAGCCTGGCTGCTGAACCACACAGCTTGGGGTGCTCAGCAAACTTGCTGAGGCTGCACTCAATGCCTCTGTCCATGGCACCCACAAAGATGTTGAACAAGCCTGGTCCCAGGACTGATCCCTGAGGGACTCCACTTGTCACTGCCTTCACTTGGACATGGAGCCATTGACAGCCACTCTTTAGGTGCAGCCATCAAGCCAGTTCTTTATCCATCTGCTACTCCACCTATCAAGCCCATGTTTCACCAGTTTGGTGAACAACCAAGCAATCTATATTAAGTAGTTTAAATTACCTTCTCTGTGTACCGAGCCCTTCTTTTTGATAATGTAGAAATGTACCAGCAAGTCATGGCATCAGCTCATAGAATTACAGAATGTCAGGGGCTGGAAGGGACCTGGAGAGCTCATCCAGTCCAACCCTCCTGCCAGAGCAGCATCACCTAGAGCAGATCACACAGGAATGCATCCAGGCAGGTTTTGGATATCTCCAGAGAGGGAGATTACACAACCCCCTGGGCAGTCTGTTCCAGGGTTCTGCCACCCTGACTGGGAAAAAAAATCCTCCTCATGTATCCATGAAACTTCCTCTGCCTCAGCTTCCATACAGTGCCCCTTGTCCTATCATTGGGCATCACCCAGCAGAGCCTGGCTCCAGCCTCCTGGCACTCACGCTGCACATCTTTATAACCATTGCTGAGGTCACTTTCAGTGTCCTCTTCAAGCTCAAGAGCCTCAGCTCCCTCCACTGAGCTTGAGGAACCTATCAATTATTTTGAACAGATCCCTTGGAAAAAAAAAAAAAAAAAAAAAGAAAGGAATGTTGGTTATTATGAGAAAATGAGCCAAAAGAACCCAATGGCATCAATCAAATAAAAATAATGTGGAAATTCAGACTTTCCAAAAAATAAAGAAAAGAAGCAGTGAATCATCTGTGAACTTGGCAGTGCATCAAGCATAGACTATTCATCTTAACTCTAAAAGGCCTTCATAACCTATCCACACTCCACCTATCTTTTTTTTTTTTTTCTCTAGGCTATCAACAAATCAGTTCTCTTCACTGATCAGCCACTGCAGCCTGCCATCATCACCCATTTATGATGTTCACTGATGAGCCCTTTCTTCCTTTCTCTCGTGCCAGCCATCAGGCAGGGAAGAAGCTCCCATCAATATCAGCAGACCCACCTCATTGTTGTCTCTCCAGTGCATCTCTATTCCTGGGATAGTCAATAGAATCATGGAATCATAGAATGGTTTAGGTTGGAAGAGACCTCAAAGATCATCCAGTTCCAACCCCCCTGTGCCATAGGCAGGGACACCTCCCACTAGATCAGGTCATAGAATCATAGAACGGTTTAGGTTGGAAGAGACCTCAAAGATCAACCAGTTCCAATCCCCTTGTGCCATAGGCAGGGACATCTCCCATTAGATCAGGTTGCTCAAGGCCTCATCCAGCCTGACCTTCAACGCCTCCAGGCAGCCACAACCTCCCTGGGCAACCTGTGCCAGTGTCTCATCACCCTCACTTGGAAGAACTTCCTCCTAACATCCAGTTTAAACCCATTAGCCCTCATCCTGTCATTACAAGACCTTGTCAATAGTCCCTCCCCAGCCCTCCTGTAGCCCCCTTCAGATACTGGAAGGCTACTATAATGTCTCCTCAAAGCCTTCTCTTCTCTAAGCTGCAGAGCCACAACTCTCTCAGCCTCTGCAGAAGTGCTGCAGCCCTCTGACCATCTCCTCCAACAGTTCCACGTCCTTCTTGTGTTGGGGGCTGCAGAGCTGCAGACAGTGCTGCAGGTGGGGTGTGAGGAGAGCAGAGCAAAGGGGCAGAATCCCCTCCCTTGCCCTGCTGCCCACAGCTGCTCTTGCTGCAGCCCAACACACGGTTGCTGTCTGGGCTGCATGCTCACACTGTTGGCTCATGTTGAGCTTTATGTTTTTAGTCACAAGAAAACAATTGATGATAAATATAATAGCTAATTAGCTACTCTTACCTAATTATTTCCTTGTGCTTCCTTGAGTATTTGGAACAATTTCCAGTCTTGTGCCTCTGTATCAGCTACTACACTTTTTTTTGCCTTAGTCTGGAAGTGACTAAGGGCAGGATTGGAGTCCTTGGTCTGCATTTAGATAGTGCAAAGTATAATGTCTGCAACTTGGGCTTCTTACCCCAGTCTATAAAACCTCATTAGGTTTTATACAAACCAGATAGTTATAATGATAACTTCTCAATGCTCTCTGGTTTTTATTAAAACCTAGGACAACATCTAAACATGAGGCAGCAGTGTGCACTTGCAGCCCAGAAAGCCAAGCAGAGGCTGGGCTGCATCAGAAGTGTGGGCAGCAGGGCCAGGGAGGTGATTCTCCCCCTCTTCTCCGCTCTGGTGAGACCCCACCTGGAGTACTACATCCAATTCTGAAGCCTCTATTACAAGAGGGGTGTGGACATGCTGGAGTGTATCCAGAGAAGGGTCACGAGGATGCTCAGAGGGCTGCAGCACCTCTGCTGTGAGCACAGCCTGAAAGAGTTGGGGATGTTCAGTTTGGAGAAGAGGAGGCTCCCAGGGGACCTTCTTGTGGCCTTCCAGGATCTGAATGGCGGCTACAAACAAGCTGGGGAGGGACTTTTGAGGCATTAGGTAGTGCCAGGTATCAGGGGAATGGAGCAAAGCTGGAGGTGGGGAGATTCAGACTGGATGTGAGGAGGAAGTTGTTGAGCATGAGAGTGGTGAGAACCTGGAATGGGTTTCCCAGGCAGGTGGTTGTGGCCACATCCCTGGAGGTGTTTGCAGCCAGACAGAATGAGGCTGTGGGCAGCTGGATCTAGGGTAAGATGTCCCCAGGCATATGAGGGGGTTTGGAACTGGCTGATCCTTGTGGTCCCTTCCAACCCTGACTGATTCTGTGACTATACGATTCTACATTGATGCAGTCACAGAATTAACCATGTTGAAAGAGACCTCTAGGACTATTGACAAGGTCTTGCAATGACAGGATGAGGAGGAATGGGTTTAAACTGTGGGAGGGGAGATTTAAACTGGATGTTAGGAGGAAGTTCTTTGCAGTGAGGGTGGTGAGACACTGGCACAGGTTGCCCAGGGAGGTTGTGGCTGCTCCCTCCCTGGAGGTGTTGAAGGCCAGGTTGGATGATGCCTTGAGTGACCTGTTCTAGTGGGAGGTGTCCCTGCCTATGGCACAGGGGGGTTGGAACTGGCTGAGCTTTGAGGTCCTTCCAACCTAAACCATTCTGTGATTCTATGTCTGGATATTTGCTGGTCAAGCTGGGCTGTTTCAATGGAGGGAGAAGTTATTGCCACCTCATTGTGGGGAAGCTGCTTAAGTTTTTTTTGCATTTCTTTCTTTTCCTTGCATATGCCCATTAGAGAAGGGAACTGATTTGTTATTAGCTCAGGAGAAAAATAAAAAGTTTTCTTTTAGTAATGCTTGGTTTTCATTTCGATGCTTATGGTTTTATATTTTGGTTTTCATGTAGATGCTTACGGTTCTATATAAACCATATTTTCAGGTATTTTTTTTTATTTTAATGCTTGTGGTTCTATATTTTGCTTTCCATTTAAATGCTTTTGACTCTATATAAACCATAGTTTCAGATTTTTTTTTTTTATTTTAATTCTTATGGTTCTGTATTTTGCTTTCCATTTAAATGCTTTTGGCTCTATATAAACCATATTTTCAGATGTTTTTTTATTTTAATGCTTATGGTTCTATATTTTGCTTTTCATTTAAATGCTTTTGGCTCTATCTAAACCATATTTTCAGATTTTTTTCTTTCCCGCTCTCACAGTCCCAATCTCAAGCAATAACTTCAGAAAAAGGAGCAGAATTTAATATAAACCATTACTGGTAAGACAGGTAATAATAATAATAATAAATAATAATAACAGCAGTAAAAAGTGATTTCACCACCACCACAGTTATTTGTCATTCTCAAATGCCTGGAGGGAGAAAAGGTGAACTTTCTACATGCCTGAATGTCATGAAATTCAGACAGTTTCAGACCAGGAAAGAGTGAATTCCAAGGTCTGTGAATCTGTTCTTTCCATTAGGGTTCTGAAAGGAAATAGAGGACCTTCCACAACGTGCAGTGGGGATGAAAAAATGTCTCGTGGCTAAAGAGTTTACGGTGGTTAAACCCCAGGCACTTGACTTTTGTATCACTTCTGGCTCAGTGTGTGGCACAGTCAGGTCAGGTAAATATTTATTGCTATGCATAGCAAGAGGAAGAGCCTAGAAGGAACCATCAGCAAGTAGAAAATTAAAATAAAATATGAATATTAAAATAAAATATGAAAATTAAAATAAAATATGAAAATTAAAATAACATATGACTCATTAGTTAGCTTTAAAAAAGAAAATTAAAAATCACAATTAATTTCCAAGTTCCTTTTTATCACTTCGCTCGTGAGGCTCGAAGCTGTTGCAGCTTCATAGTTCATGCGCATATATGATGGACAAGAGTGGACAGTGCTGCCTCTCTTACCAAAGTCAATGGCAAACATAGAATCATAGAATCATAGGATGGTTTAGGTTGGAAGAGACCTCGAAGATCATCCAGTTCCAACCCCCCTGTGCCATAGGCAGGGACACCTCCCACTAGAATAGGTTGCCCTATCTAGCAACCTATTCTAGCCTGGCCTTGAACACCTCCAGGGAGGGAGCAGACACAACCTCCCTGGGCAACCTGTGCCAGTGCCTCGCCACCCTCACTGTGAAAAACTTTCTCCTAACATCCCGTTTAAATCTCCCCTCTGCCAGTTTGAACCCATTCCTCCTCATCCTGTCATTACAAGACCTTCTGAACAGTCCCTCCCCAGCTTTCCTGTAGGTCCCCTTCAGATACTGGAAGGTTGCTATAAGACGCATCCTTGAACATCTTCAGGAAGGGAGCATCCACAACCTCCCTGGGCAACCCATTCCAGTATCTCAGCAGCCTCACTGGAAAGAACTATCAGCATATATTGTGCATGTGTGCTTGTGTATTTGTGCCACACTGTTAAAATAGCTTCATTCCTTAACTTCCACCTGGCTGAGTCAGTCTGGTAAATTCATCAGGAGGAATGGGAAACTCCCAAACTCTCACAGATAGGTAGAAAGCATCTTAAAGAAGGAAGAATGGGGGAGTCTCAGTGTTTGTTCCACATTTCCCATCATCACTGGTTTGGTTTGGGGGCCACACAGGCTTCTCTGGTGGAAACATAAGTGGGGATAAAAAGTCCACCCGTGGAAGCTCACAGCTCTTCCTGCTGCATCAGCAGCCAAATCCAGACTTGTGCTGTTGTGCTGTTCAGGAGGGCTTTTGTATTTCTGCATTATTTACAACTTGTATGTAATTGTACATAGTTGTAAATATAGAATCATAGAATGGTTTAGGTTGGAAGGAACCTCAAAGCTCATCCAGTTCCAACCCCCCTCTGCCATAGGCTGGGACACCTCAACAGGATGCGCAAGGCTGCATCCTTGAACACCTTCAGGAAGGGAGCATCCACAACCTCCCTGGGCAACCCATTCCAGTATCTCAGCAGCCTCACTGGAAAGAACTATCAGCATATATTGTGCATGTGTGCTTGTGTATTTGTGCCACACTGTTAAAATAGCTTCATTCCTTAACTTCCACCTGGCTGAGTCAGTCTGGTAAATTCATCAGGAGGAATGGGAAACTCCCAAACTCTCACAGATAGGTAGAAAGCATCTTAAAGAAGGAAGAATGGGGGAGTCTCAGTGTTTGTTCCACATTTCCCATCATCACTGGTTTGGTTTGGGGGCCACACAGGCTTCTCTGGTGGAAACATAAGTGGGGATAAAAAGTCCACCCGTGGAAGCTCACAGCTCTTCCTGCTGCATCAGCAGCCAAATCCAGACTTGTGCTGTTGTGCTGTTCAGGAGGGCTTTTGTATTTCTGCATTATTTACAACTTGTATGTAATTGTACATAGTTGTAAATATAGAATCATAGAATGGTTTAGGTTGGAAGGAACCTCAAAGCTCATCCAGTTCCAACCCCCCTCTGCCATAGGCTGGGACACCTCAACAGGATGCGCAAGGCTGCATCCTTGAACACCTTCAGGAAGGGAGCATCCACAACCTCCCTGGGCAACCCATTCCAGTATCTCAGCAGCCTCACTGGAAAGAACTATCAGCATATATTGTGCATGTGTGCTTGTGTATTTGTGCCACACTGTTAAAATAGCTTCATTCCTTAACTTCCACCTGGCTGAGTCAGTCTGGTAGATTCATCAGGAGGAATGGGAAACTCCCAAACTCTCACAGATAGGTAGAAAGCATCTTAAAGAAGGAAGAATGGGGGAGTCTCAGTGTTTGTTTCCATGTTTCTCATCAGTGGAGGCAAGAAGGAGTGGTTTGGTTTGGGGGCCACACAGGCTTCTCAGGTGGAAACATAAGTGGGGATAAAAAGTCCACCCGTGGAAGCTCACAGCTCTTCCTGCTGCATCAGCAGCCAAATCCAGTTTTGGAGTGGACGAAATCATTGCCTAGAGCTAGCAGACACACATGGAGCAGCCAATGCTGTCCCAGAAATGAAGCAGGCAGGTTCTGAGACTCTCAGCAATTTCAACACGCTGCATGGTGGTTATGAGGGAGTCCTCAGGCCAGACTCAGTTTTCATCCTCCCGTTCGTGTTTTTAAAGTATGGATGAACAATTTATGCCTCTGCCCAGGCCCAGGCTGTCACAGCAAACCTGAACCCCACTGTTGCACACAGCACTCGTTCTTCACACCACATAAAAGCCTTCTGCACAGAGTGTGCCTGAGAACAGACACAAACACAGCTCGAGACGTTAAGACTTGGCTCACTGGACAAAGTTTTGGCTTCCTAATGAGTGGTTGTTTTAATTAAAACTGAGGTGGCAAACACAGATTGTTGCCTCATCAGAGGAAGTTAGAGATCATAGAATCATCATAGAATCAGTCAGGGTTGGAAGGGTCATCCCTTCCAAGTAGATGATCATCTAGTTGCAACCTAGATGATCATGGATGATCTAGTTCCAACCCCCCTGCCATGCCCAGAGACACCCTACCCTAGATCCAGCTGCCCACAGCCTTAGAATCATAGAATCAGTCAGGGTTGGAAGGGACCACAAGGATCATCCAGTTCCAACACCTCTGCCATGCCCAGAGACACCCTACCCTAGATAAGGCTGCCCACAGCCTCTGCCAGCCTGGCTGCAAACACCTTCAGGGATCTGGCCCCAAACACCTCCCCTGGGCAACCCATTCCAGGTTCTCACCACTCTCATGCTCAACAACTTCCTCCTCACATCCAATCTGAATCTCCCCACCTCCAGCTTTGCTCCATTCCCCCGATACCTGGCACTACCTAATGCCTCAAAAGTCCCTCCCCAGCTTGTTTGTAGCTGCCATTCAGATACTGGAAGGCCACAAGAAGGTCACCTCGAAGCCTCCTCCTCCTCTTCTCCATCCTGCATAGTTCCAACTCTTTCAGTCTGTCCTCACAGCAGAGGTGCTGCAGCCCTCTGAGCATCCTCGTGGCCCTTCTCTGCACACCTCCAGCATCTCCACATCCCCCTTGTTCCAGGGGCTCCAGAACTGGATGCAGTAGTCCAGGTGGGGTCTCAGCAGGGCAGAGTAGAGGGGGAGAATCACCTCCCTCGACCTGCTGGACACAGCGCCTGATGCAGCCCAGGCTCTGCTTGGCTTTCTGGGCTGCAAGTGCACACTGCTGGCTCAAGTTGAGCTGCTTGTCTACCAGCACCCCGAAGTCCCTCTCCTCAGGGCTGCTCTCCAGCCACTCACTGCCCAACCTGTATTTGTGCTTAGGATTGCCTCAACCCACATGCAGGACCTTGCACTTAGCCTTGTTGAACCTGCTGAGGTTGGCTGCAAGTGCACACTGCCAGCTCATGTTGAGCTTCTTGTCCACCATGCTGTGCTTGGAGTCTCAAATTTAGCAAAGTTTTTTACTTGCTTATAAAAAACCCACAGGTGAGCAACAGACATTTTGTCAGCATCACATCCTGAGGTATGACATGCTAAATAGCCTATATATCCCAGCAAAATGGAACAGCCTCCACTTATATGTCCCACTGCAGCCCTGGCCAACTCTTCCCACAGCCACAGCCTGCTTTTGCCTCGCCTGTGGAGGGCTTAGTGCTCCTTCCAAACAGGTGCAGCCCCCGCAGACAGCGCAGGCACACACTCAGCAATGTGTTCTAGCTGCAGGGTTTCGGCCCCTTTCTCTCCAGGCTTCTGGTTTTATACCTTCCTAAACCCAAAAATACATAAAATCACGTCACCTCATCAACCACATCCCCTTTCCTCTCTTTGCCAAGGGTTTTGCACAGCCTGCAGTGTAACACCTGGCAAACTACATTCTCTCCTCCTCAGGCTTCCTATACCACTCTCCCTGTAACTGTACCCAGCCACCAGTGTCCTGCTATGTTGTAAACACCTGACAACCAAGTAAAGGGCTTTAGAGGCCAGAGAGAAAGGGCTTTAGAGACCAGAGATGTGTCTCTGCCCAGGGCAGGGGGGTTGGAACTAGATGACCCTTGTGGCCTCTTCCAGCCCTGACTGATTCTATCATCCTTAAGGTCTCTTCCTGCTCAAGCCATTCTATGATTCTAAGACAGACTCAGCTTCAGCCAAGATGCTTCAATTGACTCTCTCTACTCCACTCTGGTGAGACCCCACCAGGAGTACTGCATCCAGTTCCGGAGCCCCTGGGACAAGAGGGATGATCCTTGAGGTCTCTTCCAACCTAAACCATTCTATGATTCTATGACATGCTGGAGTGTGTCCAGAGAAGGGCCACGAGGATGCTGAGGGCTGGATAGTTGGGCACAAGCCAACCTCAGGAGGTTCAACCTGGCCAAGTGCAAGGTCCTACATCTGAGTTTGAGGCAATCCCAAGCACAAATCCAGGCTGGGCAGTGACTGGCTGGAGAGCAGCCCTGAGGAGAAGCTGAAGATGGGGCAGCAGTGTGCACTTGCAGGCCAGAAAGCCAAGCAGAGGCTGGGCTGCATCAGGAGCAGTGTGGGCAGCAGGGCCAGGGAGGTGATTCTCCCCCTCTTCTACACTCTGGTGAAACCCCACCTCGAGTATTGCATCCAATTCTTGAGCTCTATTACAAGAGGGATGTGGACATGCTGGAGTGTGTCCAGAGAAGGGCTACGAGGATGCTCAGAGGGCTGCAGCACCTCTGCTATGAGGACAGACTGAAAGAGTTGGGGCTGTGCAGGCTGGAGAAGAGGAGGCTCCAGGGTGATCTTCTTGTGGCATTCCAGGATCTGAAGGAGACCTACAAAAAAGCTGGGGAGGGACATTTTAGGCTCTCAGGTAGTGCCAGGACTAGGTGGAATGGAGCAAAGCTGTAGTTGGGGAGATTCAGATTGGATGTGAGGAGGAAGTTGTTGAGCATGAGAGTGGTGAGAGTCTGGAATGGGTTTCCCAGGGAGGTGATTTGGGCCAGATCCCTGGAGGTGTTTTTGGCCAGGCTGGCAGAGGCTGTGGGCAGCCTGCTCTAGGGTAGGGTGTCCCTGGGCATGGCAGGGGGGTTGGAACTGGTTGATCCTTGTGGTCCCTTCCAACCATGGCTGATTCTATGATTCTATGACTGCACCTCAGAGCAGTTTCTCCTGTCTTTGTGCAAACCAGCCTGCATCTGACAAGGGATCTGGAAAAGTCTTCCTTCATCTGAGAAGATCTCTGCAAAAGTCTTCCTTCATCTGACAGTGTATCTGCAAAATCTTTCTTCATCTGACAGGATATGTGTAAAATTCTTCCTTCATCTGACAGGGTATCATACCTCTGCTATGAGGACAGACTGAGAGGGTTGGGGCTTTTCAGCCTGGAGAAGAGAAGACTTCGAGGAGACCTTAGAGCAGCCTACCAATATCTGATGGGGGCCTACAGGAGGGCTGGGGAGGGACTGTTCACAAGGTCTTGTAATGACAGGATGAGGGGGAATGGGTTCAAATTGGCAGAGGGGAGATTTGAACAGGATGTTAGGAAGAAATTCTTCACAGTGCGGGTGGTGAGGCACTGGAACAGGTTGCCCAGGGAGGTTGTGGCTGCTCCCTCCCTGGAGGTGTTCAAGGCCAGGCTGGATGAGGTCTTGAGCGACCTGATCTAGTGGGAGGTGTCCCTGCCTGTGGCAGGGGGTTGGAACTGGATGATCTTTGAGGTCTCTTCCAACCTAGACCATTCTATGATTCTATGATTCTATGATCTGCAAAGTCTTCCCTTGCCATAAATTCAGGTCATGGTTTTACTGCAAGTGGGTTTGATCTAGGGGCAGGAAGCAATACCAGAGCCATCAGACTGTGAATTCCCAAAGAGCTCCCAGAGTGCAGGCTCTGCTCTAGGACCAATTTCACCTCCTAGCTGAATGACAGCTGCAGGAGGAAGTATGGATGAGAGAGCAAGAACACCTGGATTCACTTCTGTCCTCTGCCTCAGATTTCAGTATATTGCTTAAATCTTGCTGTGCCTTTCCTCCACCATCTGTAAATTGATCATTTGAGAACTTTTTTTTTTTTTTTTTTTTTCCCCCTTCCTACCTCATCTGGAGATAACAGCACTTTCCCACTTCATTGAAATGCTAAATATATGGGAGATGATGGAGTTCTCAGATGATGCTTGAGCGTGGGGATACAGGGTAAAAAAAAAAAAAAAACAAACCCAACCCTAAGACAAAGCAGTTATGTGCCTATTACAGCATTTATTTGTCACATAATCAGGGCTGGAAGAACTTGAGTCCCTAAAAGCCTCTCCTCTCAAGTCCAGCCTGAAGCCACAGCTCTAGCTGGTGCTTCGTTCTCTCACCTGAGTGGCCCATGGACTTTTCAGCCATGTTCTAAACCCATTGTATCTGGTTTCAGTAAGATTAGAGGCGCTTTTAAACGGCACACCCGGAGATTTGGGTTGGTTACATTATCAATCAAACTTCAGGGACACTGAGTGGGCAGGCAGGGGCTGGGGAGAGTCCTGTGCAGCACATATTAAATCAGATGGGGGATTATATTTTTTTTTTTCCCCTGCTTTTGCTAGTTGTATGGTGTGGNCCCCTTCTCCAATCTTATCTCACCACCTGTTGATGCTGCAGATAAGCTGAGGTAGATTGGCCGGGGGGTAATAGTAGGAAAGAAGTTAGTAGTATTACTGAGAATTAGCTACCAAGGCAGAGACAAAGGAGACCATGCAAGAGAAGCAGCTGCAGCCCAGAGAGGTCTGAAATCATCTGTGTTATCTATGTTTGGGTTACACTTTTAAAACAAACTTTTTTTTCTTTCTCAGTAAAGCTCTGGGTGCAGTGACATCCTGTGTTTTCCTCTCTAAGCCAACAGTCTAATTTCTCACTCAGATTCTCCAATTAGTTCAAACCAGCACATGTGGGAACCACTACCTTTATATTGCTCTTACTTGTACCCAGGAAACAGTGAAAACTTTACCCTGCTTTCAAGTGTCGCCAAGAGTTTATAAAGAGGATTTGGTGACAGGTTTCATGATTTTTTTTTCTTGTGAGGAATTAACTAGTGACAAAGAAAGGAATTTTGGGAGCAATGTGTCAGTCATCAGTATTTACTCACCTACAAGAAATCAAAGAATCATAAAATGGTTTAGGTTGGAAGGGATCTCCAAGTTCATCCAGTTCCAACCCCCCTGTGCCATAGGCAGAGACACTTCCACTATACTTCCACTCCACTATAGGCAGGAGGTGTTTAAAAGGAGGCTGGATGAGGCACTTAGTACCATGGTTTAGTTAATTAAAAGGATCAGGTGATAGTTTGGACTCCATCATAGAATCATAGGATGGTTTAGGTTGGAAGGGATCTCAAAGCTCACCCAATTCCAACCCTCCACTAATAGCAGGAGATGTTTAAAAGGAGGCTGGATGAGGCACTTAGTGCCATGAGTTAGTTAATTAGAGGGGTTAGGTGATAGATTAGACGATGACCATAGAATCATAGAATGGTTTAGGTTGGAAGGGGCCTCAAAACTCATCCAGTTCCAACCCCCTTATGCCATAGGCAGGGACACCTCCCACTAGAACAGGTTGCTCAGGGCCTCATCCAACCTGGCCTTGAACACCTCCAGGGAGGTTGTGGAGCACATCATAGAATCATGGAATCATAGAATCATAGAATGGTTTAGGTTGGAAGGGACCTCAAAACTCATCCAATTCCAACCGCCCTGTGCAATAGGTAGGGACACCTCCCACTAGAACAGGTTGCTCAGGGCCTCATCCAACCTGGCCTTGAACACCTCCAGGGATGGAGTAGTCACAACCTCCCTAGACAACCTATGCCAGTCTTCTTCAAGGAAAGAGTGATTGCTCACTGGAATGGGGTGTCTGGGGAGGTGGTGGAGTCCCCATCCCTGGAGGTATTTAAAAGGAGGCTGGATGAGGCACTTAGTGCCATGGGTTACTTAATTAGAAGGGTTAGGTGATAGGCTGGACTCAATGGTCGTAGAATCATAGAATGGTTTAGGTTGCAAGGGAGCTCAAAGCTCATCCAGTTCCAACCCCCCTGTGCCATAGGCAGGGACACCTCCTACTAGAACAGATCACCCAAGACCTCATCCAACCTGGCCTTGAACACCTCCAGGCAGGGAGCAGCAACAGCCTCCCTGGGCAACCTGTGCCAGTGTCTCACCACCCTCACTGTGAAGAACTTCCTCCTAACATCCAGTTTAAATCTCCTGTCCTCCAGTTTAAACTCCTTTCCCAAAGAGATGGATGAAATAAGCACCTCCAAGCACGAGACCCTCCCCTGTCCCTTGCCATATCCTTGCCGAAGGTGTCCATTCCTTGCAACATTGAACCTAATCCTGCTCATTAACAGGAAGGGAAGAAATTTCCTGTCACCTAAGTGCAGCAGAGTCATCATTAGCGTTGAAATGATGTTGCAAAATACCTGGTGTGTTTCTCAAAAAAAAAAAAAAAAAAAAAAAAAAAAAAAAAAAAAATTCTTTCTTTGGTTTTTATTTTTATTGTTGGGTTTGCTTTTTTTTTTTTCCCCTTCTTTTTGTAATTGCCAGCAATTAAGCACATTTATCAGATCGGAGCCTCTCTTCATCATTCAGAGAGGCAATTAAGGGTTTAGTCATTGCGTACTGGGCTGTTTTTTCTGTTTCATTAGCTGCGGTGAGTCTCTGAGAATCGGGGCTGATGCTGCTCTTCCAGTGTTGCAATACCAAAGTAACTTCCCGTAAGGCAGCAGGGCACCGCTTCCTGTGCCTCCGTGTCTAAAATCCCACCTGCTCCCAAGCCCACCTTCTCCCAAGCCCAACTCCTCCCAAAACTACCTCCAAAACCACCTCCTTCCAAACCCACCTGCTCCCAAAACCACCTCCTTCCAAACCCACCTCCTCCCAAAACTACCTCCAAACCCACCTGCTCCCAAACCCACCTCCTTCCAAACCCACCTCCTCCCAAAACTNCAACCCACCTCTTCTGAAACCTACCTCCCACCAAACTCACCCCTTCTGAAACACACCTCCTCCCCAGTCCACCTCCCAAACCCACCTCTTCCCAAACTCTCCTCCTTCCAAACCCTCCTTCTCCCAAACCTGCCTCCAAACCTACCTCCCTCATACCCACCTCTTCCCAAACTACCTCCTCCCCAACCCACCTCTTCTGAAACCCACCTCCTCCAAAACCCACCTCCAAACCAATTGCTCCCAAACCCACCTCCAAATCCACCTCCTCCCAAACTCACCACCTCTCAAACTCATCTCTTTCCAAACTCACCACCTCTCAAACTCATCTCTTTCCAAACTCACCTCCTTCAAAACCACCTCCTCACCAACCCACCTCTTCTGAAACCTACCTCCCACCAAACTCACCCCTTCTGAAACACACCTCCTCCCCAGTCCACCTCCCAAACCCACCTCTTCCCAAACTCTCCTCCTTCCAAACCCTCCTTCTCCCAAACCTGCCTCCAAACCTACCTCCCTCATACCCACCTCTTCCCAAACTACCTCCTCCCCAACCCACCTCTTCTGAAACCCACCTCCTCCCCAACCCATGTCCTCCCCAACTCACCTCCTCCAAACCCACCTCCAAACCTGCCTCCTCCCCAAGCCACCTCCCAAATCCTCCTCCTCCCAAACCCACCTCCCCAACACACTTCCTCCCAAACTCATCTCCAAACTCACCTCTTCCCAAAGCTGTCTTCTCCCAAACTCATCTCCTCCCCAACAACCTCCCAAACCCACCTCTTCAAAAAATATAAGTACTGCACTTTGGCCACAATGACCCCAGGATGGGAACAGAGTGGCTGAGAGCAGCCAGGCAGAGAGGGACCTGGGGGTGCTGGGAGATAGGAGCTGAACAGGAGCCATCAGTGTGCCCAGGTGGGCAGCAGAGCCAATGGCATCCTGGGCTGGAGCAGGAGCAGTGTGAGCAGCAGGAGCAGGGAGGTTATTCTGGCCTGTGCTCATCACTGGTCAGGCCACATCTTGAGTACTGTGTCCAGTTCTGGGCCACTCCATTCAAGAGAGATGTTGAGGTGCTGGAAGGTGTCCATAGAAAGGCAGCAAGGCTGGGGAGGGTCCTGGAGCACAGCCCTGTGAGGAGAGGCTGAGGGTGCTGGGGGTGTGCAGCCTGCAGAAGAGGAGGCTCAGGGCAGACCACATTGTTCTCTACAACTACCTGAAGGGAGGTTGTAGCCAGGTGGGGTTGGGCTCTTCTGTCAGGCACCCTGGGACAGAACAAGAGGACACAATCTCAAGCTGCACCAGGGCAGGTTCAGGCTGGACATTACAAAGAAGTTCTCTGCAGCAAGAGTGATTGGCATTGGAATGATCTGCCCGGGGAGGTGGTGGAGTCCTCATCCCTGGAGGTGTTTAGGAGGAGGCTGCACGAGGCACTTAGTGCCATGGGTTAGTTAATTAGAAGGGTTAGGTGATAGGTTGGACTCCATGATCATAGAATCCTAGAAGGGTTTAGGTTGGAAGAGACCTCAAAGATCATCCAGTTCTAACCCCCCTGTGCCATAGGCAGGGACACCTCCCACTAGATCAGGTCATAGAATCATAGAATGGGTTAGGTTGGAAGAGACCTCAAAGCTCAGTCAGTTCCAACCCCTCTGTGCCATAGGCAGGGACACCTTCCTCTAGAACAGGTCGCTCAAGACCCCATCCAACCTGGGCTGCTTAGGAGGAGGCTGCATGAGGCACTTAGTGCCATAGGTTTGTTAATTATAAGGGTTAGGTGATACGTTGGACTCAATGACCTCAGAGGTCTTTTCCAACGTGGCAAATTCTGTGATTATGTGATTCAAATAAGGGAAATGAGTGAGAGCTGCAGGGCTGACACCTCTGTTAGAGCTGTAGCACACTAACTGTGCACCATGGGAACTGTGCGGCCACGGGAACTGTGCTGCCTCTTCTCATCCCTGCCTTCTGCTTACCCAGGGCTGTCAAACCGAAATTACAGTCCCTAGAAAAAAAAACCACAGCACTTGAGGTTTCACTATTTGCTTTTGATTCTGCACTGTGAAGCCTGACTTCAAAGGATAGGCAGGCCACTCTGGTATCACAGTTGCAATTTCTGAAGGCTATTTACCCTGAGAAGTTTGCATTACAGTGCCGGTGGCCATGTATGGAAATAAAATATTTACTCAGTTGTGGGATTGGCTCCTCCTCAGAGGGAAGGTTGCCTATAAAGAGGCTGCCAGATTTTAACTGCCCTCGAAGAGTATCATTACAGCTAGGGGAAATAAAACACCAAGCCACGGCTTACAGGCAACGGGTTGCCCAGGGAGGTTGTGGCTGCTCCCTTCCTGGAGGTGCTCAAGGCCAGGTTGGATGAGGCCTTGAGTGACCTGTTCTAGTGGGAGGTGTCCCTGCCTATGGCACAGGGGGGTTGGAACTGGCTGAGCTTTGAGGCCCCTTCCAACCTAAACTATTCCATGATTCCATGATTCCATGATGTGCTCCACAACCTCCCTGGAGGTGTTCAGGGCCAGGTTGGAAGAGGCTTTGAGTGTCCTGTTCTAGTGGGCCAGGTTGGATGAGGCCTTGAGTGACCTGTTCTAGTGGGAGGTGTCCCTGCCTATGGCACAGGGGGGCTATTCCATGATTCCATGATTCCATGATGTGCTCCACAACCTCCCTGGAGGTGTTCAGGGCCAGGTTGGAAGAGGCTTTGAGTGTCCTGTTCTAGTGGAAGGTGTCCCTGTCTATGGCACAGGGGGGGTGGAACTGGCTGAGCTTTGAGGTCTCTTCCAACCTAAACCATTCTATGATTCTATGATCATCGAGTCCAACCTATCACCTAACCCTTCAAATTAACTAATCCATGGCACTAAGTGCCTCATGCAGCCTCCTTTTAAACACCTCCATATCGACTCCCACCTAGCACCTAACTCTTCTAATTAGCTAACCCACAATGCTAAGTGCCTCATCCAGCCTCCTTTTAAACACCTCCTGCCTGTGATTCTCCAGGCTGCACATCCCCAGCTTCCTCAGCCTCTTCTCACAGGGCTGTGCTCCAGGCCCCTCACCAGCTTTGCCGCTTTTGTTTGGACATCTTCCCGTACCCCAATCTCTCTTGAATTGAGGGGACCAGAACTGGACACAGCACTCAAGATATTGGAGGCCTTGAGCAACCTGCTCTAGTGGGAGGTGTCCCTGCCTATGGCACAGGGGGGTTGGAACTGGCTGAGCTTTGAGGTCCCTTCCAACCTAAACCCTTCTATGACTCTATGATGCTATGATCATCGAGTCCAATCTATCACCTAACCCTTCTAATTAACTAACCCATGGCACTAAGTGCCTCATCCAGCCTCCTTTTAAACACCTCCAGGGATGGAGACTCAACCATGTGCCCAGGTAGCCCATTCAGGTAAGCAATCACTCTTTCCATGAAGAACACTGGAACAGGTTGCCCTGGGAGGTTGTGGTTGCTCCCTCCCTGGAGGTGTTCAAGGCCAGGTTGGATGAGGCCTTGAGCAACCTGTTCTAGTGGGAGGTGTCCCTGCCTATGACACAAGGGAGTTGGAACTGGATGATCTTTGAGGTCCCTTCCAACCTAAACCCTTCTAGGATTCTATGATTCTATGATAATCAAGTCTAACCTGCCACCTAACCCTTCTAATTAACTAACCCATGGCACTAAGTGCCTCATCCTGCCTCCTTTTAAACACCTCCAGGGATGGGGACTCCACCATGTTCCCAGGTAGCCCATTCAGGTGAGCAATCTTTCCATGAAGAACACTGTAACAGGTTGCCCAGTGAGGTTGTGGCTGCTCCCTCCCTGAAGGTGTTCAAGGCCAGGTTGGATGAGGTCTTGAGCGACCTGTTCTAGTGGGAGGTGTCCCTGCCTATGGCACAGGGGGGTTGCAACTGGGTGAGCCTTGAGGTCTCTTCCAATCTAAGCCATTCTACGATTCTATGTTTCTACGATTCTATGATTCTACACTCTGTAGGAGATTTCACAGAACCGCAGAACAAATCAGGGTTGCAAAGGCCCACAAGAACCGTCTACTTACCCCTCTGCCATGGGCAGGGCCACCCTACCCTAGATCAGGCTGCCCACAGCCTCATCCAGCCTGGACTTAAACACCTCCAGGAAGGGAGCAGCCACAACCTCCCTGGGCATCCTGTGCCAGTGTCTCACCACCCTCACTGCAAACAACTTCCTCCTAACATCCACTTTCAAGCTACCCTCTGACACTTTAAACCCATTCCTCATCATCCTGGCATTACAAGATCTTGTGAATAGTCCCTCCTCAGCCCTCCTGTAGGTCCTCTTCAGATACTGCAAGGTTACTGTAAGGTCTTCTGGAAGCCTTCTCTTCTCCAGCCTGAAAAGCCTCAACTTTCTCAGCCTGTTCTCAGAGCAGAGCTGCTGCAGCCCTCTGAGCATCTTTGTGGCCCTCCCCTGGACTCTCTCCAGCAGTTCCATGTCCTTTGTGTGCTGGGGGCTCCAGAACTGCACACAGTACTCCAGGTGGGGTCTGAGGAGAGCAGAGCAAAGGGGCTGAATCCCCTCCCTTGCCCTGCTGCCCACAGCTGCTCTTGCTGCAGCCCAGCACACTGTTGCTGTCTGGGCTGCACTTACACTGCCAGCTCAATCCCATCCTGACCACTTCCCTGGAATGTTTTCCCTCTTGACTTCAAAATATACATTCCAGAGAGGTTTTTAGTTTTGTTTGAACAAATGCAAGATTTCAACTGGATTCAAATCATCCCAGATCTGCCGTTGTGCTCCCTGCATTAAGCAGAAATGTTGAAGCTGGTGTTTTTGAGATGGAAGTGTAGTTACTTAGCTTTACCTTACTATGGAACCAAAGCTGCGTTTGGATTTCTTTCCCATCAGCTTCTTGCAAAGCCTGCTCAAAGTCCTCTCCACCTGTCAAAACTCTCTGTGAAATGAGATCACTCCTTTGCTTCCACTGACCCTGTGAGGAGGGAAGAGTTGGGCTGTAACAGAGCTGGGAGGGTTTCTTCATCGGTGTGTGTGTGCGGGTAGCTAATTGCTACTCACAGTGGCCACCTTGGCTCGCTGATGTCCTTTCAGGATGATACAGGATGTTCTCCACACTCCAAGGTAAAGATGAGATTTGGAGTCAGCCCCCAGTACATTAGCAATATAACATTTCTACTGCTGACTAGGAAAGGAATTTGAACCCATTACAACTCTGTCCACAGTAGCTCTGATTTCTTTGCACTCTCTCGACGTCATTGGTGTACACAAGTTATGGAATCACAGAATCATAGAATCAACCAGGCTGGAAGAGACCTCCAAGCTCATCCAGTCCAGCCCTAGACAATCAACTTGACCATGGCACTAAGTGCCCCATCCAGGCTTTGTGTGAACACCTCCAGGGATGGCAACTCCCTGGGCAGCCCATTCCAATGCCAATCACTCTCTCTGTCAAGAACTTCCTCCTAACATCCAGCCTATACCTCCCCTGGCACAACTTGAGCCTGTCCCCCCTTGTTCTGTTGCTGATTGCTTGGGAGAAGAGCCCAACCCCACCTGGCTACAACCTGCTTTCAGGTGGTTAGAATCATAGAATGGTTTAGGTTGGAAGGGACCTCAAAACTCATCCAGTTTAAACCCCCCTGTGCCATAGGCAGGGACACCTCCCACTAGAACATCATCCAACCTGCCCTTGAAATGAGGTCTGCCCTGAGCCTCCTCTTCTGCAGGCTGCACAGCCCCAGCTCCCTCAGCCTCTCCTCACAGGGCTGTGCTCCAACCTTCTCACCAACTTCCAGTCCATTTATCTTCTCTCATGAACAACCCTACCCCTTCAGCTCCCATGTCCAAGTGATGATTCGTGTTTCACTGCAGTTTCCTATTCTGTCTCGTAATGACAGGAATGGGTTTAAAGTGGCAGAGGGGAGATTGAAACTGGATGTTAGAGGAAGTTCTTTGCAGTGAGAGTGGTGAGACACTGGCACAGGTTGCCCAGGGAGGTTGTGGCTGCTCCTTCCTTGGAGGTGTTCAAGGCCAGGTTGCATGGGGCCTTGAGTGACCTGTTCTAGTGGGAGGTGTCCCTGCCTATGGCACAGGGGCATTGGAACTGGCTGAGCTTTGAGGTCCCTTCCAACCTAAACCATTCTATGATTTCCCTCTCTCTTTCCCTCTCCCTCTCATAAATTTCCCCCAGATGTTTTCCTGTTTAATTAGGCAGCTCTTTGGGCTCTTTCAATTTGAAACCACTCAGCCTGCCTACTCACTTAGACTTAATGGACAACAGGTGAAAAGCTGTTGGTCCTAGGCAGGAATCCTGGCTCCTTCTGCAGCCAAAGCCCACTGGGACCATCCCTGGGAGACAGAGTGCTGCAAACTGCAGCCAAAGCCCCTTTCCTACATGCTGCATCCCTGTTCCTCCAAACCAAACAAGAAATATATTTAGTTTACTGTTCTCTCATTTTTATCATGGGATAGTTCAGAGGAGGCTTCGAGCAGAAAATCTCACCCCTTCACCCCTCTCACCACTGCTTGGAATTTTAAACAGGCATCTAATGCAGAGGAGGGAGAGTAACCTCAAGAAGTTTGCTGGTGACCCCAAGCTGTGTGGTGCAGTAGCCAGGCTGGAGGGCAGGGATGGCATCCAGAAGAACCTGGACAGGCTGCAGAGGTTGTGCACAAGTCAAACTCAGGAGGTTCAACAAGGCCAAGTGCAAGGTCCTGCAGCTGGGTCGAGGCAATGCCAAGCACCAATCCACGTTGGGCAGTGAGTGGCTGGAGAGCAGCCCTGAGGAGAGGGACATGAGGGAGCTGGTGGAGGAGAAGCTCAACATGAGGCAGCAGTGTGCACTTGCAGCCCAGAAAGCCAAGCAGAGCCTGAGCTGCATCAGAAGTGTGGGCAGCAGGGTGAGGGAGGTGATTCTCCCCCTCTACTCTGCCCTAGTGAGACCCCACCTGGAGTCTTTATTAAATGAAGCAATCTCCAATACTGTCACATCACATTCAAATTCTGCTCTGGTGAGACCCCACCTAGAGTACTGCATCCAGTTCTGGAGCCCCTATTACAAGAGGGATGTGGAGATGCTGGAGTGTGTCCAGAGAAGGGCCACAAGGATGCTCAGAGGGCTGCAGCACCTCTGCTGTGAGCACAGACTGAAAGAGTTGGGGCTGTGCAGGCTGGAGAAGAGGAGGCTCCCAAGTGACCTTCTTGCAGCCTTCCAGGATCTGAAGAGGACTTCCATAAAAGCTGGGGAGGGATTTCTGAGGCTCTCAGGTAGTGCCAGGACTAGGGGAATGGAGCAAAGCTGAAGGTGGGGAGATTCAGCCTGGAGATGAGGAGGAAGTTGTTCACCATGAGAGTGGTGAGAGCCTGGAATGTGTTGCCCAGGCAGATGGTTGAGGCCCCATCCCTGGAGGTGTTTTTGGCCAGGCTGGCAGAGGCTGTGGGCAGCCTGATGTAGAGTAGGGAGTCCCTGGGCAAGGCAGGGGGGTTGGAACTGGCTGATCCTTGTGGTCTCTTCCAACCCTGACTGATTCTATGATTCTAATAGGAAGGAAATCTACCTGTGTGCTTGTGGCACCAACACAACTATCGATGCTTTTTGGTCACACTGGGAGCAGAAATGATAAATTATTGCTTTGCTTTGGTTTCACTTGCTTTTGTTTTGCTCCTTCTTGATGGGCATAGTCATTTTGGATTGACTGGGTATGCCACAACAGTGCCTTCCAACCCTGATTCTATGGGTCTATGATACTGTGAGAGTCTGAAGGCTCTCCTTTGTTTAAATCAACAAAGATAAGAAAGGTTTGCTGTGTCTCCTTCCCCCAAACTCAGATGTTGTTCCTGGCTGAATGTTTAAGGAATCAGAGAGGCTGCACCTTTGCTGATGCTCCAGCATGTAAATACTGTGGGGTTTTTGTGACTTTCCTAGATTTCTGCCTGGCACAGCTTTTCAGGATATTCATGGCCAGTATGAGCTACCCTGAAAAGCCTGATGTGTATTTCAGGGGATGGACAGGTAAATGGCACAGGAAGGGAGCAGAGGCCCTCCCCAGTGCTGCCGATGGACCCCTGCTAAGGCATGAGAAGGCACAGGCAGAATCCCTGAGGAGCTGCACCTGGACACTGATAACACTGGGACTGGAAAAACTGTATAAAAAAGACCTGAGAAATGCCTGCCAGAAGAAGAACACAGGGGGAAGAACTCAGGAAGGAGAACTCAAGGAACAGCAACTCCACCAGCTAGAAGATGGACAAGCACTACAGAGCAACCCTGGACCACACACACCTCTCTCTCACCCCCTGTCTCTCTCTGATGGTAATATAATCCCTGCTCTTCTCCCTCCCCTGCTCTTTTCCTCTCCTAATTTCTCTGTTGTTCCCTTCCTCACTCTCTCTCTCTCTCTCCCCCCATCCCTCTTTCCCTCTCCTAATTTCTCCATCGTTCCCTTCCTCTCTCTCTCTCTCCCCCACTCCCTCTTTCCCTCTGTTTTGTCCAACTTTATCCCTTAATAAACAATTTTGTGGTTATATCTGGTCTTGCTTGAATCATAGAATTGTTTATGTTGGAAGAGACCTCAAAGATCATCTAGTTCCAACCTCCCGCCATAGGCAGAGACACCTCCCATTAGATCAGGATGCTCAAGACCTCATCCAGCCTGGCCTTGAACACAGCCTCCCTGGGCAACCTGTTCCAGTGTCTCACCACCCTCACTGGAAAGAACTTTCTCCTAACATCCAGTTTCAATCTCCCCTCTACCACTTTAAACCCATTCCCCCTTTGTCCTGTCTTTACAAGACCTTGTGAACAGTCCCTCCCCAGCCCTCCTGTAGGCCCCCTTCAGATACTGGTAGGCTGCTATAAGGTCTCCTGGAAGCCTTCTCTTCTCCAGGCTTGAAAAGTCCCAACTCTCTCAGCCTGTCCTCATAGCAGAGCTGCTGCAGCCCTCTGATCATCTTTGTGGCCCTCCTCTGGACTCTCTCCAACAGTTCCATGTCCTTCTTGTGTTGAGGGCTCCAGAACTGCACACAGTACTCCAGGTGGGGTCTGAGGAGAGCAAAGAGGGAGAATCACCTACTTTGCCCTGCTGCCCACAGCTGCTCTTGCTGCAGCCCAGCACACAGTTGCTGTCTGGGCTGCACTCACACTGCAGCCTCATCTTGAGCTTTGCATCAGCCCAGACCCCCAGGTCCTTTTCCTCAGGGCTGCTCTCAGCCATTCCCCACCCAGCCTGGAGCTGTGCTTGGGATTTTGCCAACCCAGGTGCAGGACCTTACACTTGGCCTTGTTGAATTCATGAGGTTGGCCTGGGCACACCTCTCCAGCCTGTCCAGGTCCCTCTGCATGGCACAGCAGAAGATGTGCCTTAATTTCACAGCGCAGAAATCCATAAGAACAGGTCTTGCTCCTCAGGACAGAGATCATGTTCATCTCTGGACTCCAGACCTTGACAGATACCCTAGACTATAATGCTCTGTGTGGCTCTGATGGATCTTTAGATAGCTTTTTGAGATGCAAGCTGGAAGGACTCCTCACTCTACTGCCAAATTAATTTGAGGGAAAGGCTTCGCGGGGAGCACGCTGCAGGAGTTTCTGTGAGTTACATTTCTCCCACCAGTGAGGATTATCTGACTTCTTCCCTCAGCTAATCCTCTGGAGTGCTATGTCTCAATCCCGTAAGGCAAAACCTTACAAGTGTCTCAGTGTTATCTTCGTTAACTTCCAGCGCGAGGCTTTAAAGCGCACAGAAGGATTTCCACACCGGAGCAGAGAGCAATTCCAGATGCATCATTTATAGGCCTGAGCTTTTGTCTTCCATTGTCATGCAACAGCATCTAGGATTNGCTTAACCCTCCTGCCGTTTTTTTTTTTTTTTTTTTTTTTTTTTTTTTTTGAGCAATTTCTTTTGCTTTCATTCTTATTCCCATTACCTTCTTATTTCACAGGCCGGCCCCGTTTCTTCATGTCCTGGCAAGCATCAGCTGCACGAGTGAATCACCTTCTGATGAATTTTTGGTCTCACTGGAGCAATCAAGGGACGAGAAAGCAATCCTTCTGTGTTTATACCGAATTGTGTTTGCACAGAAGAGGATAAATTCTGCCCTTGACTCGGGTGCGTAGCTCTTCCTCGGAATCCAGGAGGCTGGGATTCATGGGATTCTACTATTCATAGAATGATAGAATCATAGAACCAGTCAGGGTTGGAAGGGACCACAAGGATCATCTATTTCCAACACCCCTGCCATGCCCAGAGACAACCTACCCTAGATCAGGCTGCCCACAGCCTCTGCCAGCCTGGCTGCAAACACCTCCAGGGATGTGGCCCCAACCACAAGATCTGCCCTTGATGCTGTGATCTTCTCTTCCTGTCCACATAGAAACAGTTATTTCTATAGTCAAACAAAAGGAAGATGAAATAGTTCTTGGGTGGTGAATGGCTGGAGAACTGCCCTGAGGAACAGGACCTGGGGGTCTGGGCTGGTGCAAAGCTGAAGATGAGGCTGCAGTGTGAGTGCAGCCCAGACAGCAACTGTGTGCTGGGCTGCAGCAAGAGCAGCTGTGGGCAGCAGGGCAAGGGAGGGGATTGTGCCCCTTGGCTCTGCTCTCCTCACACCCCACCTGCAGCACTGTCTGCAGTTCTGGAGCCCCCAGCACAAGAAGGACATGGAACTGTTGAAGCCATTCCATGGGAGGCCACCAAGATGCTCAGAGGGCTGCAGCAGCTGTTCTGTGAGGACAGGTTGAGAGAGTTGGGGCTCTGCAGCCTGCAGAAGAGAACGCTGCCAGGAGACCTTGGAGTTGCCTTCCAGTACCTGAAGGCTTCCAGGAGACCTTGTTGCATGTCTACCAGTCCTGCAGCCACATCTGCCTGATTTGTTGCCTCTTACGGCACATTCCTCAAAGCAGGGACCATTTCTCTACCCATTTTTTCTCCCTTCAACTTCACTGTGGTCCTTGAGACAGAGAGGCAGCTTTGTGCAGCCAGCCAGGGTGTGATTTTTATGATTTGTTTGAGCGTTAGCAGTGTCATCACGAGGCCTAAGGGACTTCTAAATTGCACGTAGGCTTCTGCTGGCTTTCCACAGACAGGTAAATTTCAAGAGAGGAAATGACTGCCCACACAACACGTGTCCTCTCTGCTAATTCCAGCATGTCCTAGGGTTTCAGTGGTTCCTTTTCAGCTCAAGGAAGCCATGTCAAAACACAGTTTGGGCTGGAAGCACTGCAAGTCACAGATGGGGATGCTGAAAACCACAGAGGAGCAGAAACCTCACTACCAGCACGTCTCAGTCGGTAGAAACCTCACTGAATTTTATAGGCAGATGTTTCTCTTTATTTGTAGTGCTGCAAAGGCCACTTTATCAACCTAATAAAGATTTACAAGACAAAGCATTATCCGTGTCTATCACACAGCAACACCGTTCTACAGAATCCCTCTGTCGTGGATGGAAACTGAAACATTTCCTATAGAAGTTTCTTAGTGTATTTCATAGAATCGTAGAATGGTCTAGGTTGGAAGACACCTCAAAGATCATCCAGTTCCAACCCCCCTGTGCCATAGGCAGGGACACCTCCCACTA
>VWZI01018537.1:1771-12182 GCA_013396835.1 Psilopogon haemacephalus | reverse complement strand
CTATCCTATCCTATCCTATCCTATCCTATCCTATCCTATCCTATCCTATCCTATCCTATTCTTTCTCCTTGTATTACTGAAAGCCAGAAAAAAATCCTGCTCCTTAAAAACAAAAAAAAATAAAAAGAAAAGAAAGAAAGAAAGAAAGAAAGAAGGAAAGAAGGAAAGAAGGAAAGAAAGAAAGAAAGAAAGAAAGAAAGAAAGAAAGAAAGAAAGAAAGAAAGAAAGAAAGAAAGAAAGAAAGAAAGAAAGAAAGAAAGAAAGAAAGAAAGAAAGAAAGAAAGAAAGAAAGAAAATATTTATTTTCTTTTTGAATCACTCACTCTCTTAAAAGTGCACAGAAAATCAGCAGAAAGCAGGGATCTGGTTGGACTGTGCCCCAACCTGCTCACAAGCAGCATAAACCAGTGTCCAAAAATCCATACACACACATTCCCCTGCATTTATTTCAGACTCTTCAACAACAAATCTGCAGCTTCAACCTCAGTGTCTTATCCAATGGGCAACTCTGGTGGCCCTCTAGCAGGGCCAGGGAGGTTGTGGCTGCTCCCTCCCTGGATGTGTTCAAGGCCAGGCTGGATGAGGTCTTGAACGCCTTGATCTAGTGCTAGGTGTCCCTGCCTATGGCAGGGGGTTGGAACTGGATGATCTTTGAGGTCTCTTCCAACCTAAACCATTCTATGATTCTATGATTCTGTGATCTCTCTGTAAGCTGTGGGTTCACAGCCATGACTCCCATTCCTTTGACACCCAATGGCATCAAAAAGGCCAAGGCAAGCCTGGTGATTTTGAAAGCTGTGGTGGGGTGATTTTTGCCACCCCGTTGCTTGCTGCTTTTAGGTGTTGTTTATGTCCTGGGCATGTTTCACAGGCATGTAACTACCTCAGGGTGAAGACATATCCCTCTGATAATGAATCTTCCCAGAGGAGGCTAGTTTGGAGATTTAGGAGCGAATTCTTGCCACTGAATCACCACCACTGAATTGTTCTCCTTCAAGAATAACTTCATTATGTAAACAATTAAGCGCGATTATATGGATTTGGAAAGCTTTTACTCCCCATTTACTCCTGCAAGGACAAGTTCTAACACCCCTCCTGACAAGACAGTGCCTAGACAAACACTTTTCCTTCGGCTAGCACAATCCCTTGGGTCTGGACTTGCGGTGTCACCACGCCAAGTGAGCTGTCAGGAAATCTGGTGAGACACCTGAGTGGAGAGTAAGGATGTGTCAGAAACAGCACCTCTGCTCTGCCAGAGGACTGATTCCAGTCCTGCCTCTGAAAGAAGAATGCCAAACAGCTTCTGAGTCCTCTGGAAAGGGTGATGGAGGCAGCATTCAGCCTGCTGTGAGACTGAGGTCACAGAGAGGGAGCGGAGAAGAAGCAGGCAATGCTGACCCCTGGAAACTGTAGCCAGAGCCACACCAGGAGTCTGCAAAGGGCAATCCCATCCCTGCAGAGATTCCCCGTGCAGAATATGTGTCTTCTAGTTTTGCACAGGAGACTGGGATTTGGCTGCAAGATGCACAGGATCACAGGCTCACAGGCTCTACAGGCTCTACAAATGTCTTATGGGGATGGGGATCAGGAAGGAAGGGACAGGGACAGCCTCTGCTCACTTGTGCCCTGGGATAGTACAAGGAGCAATGAATGGGAACTACAGCACAGGAAGTTCCACCTCAACAAGAGGAAAAACTTCTTTATTTTAAGAGTCACAGAGCACTGGAACAAGCTGCCCAGAGAGGTTGTGGAGTCTCCTTCTCTGGATGCTTTCAAGGCCTGTCTGGATGTGTTCTGTGTGACCTGCACTGGATTCTGTGGTCCTGCTCTGGCAGAGGCGGGGTTAGACTCAATGATCTTCAGAGGTCATTTCCAACCACTAACATCCTGTGATCTTGTGATCCNTCCAAAACACTCAGTATCTGAGCAGCTTGACTGTCCCTAATTTTAATATTTAGGCCAGGAAAGCCATTTGAGGGGGGAAGGGAAAAAAAAAAAAAAAAAAAGGAAATAATAAAAAAGGAAATAATAATAATAATAAAAAAAGAAGTGTGGTGCTGAGACTTATTGCATTAAGAGATCGGTTTAACAGATTGTTTAGTTTTGGTAATATAATTTGACATCTAAACATAAGCTGAGAGGGATCTCCCACAAAACCTTTGATAATATGATTCATTGTCAAATGTTTGTTTTGCCTATCTGGTACTCATTAATTAATTCTTTTTAATATATCTTGGATTTACTGATTTGGAAAGAGAGAATTATTCTTATTGATGTTGCTAAAATATCCAGGTGGCTTGAATTTCACCAACTCGATGGTATAATCTGGCACATTTGTGTAGACCTAATCAAATCTCTCCTAACAGATGTGAAGAGCCCAGCATGGGAGCAAATGTTTGTGTCTATATGATAATTAAATTACCTCAATAAAGAGAATAAATGAACAATGATGACTATAGTTTTTTTAAACCCAGGTTATCTTCCTCCCGCACAGGCTCCCCTTAACCCCTTTAGCAATGGGCAAAACTTGAAGCTTTTTCAGAATGAGCCATGGGTTTGCAGAATGTGCCTTTGGTTAAAGCTGCTACTGACTCAAGCACAAGGCTGGAGAATAGTTGTGAGGAGAGGGCCTTGGGAGTGCTGGTGGAGAAGAAGCTCAAGATGAGGCAGCAGTGTGCACTTGCAGCCCAGAAAGCCAAGCAGAGGCTGGGCTGCATCAGAAAAAGTGTGTCCAGCAGGGCCAGGGAAGTGATTCTCTCTGTCTACTCTGCCCTAGTGAGACCCCACCTGGAGTCTTTATTAAATGAAGCAATCTCCAATACTGTCACATCACATTCAAATTCTGCTCTGGTGAGACTCCACCTGGAGTATTGCATCCAGTTCTGGAGCCTCTATTACAAGAGGGATGTGGATATGCTGGAGCATGTCCAGAGAAAGACCACAAGGATGCTCAGATGGCTGTAGCACCTCTGCTGTGAGCACAGACTGAAAGAGTTGGGGCTGTTCAGTTTGGAGAAGGCTCCCAGGTGACCTTCTTGTGGCCTTCCAGTATCTGAAGGGAGCTACAAAAATGCTGGGGAGGCACTTTTTATGTTATCAGGTAGTGCCAGGACTAGGGGGAATGGAGCAAAGCTGGAGGTGGGGAGATTCGGACTGGATGTGAGGAGGAAGTTGTTCAGCATGAGAGTGATGAGAGCCCACAATGAGTTGTCCAGGGAGGTGGTTTGGGCCACCTCCCTGGAGGTGTTTGCAGCCAGGCTGGCAGAGGCTTTGGGCAGCCTGATCTAGGGTAGGATGTCCCTGGGCATGATAGGGGGCTTGGAACTAAATGATCCTTGTGGTCCCTTCCAAACCTGACTGATTCTATGACCAGGCAACACCACTGACTTGCCTAAGTATTCCCACACGTCCCCATTAAAGGGAAATCAAATGACCTCTGCATTACAGAGATGTTGTGCGTAGTGCATTGCACTGCATGCACACAGTTCAGGCCATAACACTCGAAATGGAATGGAATGGAATGGAATGGAATGGAATGGAATGGAATAGAATAGAATAGAATAGAATAGAATAGAATAGAATAGAATAGAATAGAATAGAATAGAATAGAATAGAATAGAATAGAATAGAATAGAATAGAAAGGAATGGAATAGAATAGAGTATAGAATATAGAATATAGAATATAGAATATAAAAAGCCAGGTTGGAAGAGACCTCCAAGATCAGCCAGTCCAACCTAGCACCCAGCCCTAGCCAATGGCACTCAGTGTTCCATTCAGTCTTCTCTTGAACACCTCCAGGGACGGCAACTCCACCGCCTCCCTGGACAGCCCATTCCTGGTGTTTAAGGGGCAGGCTGGATGAGGCTGTGGCCACCCTGATCCAGGGTAGGGTGTCCCTGCCCATGGCAGAGGAGCTGGAACTAGATGATCCTTGTGGTCCCTTCCAACTCCGACTGATTCTATGATTCTATAATGCAAATCACTCTCTCTCTGTGGAGAACTTACTCCTAACATCCAAACTCTACCTCCCCTGGCACATCTTGAGGCTGTGTCCCCTCATTCTGTTACTGGTTGCCTGGGAGAAGATACCAACCCCCATCTGGCACTCTAATTCCTCTTTAAGTTCTCTCCTTGTTGGGGGATTGCTCTGATTATCATGCTCAAACCTCTTCATCCAAATTTTAAATGTGCTCAGATGCCTTAACAACCATGTTAAGGCATCTTCGTGTCCTGAAGAGCTGGATGTAGCTGTATGGGCATTTCTGAGACCCCCAGTATAAGCCCTTGAAGTGAACCATGTGCAGCTGAGCATCTTCAAAATCTGGCCCTCTAAGGTGGAGCTATTCAGTTTGGAGAAGAGAAGGCTCTGAGATGACATTATTGCATCCTTCCAGTATCTGAAAGAGGCCTACACAAAAGCTGTGGAGGGACTTTTTAGGCTATCAGGTAGTGACAGGACTAGGGGGAATGGAGCAAAGCTGCAGGTGGGGAAATTCAGATTGGATGTGAGGAGGAAGTTCCACTGGAAAAGGTTGCCCAGGGAGGTAGTGGCTGCTCCCTCCCTAGAGGTGTTTGCAGCCAGGCTGGATGAGGTCTTGAGTGACCTAATCTAGTGCTAGGTGTCCCTGCCTATGGCAGGGGGTTGGAACTGGATGATCTTTGAGGTCTCTTCCAACCTAAACCATTCTGTGATTCTATGATTCTTCACCATGAGAGTGGTGAGAGGCTGGAATGGGTTGCCCAGGGGAGTGATTGGGGTCACTTCCTGGGAGGTGTTTGCAGCCAGGCTGGCAGAGGCTGTGGGCAGCCTGATCTAGGGTAGGGTGTCCCTGGGCATGGCAGGAAGGCTGGAACTAGATGATCCTTTTTGTCCCTTCCAACCCTGACTGATTCTATGATTCTAAGTGCGGTTTGCCACACAACCAGAGAACTTCATCTGAACGCCTGCAAAGCGCAACAAAAACCTCTGCTGTAATCCATCACCCAATAAGCCTTTCCCTTTAATTCGCTCCAGGGAGACCTATAAAAACAAACTTGGGGAGATAAAAAAGAAGACATTTGAAGAGTATCTTTGGTTTAAAGGTGGCCTTACGGAAGCGAGATGCTTCCAGCCGAAAGGGAATGTTGCTAGCCCTTAGTCACAGGATTGCTCTCCTATCATTAGGCAGGCCAAGTTGCAGCTGGAGTTCAAATCACTTCTGGCCATGTTTTTGCTACAAACAGGGGAACAGTTCTTCCTCTGTTCACTCTGTGGCGTGCTCTGACCTTGCTGGAGGCTAAGTAATGTCACCAGCTGCATGTGTAACGTGGTCGCTGGCGATGAAAAGTGAACCAGCGTAGCTCGCCTAGGGATGCAACCCCTTTTAACATATCTGACATTCTTGCAGGTGTGGTGGCTTTGTTTGTGTGCTTTGCTCTGTTTGTTTATTTGCCTGCCTAACTAACTCACGTCCTCTTGCCCACTGCAGATAGAGCCTCCTGATTTGACATTCCTGAAAGCGGGAGTGTTTGGGATATAGATTGTTTCCAGTCTCAGGATGTAAAAGGCATGGGGGCAGAAGCAAGAAAGATGAGGGCTCCTTCCCTCCAAGTTAAACAGCTGGATTGGTTTTCAGTCAATGGGGCCCTGAACCAGCCAAATAAAAACAGTCCTGCTCTTACAAGGAGCTCACAGATTGCGTTTCGGGAAGGTCTGACCTAGAAGCTGATATGACCAGCAGCACTTGGGAATAGTCCAAACACATAAGCCAGTTACCTCCTGGTGTTTAAAGAGATCTCTAGTCAGCCAAAGTGATACAGGGGTGGGATTGAAGTCATTTGGGAGCCTAATTATATCCTCCCCCTATTTCGATGAGTCTCGCTACTGAGCCTTCTTCACTGTGGGAGAGAAGCAAAGTCAGAAGAAAATAGGCCTGTGACTTCCAGCTCCACACCTCCCCAGATCAAGACTGCTTATAAGAAGACCTGCAAAGAGAAGTTGGCTTTCATTTGGTGCACAGAACAACAGGGCAGCTGGAGCAAAAGCCCCTCAAAACCCCAGAAGCTGGGACAGACAAGCTCCCTTTCAGGAGCTGCTGTGGTATGATTGCTGCATCTTTACTCAAAGGTTTTAATTGTGGGGCACAGTGTTGGCAGCTATCAGCTAGCACCAAGATTTCTCAATGCCCTTTCTCAGTTCTCTGACCACCTCTGGCTATGGATCTGGCAGCACACAGCCATCTCCCAACATTCCATGGCTACTGCATCACAGAATCACAGGATGTCAGGGGTTGGAAGGGACCCAGAGAGATCATCAAGTCCAATGCCCCTGCCACAGCAGGACCAGACAATTTAGCACAAGAACACTTCCAGACAGTCCTGTAAAGGCTCCAGAGAAGGAGACTCCACAACCTCTCTGGGCAGCCTGTGCCAGTGTTCTGTGAACCTTACAGTCAAGGAGTTGCCCCTTGTGTTGAGGTGGAATCTTCTGTGCTGCAGCTCCTATCCATTGCTCCTTGGCTTATCCAAGGGAGCAGTGAGCAGAGCCTGTCCCCGCACCCCCACCTCCTGACCACTTCTCAGATATTTATAAATATTCATCAAATCCCCTCTCAGTCTTCTCTTCTTCAGACTAAGCAGCCCCAGGTCCTTCAGCCTCTCCTCATCAGGCAGTGCTCCAGTCCCCAAACCATTCTCGTAGCCCTCTGCTGGACCCTCTCCAACAGATCCCTGTCCCTCTGAAACTAGGGAGCCCAAAACTGAACTGAGGATCGGGTCTCACCAGAGCAGAGTAGAGGCAGAGGAGAACCTCCCTTGATCTCCTGCACTCACTCTTCCCAATACACCCCAGGATCCCCTTGGCCTTCTTGTCCCCCAGGGCACATTGCTGTGCCATGGATGTTCTCCCCCAGCACTCTCAGCTCCCTCTCCTTGGGGCTGCTCTCCAGCAGTCCCCTCCCAGCCTGTCCTGCTGCACTTTATTCTTCCTCCCCAGGTGCAGGACTCTGCACTTGTCCTTGTTGAACCTCATTTGGTTCCTCTGTGCCCAGCTCTGTCTGTGCAGGTCTCACTGGATGGCCTCACAGCCTGCAGCTAGATCAGCCAAGCCTCTCATTTTGGTGTCATCATCAATCTGGCTGAGCAGACTCTGTCTGTCTGTGCCCTCATCAATGGCATGGCTTTTATGGATTCACTGGGTAGGCACAGTGCAGAGTAGCTGCTATCCTCTACTGTAGAGAGCTGGATACATCCATTCAAATACAATGTTGATTTCCTGAAATATGGAAATATTTCCTGTAATCTTGCTTTGGCATTTGAGGTCCATCTGGTGTGGGTTGTTTCTAATGGAATTAATTTTCTCCCCTTGTTATGGTTTTCCTGGACTCTGCACATCCCACAAACCCACTTCTGTGTAAATGCTTCTGCTTCCCCTTTCCCATATTAAGGAGGGAGAAGAGTTTATACTGAGTTTACTCTCACACTCCAATCCAAGACACAGTGCCTATGCTCACAGCCTACTGCAACCCAAGGTGCCAGAAGGATGTTGTAAAATATTTCATCCACACATCACAGACTTAAGGTTGGCTAAATCACAGAAACATCCAGGTTGGAAAAGCTCCTCAGGATCCCCAAGTCCAACCTAGAACCCTACGCTACGAGACTGACCTTAAACCATAGCCCCAAGCACCACATCCAAACCACCCTTAAACACATCCAGGGTAGCAAAGCCCCTCAGGATCCCCAAGTCCAACCTAGGACCCTACTCCACATGATTCACCTTAAACCATAGCCCTAAGCACCACATCCAAACCACCCTTAAACACATCCAGGGTGGCAAAGCCTCTCAGGATCCCGAAGTCCAACCTAGGACCCTACTCCACATGATTCACCTTAAACCATAGCCCTAAGCATCACATCCAAACAACCTTCAAACACATCCAGGGTGGGTGACTCCACCACCTCCCTGAGCAGCTCATTCCTGTGCCTGACCACTCTCTCCATGGAAAACTTTTTCCTAATATCCAATCTAAACCTCCCCAGTCTCAGCTCCTGACTCCAAACTGTTACAGCTCAAGCACTGTGAGCCAGTGGCCCTGGCCAGATGCTCACCTTTGAGTTCTGCATGCATCAAAATTAGCCAGGACTGAGGTCCCAGTCAAAAACACTTTCTAATAACTGATGTTCATGTGAAAGTCCACCTCTTCTGCTCTGCCTGTGTAGCCTCAAAAGGAAGATGTCAGTAACTGCTTCCTCCTTGTCTATCGATTCAAAGCAGGATCTGATAATCATAGAATCATAGAATGGTTGAGGTTGGAAGGGACCTCAAAGCTCAGCCAGTTCCAACCCCCCTGTGCCATAGGCAGGGACACCTCCCACTAGAACAGGTTGCTCAAGGCCTCATCCAACCTGGCCTTGAACACCTCCAAGGAGGGAGCAGCCACAACCTCCTTGGGCAACCTGTGCCAGTGTCTCACCACCCTCACTGCGAAGAACTTCCTCCTAACATCCAGTTTCAATCTCCCCTCTGCCAGTTTAAACCCATTCCTCCTCATCCTGTCATTACAAGACCTTGTCAATAGTCCCTCCTCAGCCTTCCTGTAGACCCCTTTCAGATACTGGAAGGCTACTATAAGGTCTCCTCAAAGCCTTCTCTACTCCAGGCTGCAGAGCCCCTACTCTCTCGTAGCCTGTCCTAATAGCAGAGCTGCTGCAGCCCTCTGAGCAATGTCCAATCTAAACCTTCCCAGTCTCAGCTTCCTTCACTCCTATTTCATATCCTCAGTCACTAACAGTACCTCCTGTTGGCACTAGGATCATCCCCGGCAGCACTGTTCTGAAGGACCATGTTGTTCAGCAGCAGGGCTCATCAAACAGTCTCACAGGGGCTGGAAGCCCCCAAGGAAGCACAGCATCCCAGGAACAGTGTCCATCTCCTGGGGCAGACATGCCCTGCCTGTATCCCAACCAAAGGTCAAGCCAATATCTGGGTTTGGAAAGAAATAGCCTGAGTAGGAATGGTGCTGGAATGAACTCCCCCCAAAAAATCCACAAGCCTAAGAAGTGCATTTTGGGGTGCAACTGAAGCAGAGCCAGAGCCAGAAGCCTTTGGAGGCATCAATTTCCCTTTCTCCCCTTCTGCAGACACTTCAGTGACTTGCTCCAAATTTCTCAGATATGTTTTTTTTTGTCTTTTCACTTCTACCCTGTCTACTTCCAGCCAGCTTTTCCTCGTCACAAAGGCTCAATGTGAAAATGAGAGGTTTATTCTGTTCTCATTTATTCTTCTAAATCTCCCTTTACTAGTTCTGAAGTTCTCCTACTCTGCTCTCCTCAGACCCCACCTGGAGTACTGTGTGCAGTTCTGGAGCCCCCAGCACAAGTAGGACATGGAACTGTTGGAGGAGGGCCACGAAGATGATCAGAGGGCTGCACCAGCTCTGCTGTGAGGATAGGCTGAGAGAGTTGGGGCTATTCAGCCTGGAGAAGAGAAGGCTGCCAGGAGACCTTGGAGCAGTCTTCCAATATCTGAAGGGGGCCTACTGGAGGGCTGGGGAGGGACTATTGACAAGGACTTGTTATGACAGGAGAAGGGGTAATGGGTTTAAAGTGTCAGAGGGGAGATTGAAACTGGATGTTAGGAGGAAATTCTTCACAGTGAGGGTGGTGAGACACTGGCACAGGTTGCCCAGGGAGATTGTGGCTGCTCCTTCCCTGGAGGTGTTCAAGGCCAGGCTGGGTGAGGTCTTGAGCGACCTGATCCAGTGGGAGGTGTCCCTGCCTATGGCACAGGGGGGTTGGAACTGGATGATCTTTGAGGTCTCTTCCAACCTAAACCATTCTATGATTCTATGATTCAAAAGTTTCTTGTGAACGAGGCTGTGTTTTCCACAACCATCCTTCAGGGTTCTTCATTGCGCAATCAGGTTTCAGCCCAGCTTTTCATAAAGTTATTTCAGTGACTTGCTCCAAATTTCTCAGATATGGGTTTTTTTTTTATTTTCACTTCCACTCTGTTTACTTCCAGCCAGCTTTTCCTTGTCACAAGGACTTAGGAGGAAGTTCTTCATAGCGAAGGTGGCAAGACACTGGCACAGGTTGCCCAAGGAGGTTGTGGCTGCTCTCTCTCTGGACATATTCAAGGCTGGGCTGGATGAGGTCTTGAGCATCCTGATCTAGTGGGAGGTGTCCCTGCCTATGGCACAGGGGGGTTGGAACTTGATGAGCTTTGAGGTCCCTTCCAACCTAAACCATTCTATGATTCTATGTGAGAAGAGGAGGTTTATCCTGTTCTCCTTTATTCTTCTAAGGGTGAGCGAGGCTGCGTTTTCCACAACCCTCCTTCAGGGTTCTTCATTGTGCAATCAGGTTTCAGCCCAGCTTTTCATAAACTGGTCTACATTACACAAGAGGGACTTTTTTTCCCCTCTTCT
>VWZI01018510.1:0-11969 GCA_013396835.1 Psilopogon haemacephalus | reverse complement strand
GCCTATGGTGGGGGGTTGGAACTAGATGATCTTTGAGGTCACTTCAAACCTAGACCATTCTCTGATTCTGTATGTGGATATATATATAGGAAAATAAATGGCAAAGATTTAAGAAAATTAACAAACTTTTGAAAAAAAGAGTGGTCTAGATGGCAAAGAATGTTTTTCAAAGTCAGTCTTGCAAGAATTAAGACATGTTATGTGGATATGATGTTTTTGGAGTCTTACTACAGTATGATTTCACTAAATTATGTATTCAACTAAACTTTGGACTGCACTAAAAATTTTCTGCAGTCTAATCATTAAAACCTAGACTGATTAAATTTTCACTCCTTCAGTCAGATTCTTACAAAAGGCAGGGTGTAGGGAGTGTTACCATCACTGAAAAAATACAAAACGGAACACATCCCCAAAATTTCTTTGCATGTTTGGCAGTTATTGCTTGCATTTTTGAGATCTTTTATAGAAGTAATGGGACTCTGAATTACCAATATCACAATAACATCATCTAAATGGCATGGCCAAATACTACCAATCTACCAGGATTTTTCACCTATAATACCTTTGCTATAAAATGTAAATTAATTCAATATCCTCTGCTACTAGTATTTTTTTCACACTACCATTTTTTATTTATATATTTTACANAAAGTATTTTTTATATTGTCAGTGGTGTGTAGATGCTGTATGAACAGAAAATCATATGAAGAGATTCTTTGGCCTAAAGGAGTGCTCCAAAGCCACAGTAATCTTTTGTGGTTGAACACTGACCAGAAGCCTTATATAAAGACAATTAGTGTAAATTTTGTAAGTGACCTTAAAATAATAATCAAAAGATTAGTTATTCTATCAAGGGAATCTAAATAATGTGCCTTTTTTTGTTGTTTTCTCTAGGTCTTGTTTCAGCCAAAGGTATCTTTGTAAACAAGAATAAAACAGCATGAAAAATAACTGTCTTGAAATAGCTTTAATTAGCTGCCTTGCAAATCTCTGATAAACTGTCACAAGATAACAGCAAAATACCCTGATGTAGTCAACCAGCTTTCACTCCCAGTTTCTGTTTTAACTTAGAGCCATTGTGAAATTCTTCTGTATTCCACTTAGAGTGGAATTCTGAGCATTTTCATTGCTTCAGAAGGAATTTTATGTGTAGAGTGCCTGTAGAGTCAGATTAATATTAGTCTTTTGTAGCAAGTAATTCACCACAATATTTAATTTCTCAAAATAAATTGTTATTCTCACCATCAGAGCCACAAAAGGCAAACTTGAAATAACTAGGCAAAACAGTCACAGTGTCCTGACACTTCAGTGTATTGTTGAAACACAAAAGGGTTTTCACACAAGAAGGAACTAGGATGGAACCTGGGTGATGGTAATTCCTCTTTTATTCAAATACTGGAAGGAATCCCCTGAAAAACTTATGTGGCCTTATGTTTTTCCTGTGTGGCTCTTCTGAGAGACTGTCAGCATCTGAAGGCCACAATACAACATCAAGTACTAGAAACAAAGATGCAGGCAGGTAGTGGGGAATTTCAGTGGTTGTGCCACCAGCTGTCAACAGAGCAAACAATGTTTTGCTTTTGAGTCCTTACACAGCTCAGAATTTCACCTTAACTTGCTCTGCTGCATTTGCCAAGGTTCACTTTTGTTTCAGAGTATTTTAAATAGATGTTGGTGTTTGGTTTTATTTCAACATATTTGTAGAGTTTCATTTTACATCATCTTCAATTTCAGATATACAGCAAATAGAGATATTTTCCTGGTTTCTATTATTCATACAGCCATTCAACAGTTTGAGATCTTGCTCTCTCCTATGACCTTACTGCATGTTCTGACTCAATACTGTCTTAAAAGCAGTTACAGGAATTTTCATTTAGTGAAGAAGTGCAGACTGTATTTCTTTTATTTGACTAAGCTGTTTCCTATTACTTAGTGTACTCTCTTGAAAGTAATGTTTCATAATGGTTGTTAGATTTCAAATCAGCTATTACACTGTCTAAATGGAACAGTAAATCAATAATGGATGATATACAAATTGTATATAATAGCTAGAATGCAGGGGCAGGGGGGAGTTGCCTTAAGGTGTTACATTTAGTAATCACTGTGATATTTATTGAAAAAATATTGAAGTGCTATAAAAATGGGAGGAGAAAATGTACTGTTAATATGCATACCCTTACACATCATTATTTTTGAAAACCTGATCGATTAGTATGCTTCATCATATGCCTTATTTTCTATGTTTCTTTTGAAACCAGATTACAGCTTTGTGGAATACTCTAACAATAGATGTTACCAATTGTATTTCAACACAACTCAGTGCTTCACAGTTTTGTGTAGAAGAAGTTTCTAATGTGATAATTTGTCATGTATTCATTTCTATGTGGTACTCAAAAAGAAACATAATAACTGCACAGTAAACATTGGCATTGTGGTTAACATTACTAGAAAATGTAATACTGGTATAGACAGAATAAAAAATAAAATTCAACTCTGATTCTGTGTTCGTGCTGTGCTTCTTTTCTCCTTTAGTAAACAGAAGATGAGAATTTACAATTATTGCATAGTGAAGACCTAGATTGCTTAATGGAAAATGATACCTAAATATAACCCACTTTTCACAAGTTCATATGTAGCTCAAGCTTGAATTTTCTTGAAAATTATTCACAATGCAACAGTATCCCATGAGGTTCTGCAGTAAATTGAAGCTTATTAGTCAAACGTGTATCTTTTTTTCTGCCTCATTCTTTCCATCTCACCTGGCAAAGAAGCTTGGAATGCTGAAGTATACATTTCTGTCCTACAACCATCATGAAAAGAATCTGCTTTTACAAGTAGCTTGGTTCATGATGCAATGCACTAAATAGATCGTCAAGAAAATTGGACAAATTCCAGTTGAACAGCTACTATTCAAATTGATAGTGACAGCTCATTCTGAAAAAAAAAAAAAAAAAGTTATTTTCTAATGATTGATATGAACTCAAAGGGGTGTGAAGAACCATAGTGTTCATATTGCTCATGAGCTCTTGACAGTTTGGCACATCCCTAATGCTGATTAGGAACAAGCCAGGACACTGCAGCTTGTAGTCACAGCTTATAGCCCACATTAAATTATTTGATTCACAGGGACACTCAATACACTGAGATATGCCAAGGATTTTGAAATTCAGTGACCTTTTTATTGAGTATCTCAGTGTCTATGAGGACTGTATTGAGTGACAAAAAGATAATAGGAGAATATTAACAGATAATAATTAAACTGAGCAAGTGACCTTGATGATACACTGTTCTCTGTTGAACTACAGATATTTATAGAGATATAAAACAATGAAAAAACATTTAAAAATGGAATTATTTTAAACACTTGTGTGCATTCTTCATGTTTGACATGTAAATAGAAGAGCAGCTGGTACTTCAGAATGCTTTTCCAGTGCTTATGTATACATTTCATATTTTACCTGTGCAAATGTTAATGTTACTAGAATTATTGTCTTGAAGCCCTTTGTCTGACATCCTTTCTCCATGGCAGTACTAGTTGTGGTGGTTTTGCAGTTACCTGCCCCCCCACCTTTTGATATAAACCCCGGCTAGGACTCAGAACACCGGAAGTTGATAAATGAAGCTTTATATTTACAGCAATGCATAATATATAAGCAGATATTTACAGATATATAAAATGAAAAGGTAATACAGAAACACCACACCCCTCCCAGAGACCAAAATCCCCAAGAGGGGTAACCAACCACCCCTACCACCACTCCCCCCTTCCCCAATCTTATCTCACCACCTGTTGATGTTGAAGATAGGCAGAGGTAGAATGGCCAGCGGGGTTAGCAGCAGAAAGAAGTTAGTAGTATTACTGAGAATTAGCTAACAATGCAGAGAGACAAAGGAACCATGCAAGAGAAGCAGCCGCAGCCCAGAGCGGTCTGAAACCGTCTCCCTGTCTGTGTTTGGGTTATACTTTTAAAAACAAGGTTTTTTTCTTTCTCAGTAAAGCTANAATCTTATCTCACCACCTGTTGATGTTGAAGATAGGCAGAGGTAGAATGGCCAGCGGGGTTAGCAGCAGAAAGAAGTTAGTAGTATTACTGAGAATTAGCTAACAATGCAGAGAGACAAAGGAACCATGCAAGAGAAGCAGCCGCAGCCCAGAGCGGTCTGAAACCGTCTCCCTGTCTGTGTTTGGGTTATACTTTTAAAAACAAGGTTTTTTTCTTTCTCAGTAAAGCTATGGGTGAAGTGACATCCTGTGTTTTCCTCTCTCAGCCAATAGTCTTAATTTCTCACTCAAATTCTCCAATTAGTTCAAACCAGCACACTAGTACAAGGATGTTTTTTATGTAACTTCTTCAGCCAGCCATTTTTTCTCAGCTGGCCTTTGCAAAATGTCAGCATCAGGAAATGCAGCATTCACAATCACCTTACAAACATCGGTAAGATTTCTGTGCATGAAGACCAGTCTGATATCTCCTATTTATTAATGAATCACTGTTTTCCTCCTGTACCACAAAATATGATGGTAAATTTAAACCTGCATTTGAATTCCATGACGTTCCACTCCTAATTCCATGCCAGTGAGACTCAAACATCTTTCTTTTTCCTGTATGTCAAGGTGTTGTGGTGTCAAAATTGTCAAAAATTGGCCTGTACATGTTCTGGCTTGCCCAGACATGCTTTTCTGCTCTTCTTCTATCTGTCTGGGGAGAACTAATAATGGAAAACAGGACAAAAGACCTGGAGCCATGGAGTCTGAGCACTCTGGCTTACCCAACTTGTTTTTCTCCCGTTTGCATCCTGTGGTAAACAAATTACGTGTGCTTGGCTTGTGCTAAGCTTGTGCTAGGCCTATGTGTCTTCCCTGATATGGTCATAGCAAATGTGTGGCTTCACCCAAATATGGTCAAGCTTGGTTTACTGCCACGCCACTTGGATAATCTATGTCCAAAGGCCCACCAATCTCAGGCATTACAGATAAACAGATAAGCAGGTAACACAATGGGGTTTGCCATTGTTCCATGCTTTCCAGTTATTCTGTGTTCTGCTGTATCCACGCCTGTTGCCTACCAGCAATGATAATGCACTATTGCTTTATAGCATAATTCTGCTTAGCTATAATTCAGCCTGCAAACTGCTTCAAATTTACCAGGAGCAACTCTAATTGCTTTCAGTTGATAGCTGCATACAACAGCCAGCATGACACACCCGCTGAGACACATTGCAAGATATCTGCCTGCACCTGCCGGAGCAGCCTTCCATCTCCTGAGACAAGCAAGCCCTGGAGACACATAGATCATCCAAAGAAAGCCACAGCCAGGTCAGAAAACATCTGCCTCTCCTTCCCCAGCAGCCTGTGGAGCCAGGAAGGAACTCTGAAGTCTCAGCATCAGCCAGTGGCCAGACCAGCCAGAAAACCAACCGACAGAACTCCCTGCAAGTGTTTGGGGTACTGTGTTAATATTGCTAGGTCGAGAAATATTTGTGAGCAAATACCTTAAGCTTTTGTCATTACCTAGCTTCTGCCTAAGCAGAAATGCCCTGAGTCCATCTAGTGGCCAAGCAAAGTAATTAACTGCAAGAAACCTCTTCCAGTTTCGTTGAGTTCAATTGGATTTAATTGTTTATATATATTGATAGTTAATACTAGATCTAGATATTGTTTATGTAATGCATTCCATGGCTGTTATAATTGAACCAGTTTATTAATAAAATTAGTGGTCAGTGTGGTAAAGAAGTTTGAATATCAATATTAATAAACAATATTAATTTTCAAAAATAGTCTCACATTAATTAATCAAAGCCCTTCCATCACAATAGGAAATGAAACAGAGAAAATGAGGTATTTCACAAGACTGAAGAAGGTTCTTTTTCCTCTTGAAGCAACCTGCAGACAAAAACCAGTCCCCAGGAGTCAGATGATGAACAGAAGATGCTGTCACCAGATATTGGCAGGGAAGAAAATCACTGCCTTGACTTCTTTAATTCCAAATGGTGAAGGCAGCCATCTTTCCGTCCATCAAACGGTACAGTAAGTATGCACACTTTCTACAGGGAAAATAAATTAATCTTGTGGAGGAAAATGCAAGGGATAGTAGTCATCTCCTCTACTTGTACAGAAAAAGCCAGTACCATAACCTTATTCTGAATGTCTTGAGTGAAAAATGTGCACTGTATTCATAATCAGCTTCAAATTCACTATTACAGTAAAGTTTATCTATTTTTTTGTTTGATATTTTTATGGGGTATGGTACATGGGCTGTACCATGTACTAACTGAAACTGACATGCAGATTGAGGAAAATGAAAAGTGTTAGAGAATAGGAATGCTCATTCATAGATCAAATTGAACTAACCTTAAAAGGGTAGCAGGCAAGTTAGTGACATAGGAGAAAGTTTAACTTGCATTTCTAGTATTTTTGCAGCAGGTAGGTAAGTTCTCAATGACCTTGGAAGAATTTTGTGTGTAACATTGTCACTAGAGTGAGCTACCTTAGAGTATTGTTCAATGTATAGTATTGTGTTTGCCTTTTCAACATTAGCTGCTTTATTGCTTCTCTGGATATTGTATAATTGAATGAATTTATACTTTTTGCTACTGTATACACAATGCATGTGCACAAAATTGTATCTTGACTGAATTCCTTGACATAATGTCCCTCAGGTAGAATGTAAGAGCAGGGGTGAGATACAGCAATCCAATTTCTTATTAGTAGCCCTCTATCCTCCACTACAAAAGAGGAGCTCTGAGTATACAGTGATCTTCTACACCAATACTGCTTTCTTGAATGAATCAAACTGACTTTATTAACTTCATTACATTAAGATTCAAAGTACATAGCTCTCTCTGTCACTAACTCTGAACAGTAGATCCACCTTTAAAGGATATGAGTAGCGGGACAGCTTTCATGAAATTTGTGGTGCAATATATCAAAAGGCAGCGGGAACAAACTGTTAGAACAGGAGCAAAGCAATGGTAAGGCCAGATTGTTCCTATTTGATTCATTGCCCATATTAATAAATTTTGTCAGAAAGATATTATAGTATTACAAAATCATAGATCTATTCATGAAATGTTGCACTTCCCCACCAGATGAGATCTAAATACCAAAGGAATAGAGAAAGCCATTCTAAAAATTCTCTCTTACTCTTCATTTAATATCTCCTTATGACAAGGGAAGACAAGTAGTGGTAATAGACAGATTAATTGTCTGAGGACACCTTTGTATTCAGTTTAGATGCCTAGATAAAAATGTCTGGATCACTTGGATCTTATTGAACCTTTGGCTTAATATGTGATATACACTTGATAACATTCTGCATCTACTGTACACCTGGGGTTGCCAGTTAAATATACTGCTACATAATATGTATAGTGATCCTAAGTCTAATATTGATGGCAGTTGTCATTACAGCTCAATTAGATTTATGAGAATAAATTACGCAATGAGTTTGTGTAAGGCTTCTTACATATACAGAGATTAAATAGGCATACACTGTGTATTTTTTTCAGCATAATGCATCTTTTTCAAATGTTTACCTTCCAATAAGGTGTGTGTAGTGGAAGGCCTAATAGGACAAAATAGGCTTGAACATATCCTGGCTTGGCCAATCATGTTTTTCTGCTCTCCCTCCTTCTGCTGACAGGAGAAGTACCCATGGGAAAGCAAGACAAAAAGGCCTGGTGCCACCATGTCTGTCCAAACTTGTTTACAGGGTACCCACTCATGTTTGTACACTTGTTTGTGTTCTGCTCTAAAAGGTAAAAGCAAGCCCTGTCTTCACCTAGTATAGTTAAGTTTGGCAAAGTGCCATTCTGATTGGCTAATCTGTGTCCAAAGGCCCATTAGACTCAGGCTACACTGATAAAAAAAGATAAGCAGGTAAAGACAATGTGCTTGCTGCTGCCACCATTGTTTCTGCCTTATGCACTCTGATTCTGTCAGTGCTACTGCCTCTTTGCATCCTTCCATACTTTACTATAAGCTAACTCCACCACAAAGTAACAAACCCTGATATATTGGGCTTGTCTGCCTGGAAACTGCCTAGTTCAAGTTTACCAGGAATAATCACAAACACGTCCGCACATTAGACTTGCTTAGCCAGCATGATACCTTGCCAAGACTGCATATTTGCAAGACATCCTGTCTGCAAGTCTTGTGCCAAGACCAGGAAGCCCTGGAAGGGACACACAGGTCATCCAGAAGGAACCAGGACTAAGTCAGAGATTGTCTGCTTCTCTCCCAGCACCTCTGTTAAGAGCCTGGGAAGATCAGAAGCCCTCAATAGTGTTGGGATGCACTAGAAGGCAGCCAACCTTGGATCTCACGGGTAGCGCAGAGGCCGAGCCTGAGGCCTCTGTTTTCCCATAGCAAGTAGTTTCCTCCTACAGAGAGTCAGAGATAAGGGAAACATCTGGCTTGGGATAACAACTTGTCATGAATATTAATGAATGGGTTTGTGCTTAATTGTACCAATTAGTATGCTTCTGGCTAGGATGGATAGCATCTTGCAGAACTTGCGTGGCCGAATCAGAATTGGACACGTTTGCTTTCTGCTAATGAGTTAACAGTATAAAAGTGTGATTCGGTCCCTAATAAAGTGGACACTGCGTCAATCATGTCGGTTTGGCATAAGTGATTCCAGCTCCCTCTCAACACAATAGCCAACAAAACACTGACAGAACTCCCTAAGAGTATTGTCTGAAGTTGTAGTTAGCCCTGCGAGTCAGGAAATAATTTTTTTTTTGTGAGTAACTACCCAAAGCCTCTTTAGAAAACCTTTAGTAAAACTCTGTAAGAAATTATCTAATTGCAAGTGCCTTCTGCCTTAAACAGAAAGGATCTTTCTGAGTCCATTTAGTGGGCAAGCAGCATATTGACCACAAGAACTTCTCTTTCAGTTCAATTGAGATTAATGTTGTGTTATTGCTAGTTATTTGTTCTAGATTCAGATATTCATGACCATTGCACAGACCCTCATCATTATTAAAAATTACCAGGCAGTCAGCGAGATTCCTGAATATCGAAATTAATTAAAAATATTATTTTTTTAAAAAATGCAATTTCACATTAATACTCTCCATTACAGTATGTTCATTAAAAAAAAAAAAAAGCTCAGTTAACTTACTTTACTTTTTTCAATTCTTCAGTAAGAAATCTCTCTACAGCTTTTTTCCAAAACTGAACAATACCACAAAACTAAACACAGAAGGCTACAAGAATGACTGATAGCTAAATATACCACAGACACATTTATATATTGCTAAAAAAAGAATAGACACAAGAAAGTCTTTTGACTTCTTTGGAGATACATGGTGTGTAAAAAACCCAAAATTGGCAATAAAAATGTCAGGTTTGTGTTTTCTAATTTTTTCCTCCTCTTTCCCACATAGCAGGAATCTTTTCCATACTATTTTCTTGTGGGAATTAGTATGGTTGAAGTTTCACTGCCCTTATTTTTAGAGACTGCGTAGAGGATAGGACTGAGAGGAAAAACTGGTAAGGAGGACAAAGAACACTTTGTAAGTAATGAATTGAGGCAATGGAGAGGCTTTGATGCTCCTCATCCCCCGAACATATGCTTTTTGGCCTTGAGGAGGAAGGCAAACTATCTTTTAGATTGTGGGAGAAAGTTTTCTTTTTATGCCAATTATTATAGACTGTCTGTTGTTTACCTGTGCTGTACTCGACATGATAAAGGTATGTAAACCCTCAGATTATTAGAATAAATGTTCTTACTTGAGTTCTCACTGGATCTGATGTGTGGACCATGACCTTCTCCTGCATTTTCCATTAAAGAGCCTTCAAATAATATTTTATAACATAGTTTTTATCTTATTTACATTATTTCTTTAGATTTATTTTTACTTATCAGAATAATTTCAAAGCTGTGTGAAAACACATACACACAACTACTTAATGTTTTTTCAAGTTTTGCTATCAACAACAACACACTAAGAAAATTTGTTATATCTTTTCCTTATCTTGGTTATTTAGACTCTCGTTTCCACAGGATAGGGAAAAAAACCCAAACAAAACAAAAAGTCAATAATAATCTCCTTTTTTTTTTTTTTTTAAAGGAAAGGCTTATATATTTTATCATGTTTTCTGGTTTGCATTTTCACCTGTTCTTTCATTTGCTTGTGGTTATAAAGTAGTTTCTTTTCAAAAGTGAAAAAAATACGGAGTTTTTATATTTAGATGTATTTTTATGTTTGGATAAATTCTTGGTCTCTTAAGTGCCCTTGAATATTGCCGAAGTCAAGAGTTAAGTACATGAAGAGTGCTCAAATAGAAAAATTTTATGTTCTAAAGTTCTGCAAGATCTGTAGTTTCAAGTTTAATTTAGTAATGCTTCTCAAGGACAATATACAATGATGCCTCCTTTGTCTTACATACAATTTTTTGAGAACGGTGGTTTTCCAAGTAGCCAGTATTCTGCTGTCTTTCCTTCTTTCCTTCTGAAAGTTCACACTGTTGGCCTGCTCTAAGAGCAACTGCCACATCCTAAAACAAAAAAAAAAAAAAGGCAACAAAAAAGGCAACTAGGAGAAACTGTGTGGGTGTCATTTTCTTTCCTTGACACAAAATTCTGGTCAGAAGATTTGACCTGCTAGAAGACAGTCTAGATTTACTATTTTACACACCTTTAGACCCACAGACTAACAAATCTCCACCTGTGGCAACTGTATCTAACCTGCTTTAGACTAGCAGGGAGGCCCTTGGCCTCATTGTGTCTCAGGTTTTGATCCTTCAAAAAAGTGCATTTCAGTCTTTTATTAAATGTTTGTTTGATGAAAAATCACACAAACTACCTTGGAGGAGAAATTCAAATCCAAGCTTTTCCTTCTCTCAGGTAAGTGCCCTATTCAATGAGCTCGAAAGTTATGGTCTGATGAATCTTAAATTATTTCTGCACAGTGGCACAGCTTTGAGAGGAAAATCGCCTTAAGCCTAATCATTAGGTAGTCTCACAGGAAATGACTGCTTTTTTAACATTCTAACACAGAGAAGGGCACTGAAGTGTATATGAGAACAGCCTAACACCATCTTGTTCTGCAACAGGGTATGTTGCTTTACCATCCCTCAAAATCTTTAAAATAAAACTGACTTTCTCCTTTTTATGGGAGGGACAGATTGATACCAAGCCCCATGAAGCCATGTGAATTCTGAGCTAATTTAACAACTCCTTACACGGTCTTGCAGGTCAAACAGTGCCTTCCAATGTCTTGCAAGGCAATGAAGTCAATGATTAGAAAGTGAAATTAAAAGCCTCCTCCACCTAAAGCCTATTCCAGTTTCCAGATAAGGCAGCTTAATCATTTAATGCACTGGTCATGAATAAAAATTGCATTGGGAGGATTCACATCTCTCTGTATGAATGGCCCAGGACGTCTAGAAACCTGTTTGGCAAATTCATGACAGAGTCGGCTGTTGCAATGCTGAACTTCACATAGAGACAAGTGGATATTTAAAAAAAAATTGCTAAACGTTGAAACATTTTTGATAATGTGGTTATTCATTCCATTGGGAGTATTTCAAGTAATACTTGTTTTTAGAGTTCTTCAAAACTGACTGAGACACTATTTCTTTAAACCAAAAATATTTTACAGATAGTGCTATTACATTTTCTTAGTCATCTTTTCTACTTACAACAGGTATTAATGTTTCAGTAGTTTCAATTTCCTCTTGACTATAAAATTTGAGCATGAAATTCAAGGCAGGAAGAGACCAAGTTTTTGATCTAGTAATGATTTAAGTGCTGTCATTAAAAATCACAAAGTGACTTTTGTCCCTTTCTTTGAAATGTTACTGTACATTTTATATTTTCTTAAAATACAGGAACAGTGGACAAGGGAAGGGCAACTGATGTCATCTAACTGGACCTGAGTCAGGCGTTTGGCCCTGTCCCACATGATATCCTGGACACCAAACTGGAAAAACATGGACTTGATGGGTGGACAGCTCGCTG
>VWZI01018505.1:5022-17544 GCA_013396835.1 Psilopogon haemacephalus | reverse complement strand
CCTTCCCTGCATCATGACCTATACTTTCCTCCCTGCCTTGTCTCCACAGGAAAAAAATACATAACACAACTTCATTCCACAGTGTCTCTTTAATATATCATTTACTTTGCACAGTCATTACAATATTATCCAATCTACACTATTTTGAAATAAAAATAAAACCAAACATGACACTTTTTTAAACTGGAGGAGAGGTTCTTCTATGTGGGTATCTGACAGAACATGATGAGTCTGTTGTCTTCTGTTCAGAGGGGGAGTCTGACCTGCTGGGGCTTCCTCCTCAATAACAGTTCTGCCACTTCAATAATGCAGACAGAAGGCAGATGGCACACTGACAGTGTTTGGGAGGCAGCAGGAAAGGTGGAAGAAGGCTCTTTGAGGATGCCCCCTTAAACTTCCTACTGCTTTGTACAATGAATCTATGTAAATTTGCTCCTTTGTGTTTAGTGGGTATGAACATCCTCCTTAACCTAACATGAGGGAAATAATTGTTGAAAAAAAAGCTTGTAATAACATTGAAAAGCTTTTAATAAAAATGAAGTCTTTTCTGGATCACTCAGCTTACGGGGCAGAAGTGGTTGTGTTTCTCAGCCATAAGGCTGTTGATTAAGGAAGCACATGTTGGGTGGGAAGATGCACTCTTGTTCCTGGGTGGAATGCAGCAGTCGTCATTCAATGGGAAAAGGGGTGGGGGGGAAAAAGAGGGAGAGAGAGAGGGGGAAGGGGAAAAAAGGAGGAAAAGGAACACTGTTCAAAACATTCTCATCCTGTAATACTACTTTCTTCTTGAATAGTCCTCCGGCCACTGAAATTCACTGCGGGACTCCTTTTCCACCCTGTATGGTTCAGAATCTTTTCAATTGTTTAGCCAAAAAAAAAACAAACAAATGAGCAAACAAAAAAATTGTTTACTTTCACAAGAAGATGGAGACTTCCCAATAGGTTCATGGAGTGAGAGACCCTTTCAGAAGGATTGCAGGAAACACCTGGGAAAGAAAAGGACACTTCAGATTTAGGGTTCTTTTGAAGCCTGCACCAACAGAACTTAAAAGTCTTTTAAATGCTTCTTTTATACCCGGTTGACACACAGCTCCATTAAAACCCTCAGCTAATTTGTAATCAGAGATAGGAGAAAGCATAGAAGCAGCATTTGGATTTCTTCTGTAAGGCTTGCTGCAAGCACCCTTGAAAAAAAAAAAAGACAGCTACATTTTACCACTTAATGGGGCTCTAATAACTGTGTGACCATAAGCCATTAGGTTCTTCATCTGAGAAGTGATTAATTTCCAGGGAACATATGTTAAGAAAAACATAGCTTCTCTCCCCAGACCTCTTCCCAGTGTCAATGCTTGGTATTTACTGACAGAAAAATAATTTAAAGAAGGAGACTAAAACTTAGAAGAATAAAGTAAAAAAACAAAAAAAACCCCAAACCACAATAGTGTTCAGGTTAAACAAAAAAAAACAAAACCCATAATGATACCAGTGTTCAGGTCACTAGAGAGAAGACAAATATTGCCACAGTTTCTGGAAAGCTCAATAAAGCAAGACAATAGTCATGAGCAGGAAAAAAATATTGCAGCTAAGTCAGAGTGAGCATGAAGTGAAACTGAGCAATGCAAGGTCACAAAATGGCTGCAATTGCTTGAAAAAAAGCTTTCTTTTTTTCCCCTCTTTCTCCCTCTGGAATGTATCTGTTTGCCACATTTGAATGGGTTTCCTTTGGGAGAGCAAGGTGTAACTGAGGGACAATGTGGTTATCATCCTACCAGCTTCCGTCTCCTGGCTCCAGACCTTAGCCATGCTGAAGTTCCATGACAAAGGCTTCCTCTCATCTTAGCTCTAAAATTTTCATTGAAATTTTTCAGTTATTCCATTCCTCTAAAGACTTAACTTGAAGAACATTGCAATTAGAAAAGCCCTCTAAGATCATCAGGTCCACACATCAACCTAACATCACCATCAAACCACATCCCCACGTACCATGGCCATACAGTTTTTGAACAAGTCCAGGGATGATGGCTCCACAACCTCCCTGGGCAGCCTTTTATAATCCCTGCCCACTCCTGATCTGCAACCTAACCCTCCTGGCAACAATTTCAGGCCATTTCCCCTCCTTCTATCACCTGGTACTAGGGAGAAGAGCCCAACCTCACTTTCTGGGAGCTGTACAGTGATGAGGTCTCCCCTCAGCCTCCTCCTCTCCAAGCTAAAGACCCCCAGTTTCCCTAGCTGCTCCTTATAAGATTTCATCTCTAGACCCTTCACCAGCTTTGCAGCCCCTCTTACATAGCTTATATATGACAATTTATGCATGTGTGTGTCTATCCAGGATGGAGCTCATCAAGGGAGCTTAAAGTGCTGTCTACAGTGCTATTGTGTAAGAACATCTCACCAGGGTTTCCAGGGGCTTCAAATGTTTCAGAAATAGTGAACAACTAAACCTGTCTTTAGAAGCCCCTGCATATTTTGTGAGCTCAAGTATCAAAGCCATCTCTTTCACCTGTCTCACTCCAGAAGTGCCTGGAACAGCTAGCGGAACGCAGGGGTTACATAAAATTGTATACACTATTTATGTATTATTGTCTCCAACACATATGTCCTTTCCATATGGGATGTTCTCACCGTACAGAACATGGCTGCTTCCAAGTATAACTCAAGAGAAGCATCCAACCTTTGATTTTCAAACTGTTACCCTCCCCACTTCAACAACCCACGTCGAGAGGAAGCTCCAGATTGGTGGGGTGAAGCGGCTGCCAATCTGAAGAAGGAGGAACGTCGTCAGATGGCAGGGAAGTATTTGTACTAGTTGTATTAACAGAAGCAGTGACCTTTCCACACTCCAAAACGAGCCATATGGGCCTTGGAGCACACCAACCGTTCGTCAAGCAAAACTCCTGAATCATTTCAAGCAGCACTCGAGCACAGGATGCAAATGCACTTCTAAAACACAGCTCTGAAGGAGGAGAGATGCACCAGATTTTGAGGGAGTTGCTATTTAAACCTTTAGATCTTACAGCAAAATTGTATTTTACTTCTTCCCTCTTTTTTTTTTTTTTTAATGAATGTTGGCCTGTGCATTGTCGGGGATGGAAAACAGATGGGCTGCAGTTTAGCACTGCAGCAGAGAGCCCAAATTCAGTTCCCTGGCTTGCTCTTAGGAGAGTTAATGAAAGTTGAATAATATGCACTGGCAGTCCCTAAAACCCTCTGTGCTGCTCCTTTTCTTTGGCAGTGTGAGACTGTTCTGCATTCCATGTGCACGTGGCCACCTTCCCCCCCACTCCAGCCTAACCCTGCTAGGTAGTGCTTCCTCTGACCTTATTTCAGATTCATGTGGGCCCTGCACTTCACCCTCATTTCTTAGCCAACCTCTGTGTGACTTTTAGCTCCTGCAAGTGAACCGTAAGGACCTGCTGAAGTGAGCAATGATTTAGTACTTACCCTATTTAGGCATTAGACTGGTGAGAGTGATATTGTGCTCCTCCTCCTCCTCCATGACAACAGTGATCCTTACCTGAAACAAATTAAATCACAGAGTAGATTAGTTTTTTTTTTCAAGTTCTGCATGCTTGTGGCAAGAATATGAAGGGTGACAAACAGAACACATTTTACATGCACCAAGAAAGAAAACAACACCTTTCAGGAAAGCAAAGCCAAAAACAAAGACCAAATCAAGCATGCAGACTTTCCTATGATTAGCATGAATAGAGTCAGAAAAAGATGCTGAACTCTGCTTGGAGAACATCAAAGACAGGAGGAGTTCATGGAGCAGATTTCATCTGTAGTAAAGCACTGCACTCAATGGCCTGAAACTGTGCCAGGGGAGGGTTAGGTTGGAGATTGGGAAAAATTCCTTTGCTGCAAGAGATCAGGCAGAGGCTGCACAGGGAGGTGGTGGAGTCATGTTCAGGAGACCTGTAGGCATGGCACTAGGTCTGTCACTATCTGTAGAGATCAATAGAATTATAAGAGAAAGGGATTTTAATAGCTACAACGTTGCCTCTGAAGTCAGTGGTGGCCTAGATTCTTTAACATGTCCCACCCTCAGCAGATCTGCAGGGCCCTCTAAATGGAATCGTTCCTATCTGCCAGGCCTCAGAGCAGGCCCCTGGAAGGAAGAGAAGCAAACCTTTTCCCCACGCTGATTTGTCTGTCCTGGCTGTGCCTTGGAGCAGGCTCCATGGCAAGACAACCCGACTGGTGGCTGGAGCATGGGGGCTGAGACAAGCGTTGAGCACCAACTTCTTGTTCCCCCTTGAGACATGCTCAGATTGCCTTGCTTGTCTTGCAGACTTCTACTTCTTTCTTGTATGACATTGTACCAACCAGCCCTAAGATTGCCTGAATCTTTTATCCTCCCACTCTTCCCTGAAAGAAGCTTTCAAGACAAATAGAAAAGCAAGCACAAGGAGACTTGGATGGTGTAAGGTGAGCTCCTCCTCCTTCCCCTGCTGCCTTTGCTTCAGCACCTCTTCTGCTGGCCTTTATACACAGGCAGCCTTCCTAGAAATGCTTCTTTTCATCAGTTTCCTGATTCTTCAGACTGAAAAGTGTTTGTTTTTTTTTCTGGCCAAAAGGGTGGTGGTTTTTTTTGGTGGTTTGATCAGAGGACGCTGTTCTTCTGGCAGCTGCAGCTCTGCAGTTGGCACAGCCAGAGCGCTGCCAGGCCAGCCCAGGTGCCCCCTGCAGTGGGCAGGAAGCCCAGCCTCTCGTCCCCCCAGCTTGGGACTCCCAGGAACATCTCCTAAATTGTGCCCTTAGCCTCTGCAGCCAACACAAATTGGTAACAAAGAATGATAATGCTGCAGGCTGGCACGGGAGGTCACAAGAAAGGACACAGCCCTATCACAGACAGATTAGTGCAGCAACCTCCACAGTGCCAAACAACAGAAGAGCTGAGCGTGGCTGAAAGTTGGCTCACCTCTTGGAGGTATGATGGGAAGGGGTCACTTCTGCAATGAATTGCTGGCATGCAGCTTGGTGCACTGCCCTGGAAGGCTTTGTTTAGGTTCTGCCTTTTATAGGTGCTGCAGGAGTTTAATGCTCTTTCATTAGCACAGCTCTGGACTGACCTCCATGCTAAAAAAAAAACCCCAAACAACCACAAGAGGGACTTTCATATCGTCTCATCACCCACCAAGGGCAAATAAACATTCACAAATTGTAGTCTTTCCTTTTTTTTTTTTCCCCCTTCCAACTCTCATTAAACTGTAGTCTGTGTTATTATCAGGCAGACAGCCTGCACCGGGTTTTTATTACAGTCAGCCATAGATGCCCTTTTTTAGTTTGAAGCAGAGTTAACAGCAGAGCTTTGCTAAAGTTCCTGATTACCCACTCTGGCTAAGAGCAGTTTACCACCAATAGTCTCCTTGGAATATTCAGGGTTATGCACAGCTTTTAATTCTTTAAAGAGTTCAGCAATAGCTTGTTTATACTGTGAGCTCACTTGAACAGCAGCCAGGAGGTTTCTGAATGGGCTTGGCCACTTCTTCTACCACCAAGCAAGCCACTGGTTCAGCATCAGAAATGTGAAGCTGAGACTAAACAAGCCAATGCCATGCACGTACAGATGGATGTGGTCGGGGTTGGCTGGTTTTACGATGCACCACAGGGCACATTGAGCCTGTGTGGGGCAACAAGGCTGGCAAAGAGGCTGCAGAGCAGGTCTTACAAGGGGCAGTTGAGGGAACTGGGCTTTTTGAGCCTGCTGATGGGAAACCTCATTGCTTTCTACACCTCTCTGAAAAGAGGTTGCAATGAGGTGAGGTTGGGCTCTTCTCCCCGATATCAGGTGATAGAATGAGAATAAATGGCCTACAATTGTGCCAGGGGAGCTTTAGGTTGAATATTAGGAAAAAATTATTGGCTCCAAGAGTGGGCAGGGATTATAAAAGGCTGCCCAGGGAGGTGGTGGACTTGTTCAAGAATTGTATGGCCACGGTACTTGGGGACATGGTTTGATGGCCATGGTGGTGTTGGGTTGATGAGTGGAGTCGATATTCTTAGAGGGCTTTTCCAACGGAAACAATTTTTTAATTCCCTGATTCTGTGTTCTAGGTGCTGGTATGGTTGCACCATCTTCTACCTTGCATTTCTGCACTTGGAATAAGTTTAATCCTGCAAGCGTGGTGGGAAAGGGAAGGAGGGGCCAGCAAGAAAGAAGGACTTGCTCTGTTTTCACCTACACGTTGGAGTAGCTCTCTGCTAGGCGCTGACCTTGCTGGTGCATCTCTCACAATGAATCCCTGCTGCTTTCTTCTGGCTTTTTCAAGCTGTTTCAAAGCAAATCCTATGTCTTTATTTATTTATTACCCTCTTCTATTTTTTTTGGTCCCCCTTTAGCTACAGCTGCTCATTGTTACTTACATGAATGAAACACAATCGGTTCTCTTTGGGTGGCTGTGACACAAAACGATGCCATTTGAGCACTTCTTGGTGAGGTGCTTAGGTGTTACTAGAGGAATTTTTCTCTATGAAAAGAATTTTACAGGAGATTGGGCATTTTTGGAGCAGTCTGCAGTGCAGCAGCAGCGTGTGTGGGCACATAAAAAGCTCCTATTGTTTCATTTAATGATGTTTTAACACAGTGCAAGATATTAGCTTCCAGTAATACGGGAACACTTAGATTCCAGGAGTGTTACCTCATTATACTTACTATTATGAGTTCTACCATTTACTCACAGTAGCAAATGTTGTGCTAAATAGTACAAGTCTGCAGGATCCAAGCTTTAGACAATAATACAATTATGAGGACTGAATCTTGAGAGATCGTTCGGTGAAAAGCATTTGCTGGAGTAATTGTGCAAAGCCACAGAAGTAAAAACCAGTGCCTGATTCTCACAAACCTTTCCCTTTGCTTATCTTTTTTCTCTCTCTCTCCACATAAAATTCTGCTATAAATTAACTGTCTGATATTAAATAAGATCAGCAACCAAAACTGCAGAACCTAGGGCAGTCAGCCATGCAGTATTTGACCTCTGTTAGCATGGGTGGTAGGTAGTTGGATGATGACAGGCTTTGAGTATAGGTAAACAATTCTATGAAACAATTCTCAGTTGGAAAAATCCTCTAAGATCATCGAGTCCACTCATCACTCCAACACCACCATGGCCATCAAACCACACCCCCAAGTGCCATGGCCATATACTTCTTGAACACCTGCAGGGATGGTGACTCCACCACCTCCCTGTGCAGCCTCTTCCAATCCCTGCCCACTCTTGCAACAAATAAATTTTTCACACCAACCAACCTAGCACAGTTTCAGGCCATTTACTCTCATTCTATCACCCAATACCGGGGAGAAGAGCCCAACCTCACCTCACTGCAACCTCTTTTGAAGGAGTTGTAGAGGGCAATGAGGTCTCAGCCTCCTCTGTGCTAAACAAGCCCAGTTCCCTCAGCTGCTGCTCATAAGACTTCTTGTCTAGACTTCACCAGCTTTCTTGCCCTTAAAGCTATGTCAACCCTCTAGTAAATTCCAAGAGCTTCTGCCAGCCCCTCACGAGTAGCTACTTTCACTCCCTGTTGTATTTTACTAGAGACACATGAATGAACGCAAGGGAAAAATGGCTGAGGAAAGTTTCTTTGAAGTTGGATGCATCCAATGCTCCACTTCAGGAAGCAGAGAATGCAAACAACAGTTTTGCTTCTCTACCTGGGTAACGTGCTGCAGCTCCACAATCAATAATGGAAAATGTTACTGAAAGGCCCAATAGACCTCAAAGAGATAATGGGAATTGGCCATTAACAGTGAGTCATTACAGAACTTATTAAGTGAAGCCTTGGGGCTGTCATAGAGCCTAAAGGTTGACATAAATTTTTCATAGGCATTGAACTTTGCTAAATGTGCTTGCATTTGATTAATGATGACTTTCCCCAGCTTGCTAATAAGGAGGAGGAAAATACGAGCCTGAGCTGCAGCAGGGAGAAGAGTCTCCTGGAAGGAAGGCCATCTTTGGCAGGAGGGGAACAATGGAGCTCTTATAAGACTCCCTGCCAAGGCTGAAGGAGTTTATTACTCCCTGAATAAAACTGCTCCTTACCACCCAGAGACAGGGCACTGAGCATGCATGTGTGGAAAGCCACTTTTGGAACTGTGGAAATGAAAGCATCACAGCTCTGAAACCAACCCCAAATCCCCTGGCCCCCTCTAGACCTCCCTGCATCGAAGAGAACAATAGGGAAGTGCTTCCCATTTGGAAAGCAGCTCCGGGAGGGGAGTGCTGTGCCTGCAGAGCTGCTGCTGAGAGAGCTGGAGGAAATTTGCCTTGGCAGCTAAAGGAGTGAGTCAGGGACTCATGGAATGATTTCGGTTGGAAGGGAAGACAACAGCAACATCAAAATAAGACCTTCACTTGCAGAAAGGCCTGGAGAACAGCACAGGGATTTGGTCAACTAAAATAAGTATGTTTTTCACTCGTTTTACACTAAAAAAACAGGAAGTGAGAGATAATCTCAGTCCAAGGCAGTCACGGAGTCCAAGCCTCTTTCACTAACCACTGCCAGTGCTACGCTTGTCTTAAAATTTGGGGGATAGCTTAAAGCAATTTGAGACTAAGGTTTACTTGTTTCCATTTTTCCCCCTCTTTATAGTTTTAAAGGCTGTTAAAGCTCCAACTCTCAAGACTGTCTTTGGAATTCTTTCAAAGGAACACCCTTGTAATCAAGAGGCTACCAAGAAGCTCTCGCCAAGAGATGCCAAGGCAAAACAAATTCTTCTCCTAGGCTCATATTGGTCCTGATATAGCAAACATAAAAGGAAAAGGAAGCACAAAAAAACCAAGAGGGGTGTCTGTTCCTTCTCACCTCTAGCAGTCTGGTTTAGAAGATGTTTTACTCCACCATTGCCAGCTGTGAATTTGCCAGTCCCAAGCTGCAGCTCCAGAGCAGGTTTTCCCTTCTGGCCATGGAGTTCTTCGCCTATCGGCCTTGGGTGGTGTCTTGGCTGTTGCTGTTCTTGATGCAGGTACAGGCTACTGCAAATGGGCTAAGCAAGCACTAAAAAAAAAAAAAACAAAACACCAAAAAGCAACATCAGGTTTGGAGTTTGGCAGTTGAAGACCTCAGAGGGATTCTGATAGTGCTCAGCTTTTTATAGGGAGTTCAGACAGGAATTGAGAGTGGGCTAACCACTGCACCTGGGGGCAGGTCAGACCACTCCCAGGGAGGAGTCAGGTTCCAACCCCCAGGAGGGGTTAACCCTTTAGAATAGAAATAGAATACTGAACTTAGTGATATTAAATAACTGAAAAAAATATCTGTATTATTAGAATCACAGAATAGTTTAGGTTGGAAGAGACCTTAAAGCTCATCCACTTCCAACCCCCCCACCATAGGCAGGGACAGCTCCCACTAGAAAAGGTCGCTCCAGGCCTCATCAAACCTGGCCTTGAACACACCTCCAAGGCAGGGAGCAGCCACAACCTCCCTGGGCAACCTGTGCCAGTGTCTCACCACTCTCACTGCAAACAACTTCCTCCTAACATCCAGTTTCAGTCTCCCCTCTGCCAGTTCAAACCCATTTCTCCTCATGCTGGCATTGCAAGCCCTTGTCAATAGTCCCTCCTCAGCCTTCCTGCAGGCCCCTTTCAGATCCTGCAAGGCCACTCCAAGGTCTCCTGGCAGCCTTCTCTTCTGCAGACTCAAGAGCCCAAACTTTCTCAGCCTGTCCTCGGAGCAGAGCTGCTGCAGCCCTCTTAGCATCTTCATGGGCTCCTCTGGACTCCCTCCAACAGTTCCATGTCCTGCTTGTGTTGGGGGCAGCTAAAAATGCACACAGTGCTCCAGGTGGGGTCTCAGGAGAGCAGAGTAAAGTTCTGGGCACAGAACTGAATCAAATTGGTTGATCCTCAGTCTCAGGCCAAATTAGTGAAAACAATAGCAAAGCTTTATGTTTTTGTTATTATTACTACTACTACTTCTGTAGTAGTATTTATTATTATTACTACTTCTATTACTACTACTACTATTATTACTACAATTATTTTACATTATTATTATTATTACTATAGTAATCATAATTTTGGTGCTGGTTGTGCAGCTTTGGTTCCAGCTCAGTATTTCAGTCACTCAGGTGGAAGCCTGCACAGGATCTAGCTGGATGAGGAACACACAAAAGACTCCCAGGCTTTTAGGGCCAAGACAGCTAAAGTTGCCTCTTTGTGAGTCTGTTCTTCACTTTTTCTGTAAGCTTCTCAGCACCAACATGGCAAAATGCAGCACTGTATTTTCTCAGTAAGTCAATAACATGGAGCCAAGCAAACATGCAAATTATTTAAAAGCTTTTCTCATCTGTGCTGCTATCATTTCTGAGTCGTGATCTTGCAGAGATGTTGGTGGCAGGATTGCAAGCTTGTACCCTTTGACACAGTATCACAACCTGCTTGACATAATGGCAAGAACATGACAGAGGCAATCTACAAACTCTCCCCTTCTGTATCAGTATAAGTCTGGAGAGCTCCCTTGGCAACCAGTACTGGAGCTGCATTCCTAATAGCTTCTTGCCAGTGATGGAAGGGACTGTGTACAAATGCACTGTGGACAGAGGTAGGCTGGGGGCATGGAAACCTTACTCAGGTACAAGTTCTTCTGGTGAGAAGCAGCTCAACCAGGAGCTGCCTGTTCTTGCCACACATGCAACTCAGCTCACCAAGTAAGCTTCACTCCTGGTTAGGGTATTCAGAGGGGGTTTTCTGTGCACCCTTCAAGTCAATGTATTTAGACTGGAGATTAGGAAGAAATTCTTTCCAGTGAGGGTGGCGAGACACTGGAACAGGTTGCCCAAGGAGGTTGTGGAGGTCACCTCCCTGGAGATGCACAAGGCCAGGTTGGACAGGGCCTTTAACAACCTGGGCTAGCAGGATGTGTCCCTGTCTGTGGCAGGGAGGATGGAAGTAGATGATGTTTGCAGTCCCCTCCAACCCAAACCGTTCCATGCTATCTATGAAAGAAAAGAGAGATTTGCCACTGTCCCTTACCTTACCAGGCTTGGTCATGATGATCCTCCTTGTAGCCAGCGTTTCCCTTCGAACCCACTGAAGCTGCTGTAATTAATCTTTCAGCTGTCTTCCAGAGATGGGAGGCGCAGTCCTTCCCTGAGCTCAGCCAGAAGAGAGAGAGATGATATGCTAAAGCAACTTCTGCAAGGAAACCTCTGCCCACCTAGCTCGGATCCTTGGGAGTGCTGTGACAAGCCACATCCCCAGCCCACAGCCTCCTCCGATCTGTGTCAGGGGCTAACCCTGCAGCACCACTGCTCTGGGCTGCTGTTTTTGCACTCTCAGATCACCAACCTGAGACTCCAGAAAGCTCTGCTGTGAAGTCCAACACAAATAGAGGTCGTGTCGCTGCGCCAAAGCACGCTGTTCCTTCGGGAGAGGGGCAGCTGCAGATGAGGCATAATGAGGATAGTTCCCAGCATTTCAGAGGCTGAGATTTAAAGCAAGGATCACTTAATAAAGCACTATGATAACAGCATATTCACTGGGAAAGGGGGGTGGGGGGGCAAAATAAATAATCAAATGAAAAAGGACAAAACCAGAAGGGAAAGAAAATTTCTTTCCAAGCATCTCCGAGAGTGCTACCAACAATAAACTAAAACTCAAAGCATTTAAAACTACTAAAAAAAAAAACAAAAGAGAAAGGTAGCTGAGAAGGTCCTCCTTAAAAATCAAACATAGAACTGTAGAAAATGCAGTTATTATCTCTAAAAACTTGCTCAAAAGTGAAAAGAAATCCAGATAGCATCAATCAGGACGGAGTCCTACAGATTATGACTTATTTTTTTACCTGTATTTCAATGAGTCGATTTGTAAAGTGATACTCATCAAATGGTAGCTTTAGGGTTTGTTGGTTTGGTTTTTTTTTTTTTTTTAACGTTTCTTTAGATTGGTAACGGAGAGACGTGCAAATCTAGCAAAATATTCTTTGGATTATAAACAAAGAAAAAAAAATAAATTCAAATCAACAACCCAAGAAATTTGAACTGAGTTTAAAAGAAACCTTAGAATGATATAGAAGGAATACAGCTAGAAGAAAGTGAAATATTACAATAAACACTGGAGAGCAAATCTGCTGATTTAGCAAACTCTGTCTTAAAAAAAACAACAACAAAAAAAAACCCAAACCCAACACCATAGGAATAGAATGGGAAAAGGGAAAACATTATCAATATAGAGCTGAAACATCATTTATAATCTTTAAAGGTTTAGATTTTAACCTAACTACAACTATGAGGGTAGGGGGGGTTCATCAGAAAAGCAACACACCAGCCAATCCCACTGGCTCTCAGATCAAGCAGTTTGGTAGCTGACTGCAAGTGAAGGACAGGATCTGTAAAATCAAGGCTAGAAAAACCTCTCTAATTTCTGTTTATTGCCTCTTCCCATATTGCTGCTGATCTCTCATCCTAAACAGCAAACTCTATGGAGTTTAGCATAAGTACAGCCATACACAGGGGCTGTGTATGTGAATGTGCAGAGCATATTCCAATTCTTTGCTCATTCTGAACTTTTTTATATA
>VWZI01018487.1:14579-27999 GCA_013396835.1 Psilopogon haemacephalus | reverse complement strand
TTCCAACCTGGATCATTCTATGATTCTATGATTCTATGACATCAATCTCACCACTGGGCTAGTCCCTGAACTTTTGACACTGTCGTTTTTTATTTTCTATTAGAACGAGAGGGTACAGCTAGGGCAGCTTCTCCTGGGTAAAGATTTTCTGTAGTTTTGTGTCTCACTAGGCTTGCAAATAGCTTGGTTTTTGATTTGTTTGGTTTGATCTGTTTCTATTTATTTATTTTTCATAAGTGCATGCTTTCTTGCTTTCCAGAACTGGGCCAGAAGGATACTCATGCTGGGGCCTAAGGATAATGTGCTTCTTCTTTGTCCTTATCAACATTTTTCATTTTACTTGACCACATTATTTGCATGTCTTCTCCTGTCATGTTGTTGCTTGTGCTTGTTCGAGGCTAATTGGAATATTTTAATGAGAAAAAATAGATTATAGGCTGTGAAAAGAAAACAATTGTGTTGTCTACTTCACTCATAGGTTTGCTGAGATGTATAAAAGCAAGGACACAAACATAGATAAGACTGTCTGTCGGTGTCTGTGTCTCTTCCAGGTTTCTAGCTGGATCTGTATAACCATTTTGCTTCTAACCCCGCACTGCTGATCCTTCCAATTCACCTTGCACATAAGGCAGATTCTGGGATAAGAGTAGGGGGTAGAAAAAGGGTGAAAGGGTGGGTGGGATCCCCTCCTGTGGACTCTGATTTCTGGGAGAGGTATTGTGTTTCTGCATTACTTTTAACTTGTATATTTCTGTATATAGCTGTAAATATTTATAACAGATTTTAAATATCTGCTTGTATATTGTGCTAAGCTGCAAATATAAAGCCTCATTTTTTAAATTCCAGCTGGCTGAGTCTTGTCTGGGTGAATTCATTGTGTGTGGGGCCGGGTAACTCCCAAACCATCACATTGTTGCCAGTTGTTTTCTCAAAACGTTAATAGATTTCAGTAACTATATATCACAATTTGAACACAGACATTACTAGATTTATAGTTTTTGTATCAGAATGTACAATATCCACAACTTTGAGTTAATAGCATAGATGATAGTTTAAAAATTTGCTTTGTAGTAATTAGTTCTAAGGGTTTGTTGCAGTTATTAATAACCAGTTATGAATTATTGATAATGTTTTATGAATATTATTTTTAATTATTAATAATAAAAATTCTGGGGAAAATTCCCTGAGATCCTTTGAATGTTCAGCCAATAAGAGACTATTACACAAAGATTATTTATAAACACAGAATCAAAGATTTTAAACAGTTAGAACTTGGAAAACAGGCAACCTGATAACAGGGGAAATCCTAACCTCACCTATACTCACAGATGTGATAGGTACAGAGCATTCCAAGGAGAGAAGGAGAAAAAGTTTGCCTTGCCGCTGCTGTAGGCTGCAATGCAGCCTGCAAACACTTGGCCGCTGTGAAAGAAGTGCAAATAGACGTCCAATCCCGGTGAGAGGCAACAGGAAAAGAGAGTACGGTCCTAATCACCCTTCCTTAAATACACTATTTTGAAGGGCAAAACTGGCCAATAGGCATTAGCATCCATTGTTTTGGCCAATTAATTCAAAGTTCTACACCTAGATGTCCACCCTAGCATTTGAGAGACAGCACAAGACACCTGACTTGGTCATGTGCCATGGGGCTTTCTTGGGACCAAACCTCCATTGTCTGCTCAATCCTGCCACTCCCGGAACCTTGCTACAGGAGGAGGAGAGCCAGGGGTCCGAACCAATTTGGACAGGATTTGTGCCCTACCAGGACAGGGTCATTTCAATATGCTACTATGCTAAAAAACAATTTTTAAAAGTTTATGTAAATACATTAACAGGAAAAAGAAAGCTAAGAAGAATCTCTAATGTTCATTGAATGCAACACGAAATAGCAACAAATGGACAAGGCTGGGTACTGAATGGCTTCTTTGACTCAGTCTTTAATAGTAAGACTAAATATTAACAGGCTAGTCAATCCTCCCTGACTTGGATGACAAGGATGGAGATTAGATTGAAGTCCTCGTGATTCAAGAGGAAATGGTCAGTCACCTACTACACCACTGGGTGTACAAGGGTGCGCAAAAGCCTATGAGGCCAGATGGGATATACCCAAGGATAATGAGGGAGAAGGTGAAAGTGCTCACCAGTCCACTTTCTATTATTTGCCAGAAGTCCTGTCTAAACTGAGGAGGTCCATGTTGACTGGAGATTGGAGAATGGGACACCAATCTACAAAAGAGGCTAGAAGAAGGATGCAGGGAACTACAGGGCAGTCAGCTTGACGTCAGTGACAGGGAACATTATGCAGTAGATCCCTTGGAGTTCCATCATGCAGCACGTGCAGAACAACCAGATGATCAGACCCAGCAAACATGAGTTTATGAAAGATGTGTCCTGCTCACTTAACTTGATCTCTTACTATGACATAATGAGCCACTTAGTGGATTAAGGAAAGAAGTTGGAGGGGTTTTATTTCAACTTTCATAAAGAGTTTTCCACAGTTTTCCACAGAATTCTCCTGGAGAAGCTGGCATGTCATGGCTTTAATGGACATGCAGTTTATTGAACTAAAAGCTGGATGGATGGCTGGGCCCAAAGAATTATGGTGAATGTAGTTAAATCCAATTGCTGGCCAGTCACATGTGGTATTTACTAGGGCTCAGTATTGAGACCTGATCTCCTTAGTAAGTTTATCAGTGATCTGGATGAGGGGATCAAAGGCACCCTCAGTAAGTCTGCAGATGACACTAAGTTGGTGAGAGTGTTGATCCACTTGAAGGTAAGGAGGCTCCATGGAAGGATCAGAACAGGCTAAATCAATGGATCCAGGCCAGTGGTGTGAGATTCAACCAGGCCAAGTGCCAGGCCCTGAGCTTTGGTCTCAACAACCCCACGCAATGCTACAGGTCTGAAGAAGAGTGACTGGAAATCTGTCCAGTAGAAATGAATCTAGGGTATTGGTTAACAGCTGACTGAATATTAACCATCAGTGTTCTCAGGTGGTGGCCATTAAGGCCAACAACATCTTGTCTTGTATCAGAAACAGTGTGGCCAGCAAGACTAGAGAGGTGATTGTCTGCCTGTACATGGCACTGATGAGGCCACACCTCAAATACTGTGTTGTTTTGACTCTCTCACTACAAGAAGTATGTTGAGGTGCTGAATCATGTCCAAAAAAGTTGGTGAAAGTTCTAGAGTGCAAGTCTTATGAAGAGTGGCTAAGGAGACAGGAGCTGTTTAGGCTGGAGATAAGGAGGCTGAGGGGACACCTTCCAGATCTCGACAACTACCTCAAAGGAGGTTGTAGTGAGATGGTGTAGTGGGTTTAGCAGTTACCTGTCCCCCCCACCTTTATAAACCCTGGCTAAAACTCAGAAAAAAACACTGGAAGTTAATAAATGAAGCTTTATATTTACAGCAATGCAAATATACAAGCAAATATTTACAAGATATAACAGATATTTACAGAAATATACAGTAAAAAAGGTAATACACACACCACACCCCTCCCGGAGACCAAAATCCCCAAGAGACGGTAACCAAACTCCCCCTTACCACCTTTCCCCCCTTCCCCAGCCTTATCTCACCACCTGATGATGCTGCAGATAAGCTGAAGATCAGAGAGATTAGTGGTAGGAGAAAAATTAGTCGTTTTACTTTGAATTAGCTAAGAGACAGAGAGACAAAGAGGAAGCAGCCACAGCCAGACACAGACCAAGCAGACTGCCTAATCTGATTGTTTTGGGAACATCTCTTAAAACATTTTTTTTTTCCTTTCTCAGTGAAACTTGGTGAAGTGACACAATGTGTTTAACTCTCTCTCAGCCAATAGTCTAATTTCTCACTCAAATTCTCCAATTAGGTCAAACCAACACAGATGGGTTTCAAACTCTTCTCCCAGGTAACAAGCCACAGGAGAAGAAAAAAATTGCCTGTGGAAGTTTAGATTGGATATTAGAAAATAATTTTTCTCTGAAAGGGGTATCAAGCATTGGAATGAGCTTCCCAGGGAAGTGGTGAAGGTACCATCCATGCAAGTATTAAAAAGATTTATAGACATAGTGATTAGTGATATATAGATATAGTGCTTGTTTAATGGTGGCTTGACAGCATTTGGTTAATAGTTGAACTTGATCTTAGAGGTCTTTTACAACTTCAATTATTCTATGATATGGTGATGTGCTGTGAGGTGTATCATGACCTGAGCACCATTACAATATAAAGATACAAATATGGTGAAATGACATAAATGTTACAATACATTATGTTCCATATCACATATTGGCTTCATTTTATTATATATCATACTATAAATACATATAGAAAATTTATTGGCAGTTTTAGTTTTTCACAATGTTTTTTACGTGTATAAGTTAACTCATTCCCTTAGCAGGGAACACATGCTTTCTGTTAATTTTAGTCAGTTTAAGAATTCTAGTGTGGTGCTCCTTTTCCTACAAAGGATATCTCACTCTGTATCAAATTGTCCTTTTCTCAGTATGGGAATCTTTCATATTTACATTGGAGTTTAAAACAGGTGATTCACTGATCAGGCTTTTCATACCAAGTAAAACAAATAGATGAAAAGCCATTTTGAATGGCAAACAACTCAAAACCATTCAATCAAGGAATCAATCAAGCAAAAAATAAATAACAACTAAAAAACATCAGAAACAAACAAACTAGCAAAAATCTCCAAATATAATCTATCATTATGTGAGAAAACGTAAAAAGGTACAAAGTTTTAGAACAATTAAACTTGTTTGAAGGAAAGATTTTTTTTTTCTGAAAACAATGTAGAAAGTGATAGGAAATAACTTTCTGCTTGTTGATAAAGTGACAATCATGCAGACTTTATAAACAGAAAATTATTTCTACTCTACCATATTGAACAGTTCTAGAACAACAGAGTAGGACTGAAATGCTCTTAGAAAGATCAGTAAAATATCTTTGACCAATATCAACTAACAGTTTCCCAGGCAAGAGCAAAATATAGTTAAAAAAAATCACAGACCAGGCACTATACATAGTACACAACACTAACAAGGTCAGGGAAAAACAGGGAAGAATTTAGTTTTACAGATAAAACTTGTGGCATGTCAGCTGTCTGTGATGCCAAAGGAACAGTCTGTTTTGTTTAAGAATACAGACCCAGCCACAAAGACCCATTAATTGAATTTCTGTTCTTCATTATGTTTACATGCAAAACATCCAGGATTATTCACACTTGTAAGTTTCTCAAGGATCAGAATGCCCCCACTTGTGCTTCCTGATGTGGGAATTTTAAAATGCAGAAAAACGTGTGCTCTCATATCTTATCAGAAGCACTCAAGAGCTTTCCTCAGTGGAGAGAAAAGGAGGTAGTTGTGTTATACACCAAGACACAGCTAGTTAACATGGTATATGTTTGAATTTGACAATCTAATTCCTTTATAATTCCTTCCCATAAAGATATGTATTTGAATAAGTATTATTACAGACAAGTTTATTGGTGGCTTGTGCTTTGGCAGATTTATCTTGTCCACTTTGTGTTTTCCAGGAATCTAATCTTCAGCGACTCTGCCACCCACTCCTCTACACCAATTTACCAAGGTTGTGTTTTCCAGACTTCACAGCATTTATCTTTCTCCGTTCTTGATTTTGTCCCATTTTTATTCCCCTTGTACTGTCTGTCAGTTGCAATCACTGTGGTGTACTGTTCCCTCAGGGTCCTCAGCAATCACAAGAAGAGAGTAATTGTTTTTTACTAGCACTTACAGTATTATCTTCCTAAATACTATTCCATGTTTTTTCTTTGTTTTCACAAACTGTTACCTGCTATTTATCCTTTCATCAGTCTAATTCCCAAATTCTGTTCCTGAGGCAGCTTTTCCAAACTTGGTGTATCTGCATTTGATGTCTTCAGTTTAAGATTATCATTTGCCTTGATTTTATTTCATGTTGTCCATTTTGGATAGTACCTTAAGTTTGTCAATAACATTTTTACCTCTGACAGTATTTTCAAAAGTGTTGATGCCTTTTCAGCTTGATAACTTTGAAAAAAAAAAATTAAATAATACTCTCTGTTATCATTCATCTTGAAAAATTCAAAGAAATGTGATATAGGGAAGGTCCCACTAGAACTCCACTTCGAAGATTTTCCAGTTACATAGGAAGCTTTGATGTTATCTCAAAGACTGTGCTGCCTTTACTGTGGTGATTATATTCTCCCTTTTAGATTAAAATCTGTTTAGGAGACCTCAATTTAGAAAAGATAAAAAAAATATTAAAGCAATATACACATGGGATTACAAACTTCTTATTGTTTCATTATGAGCCAAAATCATAACATATCTTTTGTAAACTAAACTTTCTAGTCAGACAAATCAAATTAAGAGAGGAAGCAGAAATAACAGGTAATTAATCCTTTCAAAAGCAGCCCTTTTCTACAGAAATAAAATAAACCAGGAAAAACATAATTATCTTCTATTTGAAGGTAAGAGAATTAATATTTTCATGAATGTCTGTAAAATGTTTTTAAATACAACTCTCATGTTCATTCTGCCACATAAAACCACATTGATAGAAACAATTCTGCAGCAAGCATTTAATAGAAATTTTTATTATTTGTTATCAGTTTCACTTTTAAAATTTTATTTGCTAAAATAAACTTTTTCAATATCACATATATTTTTTCAACTTATCCAAAGGAAAAAATACGTTTATCTTCAGATGTAAATATTCAGCATTTAGATAAATATCTAAAGAGATGGGAAGGTAAACTGTATTTGTGTTTGATTTCTTGTCAAGATAAAATCTTACTCCAGAATTGTGAAACAATTTAAAGGACAGCAGAGGTGGAGTTTTCCTTATCTTGCAAAATCTATGGTAATGTTTTAACACCAAATTAACTTCTTTGAAGATACTCAATGCTTCACTTAATTTACTAGGGTGATCTACCAATGTAATGAAATCACAACATAAGCACTGCAAAGCAATTCTAATATGCAGTTAGATCACAATATAACCATGATTCCCATTACCAATCTCTGAATGTTTACTACCATAACACTGAGAAGCCTGCAATGGCAGACATAGGTTTGAGCTTCTCTCAGGCTATTCTAGCTCCATCTGGAAGCTAGTCACAACTTTTCTTGGTTAACTCAGAGAACAGTATTTATTCAATTGTCTGACCCACTTGACTGATAAAAAACAGTTGATGCCATCCACTTTATGGACCTTTGTATTGAGACAAATTTTATTTTCTTTACCACAGATGTGATCATTCTCCACACCCTGAGCTTTACAAGTGCTCATCTCCTCTGAGAATTCCTCCAACATAGGGATGTTTTGATCAGTCATATGTGGATAAAACTGTGTTTGTATGTGAATAACTATATTACTTTATTAAGAACAATGTTATTCCTGCTGTTTTACACACATGATACTTAGGCTTGATGTGCATATGAAAAACTTGTCAATATTCATACTCCAGAGTTTCGCGTTCATACATTTTTTAACATGTAAGGTAAATATAATTTTAACAGGATTTTGAGAATATGAATTTCAGAGATTTATAGAACTGGTGCTGTTGAGGAGTGTGAATACTGTAAGACTAACACAACAAATTGGACACTACTGTTACTCAGATGAGGAAAAAACATTGAATTGAGTCTAAGTGACTATAGGAAATTTCACATTCATTTATCTGAGTTGCCATCCCTGAACATGTCTAAAAGCTGTATGGATTTGGTGCTTGGGTACATGATGAAGTGACACACTTGGGGGAATGGACAAAAGGGCTAAACTTGGTGACCTCAAAGGTCCTTTCTGGCCTGGATGATTGTGTGATTCTGTTATCTGACAGACTTAGTATGTCAAAGTTTATGAACTTGTCATGGATTGCTTTGAACCTCCTGCTATTATTCATACCATGCTACTGTCATGCCAGCTTAAAAAACTGAAAGTGCTAACCAGAGCATGGTATGATTGTTTGGAAGTTCACATTGCAACATGGGAGGCTTTCTGTTCGCGTTGGTGCTTCCTGGTTCCAGATTCTTGGATATAGTCTGTTTTCTGCAGGCATGATGGCAGAAAGAGTGAGAGTCAAGTAGCTGGTTTTGGTTTTCTGTTTTATGCTGTGGTTTGTTTTTTTTTTTTCCCCTGTGTATTTCATTATATTTCTTCTGCAAGTAGGCTAACACAAAGTAATCATGTATTGTATTATTAGATTAATTAGACTACTAGCTAATATAATTACACCCTGTGCTTATGATACATTACATTAAACTCTCATCTCTTTATCTCAGCCCTGAGCTTTGTGTGTTACTCTTCCCCTCACTTTTGTGTTGGGGGAGCAGGCAGTTTAGCCCTTGTGCTAAACCATATAAATTAATAGGATTGAAAGGTATTCATATTTCATCAATGTGTTGGTTTGAGCTAATTGGAGAATTTGAGTGAGAAATTAGACTATTGGCTGAGAGAGAGTTAAACACACAGTGTCACTTCACCAAGTTTCACTGAGACAGAGAAAAAAAATTGTTTTGAGAAATGTTCTCAAAACATTGAGATAGCCAGTCTGCTTGCCGGGCCAGTCTGGCTTGGGTCTATGCTGGCTCCGGCAGCTTTTTCCTTTGTCTCTTGGTCTTGCTGGCTGAATTCAGAGTAAAATCACTAAAACGACTAACTCCTGCTCCTATTACTAATGTCCCTAATCTTCAGCTTATCTGCAGCATCAAGAGGTGGTGAGATAAGGCTGGGGAAGGGGGGAAAGGTGGTAGGGGAGTTTGGTTACCCTCTTCTGGGGATTTTGGTTTCTGGGAGGGGTGTGGTGTGTGTATTACCTTTTTTACTGTATATTTCTGTAAATATCTGTTATATCTTGTAAATATTTGCTTGTATATTTGCATTGCTGTAAATATAAAGCTTCATTTATTAACTTTCAGTGTGCTTTTCTGAGTTTTAGACGGGGTTTAAAAAGGTGAGGGGGGCAGGTCACTGCAAACCCACTACAATCAACCTTTGAATGAGTCATGCACAAAATTTAATCAGACTCCTGATTTAGGTACTGTATGTTATGCATCATAAATAGCTTACTAAGTTTTATGTGTTTTGAAATGTTGCCATTAGCTTATTACAAAAACAAAACAAAACCTTTTTTATGTATATTGTACCCAAAATGTTCTGCAGTTTTGTACATTTGCTTCTATAGAAGCTATGATATTTATTGCCATAAACAGAAAGTTTTTTCAATCATAATTCTGATAACAAAATTAAGTTCCCTCTGATAGAATCAAGGAATTGGCACACTTTGTTACATTGTTGTAGTTATCTCTGTATTGTCAGTTAATTTAAATAAGATGATGATAAATCTTACTCTGTAGTTGTAGGTGAAGGAAATCAAATAGGAGGATATGACGTGTTGACATTAGCTGGCCACCAGATACCAATGTCACTCTATCATTCCCACTCTTCAACAGCATAAGGGGAAGAATATATGATTAAAAAGATAAGGCTGGAGAGATCAGTCACCAGTTATCACCACTTGGATAAATTAATGTAATTTATTACCAATTAATAACATAATTAGATAATGAGAAATAAAAACAAAATAAAACTCTCTTCCTCCTACTCCTCCTTTTTCCCAGGATCAGCTCCCGACTTTAGTATCTCCTCTTCTCCAAGCAACACAGGGCAACAAAGAATGGAGCTTATGGTCAGACCATAATGTATTGTCTGTTACCCTGCTCTGATGTGGGGTCCCTCCCTTGGGATACAGTCCTTCACAAACTTCTCCAGTGTAGGTCTTTTCCAGAAACTGAGGTTCTTCACAAACTGTTGCATAATAGGACCTTTCCATAGACACAGTTCTTCGGGAGTGGTCTGCTCCAGTGTGGGTTCCCTGACAAGATCACAGGTCCCTCCAGAAAACTTGTTCCAACATGGGCCTGTCTCCATAAACTCACAGATCCTACCAGGGGCTTTCTCCAGGCTGCAGCTTCCTTCAGGACATATTCACCTGTTTCAGTCTGAGGTTCTCCACAGGCTGTAGTGTGGATATCCGTTCCAACATGGACCTCCAGGGGCTGCAGAGGTACAACCTATTTCACCATGGCCTGCAAGGAAACCTCTGTTTCAGAGCCTGGAACACCTGTTCCTTCTCTTTCTTCTTCATTAGCCTTGGTCTCTGAAAGGTTGCTTTCACATCTTCTCACTCCTATATCTCAGCTGCTGCTGCCTAGCAGTGTTTACGCTTTCTCAAATGTGTTATCACAGAAGTCTCCCCAGCATTGCTGAGGGCCAGCAGGAGGTCCATATTGGAGTTGCTGGAATTAGCTCCATCCCAAATGGGAGCAGCTCTGTATTGGGTTTAAGCTAGCTACCCCTGAGCCCAAAAGCCCAATAACTACTCAATCCAATTTGGAAGTTAAAAATATATAAAACTTTAACAATAGATAGGAGGTGAAGGTTTTTTTTTCCACAGAAGATGAGGGAATAAAGGGGAAATCAGAATGCAGGATATGGGAGAATGAGGAAAAATTACAGAAGCTGGGGAGAAGGGGAAAAAGTGGAATGAAATTCAAATACAACCCGTGGAAGGTAATTGAGTCCAAATGCTGAGATGGATGGTTTTGACGTTGGATGAAGGCAGGATGTAGATATTTGATGGTGAAAAGCAGTGAGTCCAAGTTTCAAATTAAAATAGTGGTACTCTCCATGTGCTGGCAGAGAGCACGTGGTAGTCTGGCAGCAGAGAGCAGTGAAGGGTTGCTCAGGCAGTCATGACAAGAATAAGAGAAGAGAGAGGAGCCAAGATGTCTCCCTTTTTATAGTAAAGTCCTTAGTAGGAAGTGAGAGTGGCTAACCATGATACCTGGGGGCAGCTCAGACCACTCCTTGGGAGGGTTTTTAGGTGGGCTTAATACTTTACAGGTTCCCAATATCCTTTAACAAAAACTATTGCTGCAGCACACTTCTCTACCAAAGCCTCATCATATAAACCAATTACAGAGGGTAAATTGAAGGTAAAGGTTTAGTAACAATAGAAATAATATATATAATTAATTGTCACTATTATATGAATTTTAAATCTGTAATTACTTCATTAAAGGAGGAGCTTTTTGTTGGTTTGGGTTTTGATTTTTCAAGGGTTTGGGGATTTTTGGTTTTGTGGTTAGGATTTTTTTTTTTTTTTGGTGATAATCCAAATAGATTTGCTTTTTATAACCCCAAACAAATATAGAACATTGAGAAATTTAACATTTTTATTAACTGCTTGAAGACCTACGTAGCTGAAAGATGTCTACCATGTGAAAATTCTGTAAGTTAATTTCTGATTGTACCAGATATTGCCTTATATCTGGTAAAATACATCTTGTCTGAGGTCACAAAATGCTGCTCACTTTTAAGATCTACAGGAACATTAAAATGCTCTATTGAAATTTCCAATGGTAGAAAATAGATTGAAATGTACACTTTTCTATGTGAAATAATACAATGACCTACTGTGTCAAAGTTTAATTTTAGTGGAAGTAAAAGATTATGGTATTTCAGTGTTTGTATTAATTAATTGCATTTTCCATTGAAGACATTTAAAATAGGGCATTTTAGTGTTAAATTATGTATTTTCTTGATAGTTTTGTGAGAAACTGAACAGCTGATGAAAAGTTAAAAGCTGTTCTCATCAGTTAAAGAATAACTATTAATTTTATAAAATACCATTAGGAAAAATTTTTACCAGTGATTCTTGATGCCAAGGGGCTGTTTCAGCAACAATCTACAAAAATTAGCAAGGTTCATCAGCTCAATTGCTTAAAAACACGATGCCTTGACTAAATTATGCACTGCTTATGGACATAAAATATTTTATTGAACCAACAAATACAGTTTGACATAATGGACAAGCTTACAGTAGTTGATAAAGTTGTTGCAATTTTTAAGGTTGTCAGGCACAGATAATTCAAGCCAGATATCTAAGAGCAATTTAATTGTCCTGTAGGTATTTTCTGATATTAGTTTTGGAAAAAAATTTTTGACCGTTCATGAACTTGAAGCTTCTGAGCAAAAGTTTCTGTGAACACCCGCTGGCTTTTCTGCTGTGTTTGCACAACTGAAGTCATACAGCAGATTCAACTGTCTGGTGCAAGAAATCTCCATCACAGGTATTACTGTCATAAGAATGTAGTTTTATGTGTAAACTTGATACAATGTTATTTATGTTAGCAGGCTACAGAGCACATTGTAGCTTTTTAAGTCAATATTTTAAAATTCTGAGCATTCAGACTCATCAAAGTTTAACTAGTATCAGTAAATTGGATCAATTATTTCATTGTTTGTTTTTTTTTTGCAAAAAGTACATATGTAGATGATGGATTTATTATTTTGATCACTGTAATAATCCAGTAAAACATGTTTAGTGAAATTGATAAAAGACCCTACTCACCTAGAAATTACCTGTGCTTTGGATATTAGCCAAGTTTTGGGGGACACATTCACTTACGCATAAAGAAAATGTGTTTCTTATTCTATGCATTTCAGATATATTTTCTCAGTTGTTGTTTTCTTGCATTAGTTATTAAGACAAATGTTACTTATGGATAAGAACTGAGCACATTAGACTTTTATTTCATATAATCTTATCACAAGCTACTATAAATATTTAGCAGTTTGTTTTGTTTTTCTTGTCTCCTTTTTTCAGAAGTTTATCATATATGATACTTCATCATACTGGATGTAGGTGTTTAGGTTGTACAAGTGCACTCTGTGAGGGGAGATCAAGGGCTGTCCTGTGCCCAATAGGCAGTTCTAGGAACTCAGAGCAGGGCACAGTTCATCCCACCAACCAAGATGGTGATGCTATTGAGGAAGTGTATCTAGAAAAGGCTAGAAGGTGATAACCAGAGGAAGAGGAAGATAAAGAAGAGTGAGAAATAGTAAAGGGAACATTTTCTAGAGAAGGAAGAAGAGAAGAAATTTTTCCTAATAGCTAACATAATCCTCCTATGGTGCAGGTTGATGCCATTTCCTCTTCTCCTATAGCTTGCTACCTGTGAGAAGAGATCATATCCCATTTTCTTCTTTGAGGTAGTTGTAGAGAGCTGGAAGGTCTCTCCTCAGCCTTCATATTTCCAGTGTAAACAACCCCGGTTCCCAGTCCCCTCAGAAATTCATAAGACTTGCACTCTAGAACCTTTGTCAGCCTCTTTGGCTCTCACTANAATTTCTGAGGGGACTGGGAACCGGGGTTGTTTACACTGGAAATACAAAGGCTGAGTATTTGAGATGTGGCCTTGTCAGTGCCATGTACAGGGGAACAATCGCTTCTCTAGTCCTGCTGGCTACATCACTGCTGATACAGACCAGGATGCTCTTGGCCTTCTGGGCTGTTTCTCTTGTACAGGAAGATCTTGTTGAGACACTAATCAGGATTATCTTTATTACCATG
>VWZI01018487.1:1049-14537 GCA_013396835.1 Psilopogon haemacephalus | reverse complement strand
AACCACTAATTTTAATAATAATTAGGTCCTTCGCAATGATAATGGAAACATTATACAAAGGTATAACTGAATCTAGAACAAATAACTAGTAATATATAAACATTAAACTCATTGAACTGGAAGGAAAAGTTCTTGCAGTCAATATACTGCTTGTCCACTAGATGGACTCGAGGAGGTCCTTTCTGCTTTAAAGCAGAAGGCTAGGATTCAATTAGATGTAATAACAGAATTTTGCTAAAGAGGCTTTGAGTATTTACTCACAAAATTAGCTCCCAGACCATGGGGGCTAGCTTCAGAAAGCACCCAGATGCTTTCAGGAAGTTCTGTTGATGTCCTGTGAGCTGCTGAGGCTTCTGATTCTTCCTAGCCTTCACAAGATGCTGGGGAAAAGAGGCAGATGATCTCTGACCTTATCCTGGCTGCTCTGGATGATCTATGTGTCCCTTCCAGGGCTCCTCGTCTTGACAGGTGTAGGCAGGATGTCTTGCAATGTGTAGTCTTGGCACTGATGTCATGCTGGCTATGCAGGCCTGTTGTTTGAAGGCAATTATGCCTATTCCTGGTAAACTCAAAGCAGGAAGTTTCCAGGCAGTTCAGGCCCAAAGCATAGGGCTTGTTATTCAGCAGATCTACCTTATAGTTTAGCATAGCATAATGCCGCAAAAGGCAATGGCGGAATCACTGCCAGAGGCAGAGAGCAATGGCAGCAGGCAGCAGCAACAAGAAAGAACAAATAAAACAGCATAACATGTTGTATTCTTATCTGCTCATCTCCTTTTATCTATTCAGCCCAAGACTAATGGGCCTTTGGAAACAAAATAGCCAATCAGAATGGCACTTAGCAAAGCCTGATCTTATTAGGTGAAGCCATAAACTTGTTTTAACCAAATTTGGGAAAAACATAGGCTTTGCCCTTAGGCATAAGCCAAGTGTACTTTATTTACCACAGGATGTAAACAGGAGTAAAACAAGGCTGGGTAAGCCAGGGTCCTTAGACCCAGTGGTTTGATTTTCTTTGTCCTTTTTCCTGTGGTTGTTTCTTCCCAAAACAGAAAGGAAGAGCAGAACAACATGTCTGGGCAAGCCAGGACATGTTCAAGCCTATTCTGGTCTATTCAGGCTACCATGACAACAAGACAGGACATTGTTTTCTGTAGTGGCCACCACCTGAGAACACTGCTGGTTAATATTTAGTTAGCTGTTTACCAATACCCTAAGTCCTTTTCTATTGGGCTGATTTCCAGTCACTCTTCTCCAAACCTGTAACATTGCATGGGGTGTTGTGACCAAAGTTCAGGGCTTGGCACTTGGACTTGTTGAATCTCATACCACTGGTCTGGGTGACTCATTGATCCAGCCTTCATACCCTCAAGTAGATCAACTCCTCCACCAGTCTGGTGTCACCTGCAAGCTTACTGAGGGTGCCCTTTATTCCTTCATCCAGATTATTGATAAAGTTATCAAAGAGAATTGGCCTTAATCCTGAGCCATGGGGAACACCACTTCTGGTGGAGCTAGCTCCATTCACTACAACTTTTTGGGCCCAGCCATCCAGCCAGCTTTTTGTCCAGTAAAGCATATGTACATTTAAGCCATGACTCTTGAGTTTCTCTATGTGTATGCTGTGGTAAATGGTGTCAAAATTTTACTAAATTCTAGATAGACAATATCCACAGCCTTTCTCTTATCCATTTATTAGGCAGTAGTAAACTTCACTGTAACCACTGAACCCACTCCTGCACTTTATAAAGTGAAGATTATTTTCCAATAGTAAAGACAGTCTCCGTGTTTCATTTGAGGTTTTGTTGTTTAGTTTTGTTTTGTTTTTTTTTTCTCTTGGGGGTTCTGTGTCAGGGAGCAAAAGAAAAGTATTCATTTTCTATAATCATCATCTACAAAAACTATCATCCTTGATTCTCCCAGTTTAAGTAGATTACAAAAGTATCTTTCCAGATCATTTCACTATTACCCATTAGTATATGTTTTCACATATTTTACCCATATCATGAGTCTGCTATTGATTAATACATAACATGAAAATTTTCACTTTGGCATTTAAAGGTGTTACATCCCTTTCATGTGTTCAGAGGAATGGACATATGGAAAGAACGCATTAAGAAATTAGGAGTAATTGTTGCAGGTTTTTTGGGTTTTTTTTTACTTAATATATTTTTAACCATATCTATATTATCACAGAGAGCAAATATGGTGGCCTGTATATCTGCTTTTCTCCCTCTCTTTTACACTTACTTTATCTTCATAGAATCATAGAATAGTTTAGGTTATAATGGACCTCAAAGATCCAGTTCCGACCCCCACCATAGGCTGGGACACCTCCCAATAGAACAGGTCACTAAAGGCCTCATCCAACCTGGCTTTGAACACCTCCAGGGAGGGAGTGGCCACAGCCTCCCTGAGCAACCCATTCCAGTGTCTTACCACCCTCACTGTAAAGAACTTCCTCCTAATATCCCATTTAAAATCTCCCCTTTTCCAGTTTAAATCCAGTACTCCTCATTCTGTCATCACAAGACCTTGTGAATAGTTCCTCCCCAGCCTTCCTGTAAGCCCCTTTCAGATACTGGAAGGTTACTATAAGGTCTCCTTGTAGCCTTCTCTTCTCCAGGCTGAAGAGCCCCAACTCTCATAGCCTGTCCTCATATCAGAGGTGCTCCAGCCCTCTGATCATCTTCATGGCCCTCCTCTGGACTTGCTCCAACACTTCTACGTCCTTCTTGTGGTGGGGGCTCCAGAACTGCATACCATACTCCAGGTGAGGTCTGACCCTTCTCTTTCTTCCTTCCTTTCATCTAACTGAATTTGAATCTAATTTTGTTTGTTCAGAATGTTTATAATATTAGACAGTTTAAGGTAGCTTCTCTACCTTGGGTTAATTCAGAACATTGGAAGGTTGTCTGACTATAGGGAGGAGTAATTTATATTTCATATTTTAATTTATATTATAATTTGGAACATAACCAGTTGGAGAAATATTGGTAACCTTTTCTAAATGTAGTTTTCATTTACTGAACAGTTTTAGGAAATCCCAGATGATGTTTTTCTTATCTGCAGTCAACAATATTTTTTTTTTTCAGTATGGTTCCAAAGCTGAATGAACCTAAGTTCTCAGTGCTTATGGAGAGAGGGAAAGAAAAGAGGGAGGGAATAAACCTGCAGGCTGCCCAAACTGAGTATCTTTCCCATCCTGAAATGCAATTTAGGCTACTGCCCTAAACTTTTAAGATCATAACAACAGATGGGATTATAGCAAAAGGCAAGCAATTTAATAGACAGATTTTTCTTTCTTTCTTTCTTTTTTTTTTTTTGTTTTAGCCTCAATCTGTTCCAAATATAGAATTCTGATGTTTTTAATGCTAACCATATTCTACAGCTATATCAAAGAAAAAAAATAACAACTGCATGAAATAGTATTTTATCCAGAATACAAAAATATAATGCAAACTAATATCCTGAAATTTATAAAAGTAAGATTTAAGATAAATATGAACAATAATTACTTGGCCGGAATGATTCTTTGTTGAAGGCTTCATCACCTAAGGCAAAAGCCCCAATATCTCATTAAATTAAAATCATGTTAAAAATAGATTATTGAAAAATTCCTACTGAGTAGTTACAGAAGGCATAAATGCCTGAAGGTTGTATCTTGCACATATTTTATTATAATAATGGTTATGATACTTACCATAAACCCTCAAAGTAAAGGTTGTTAATACCCTAAAAAGGATAAGAATGAGAGACAATATTCAAAGAAACTGTTAAACTTATATAAAAATTATCTTACAAATAAAACAAAACTAGTTAAGTGAGATGGAAGGAAGCATAATAATTTTTAGGAAATTTCCTAGGTTATTTATTTTTATAGTTTTTGGGCATATAATTCTGTTATTAAATTTTGAAAAATACGAAGAAGTAGAAGTAAGGCACAAATTTGCTTTCTGAGAAAATAATTGCTCCTAACCATTCTCAGGATCTTTATAAATTATTTAGCTGTGCTCAACTCTAACGCAAGCAGATTGAAACATTAAAAGACTATTCTTGTATCCTACAATTACCATGCACTAAAATAATGTTACTATGCCATTTAGTATATTAATTATGACTTCATAATTTATATTCTAATATCATTAAAGTCAAATCTCTCTCTTGGAAACTGCCCTCCAGGCACCTTTGTGCCATTGTTAGATCGTGTCTTAGGCTTCTGCATGCAAAGCTGAGAATACCAGCTTTCTCAATCTCTGTTTGCATTTATGTCATCTAGGCTCAAGATGCCTTTGGAAGCCTTCTTCACTTTCTCCACATTCCTTTTGAACAGAATGACACAGAACTGGTAACATATTCCAAGTGCAGCCTCACCAAGGGTGGGTGGAGAGGAATAACAACTCGATCATTCTGCTTATCATACTTTCCTCAATGTGCCATAGGAGGGTAAAATTTTCTTTATTTGAGATAAGAGTACACTGTTAGGTCATATTTAGCCTAGTGTCCACAATTCCTAATGTTAGCGTGGATTCACAGAATCACGGAATGTGATTGGGAAGGGAATATGGTTGAAAAGATCTTGAAAAATCATTTAGACTCACTTGACACATCAGGAAAACCTAGAGTAGCTCACATGGGAATATGTCCAGGTGTTTTGAAGGTCTTCAGAGAAGTAAAACTCCACAATCTCTCTGGACAGCCTGTCCCAGTGTTCTAACACCTTCACAGTGGTAATATTTTTTCTTATGTTCACATGGAGGCTCTGTTAGTATGTTTTTGATCAGAAGTTCACAACAGGCTGATAATCACTAGATGACTGAGAGATGAGATCTGGGGGAAACAGGACTTGCAAGTATGTGCAATGAGAAGTAGGGAAAGATGGTATCCAGATTCTAGAATAAAGGAGGATCTCTGTTCTCCTGTGTTCAACCTTCTGGGATGTCCTGGTCATACATCACAGAACTCTGAACCCATCTATGCTGAGAGCCTAAGTGGCTGTGTTGGAACAGTACCAGTTAAGACCACCATGATGGTGCAGTTCTCACTGGAGATGCCTACCTTAGGAACAAGGGTGCTGGCCAGCCTTGCTATCTGTGCAGCTCAGGAGTTTTGATGGTCAGTTGGATAGGTTGAGTATAACCTGCTCTTTGATCAACAGAGTTACTCAGTGTTCCTTGTCATATACCTTTCTTTCTGTGATTTTAGTATCTTTGCTATAGCATTGTAGTTTCTCTTTATTATTCTAGCATTTGAACTTTAATAAAGTGTTGAAACTGTACCCAGAGGGGAGTACTCATGTGTGAGTGTGTTCCCTGGTCCCCAAAGAACTCACTGAAACAGTCTCCTATACACCAGCTTGCACACAAACTCCCTTGTTCTGTCACTGGACATTACTAAGAAGAGTCTGGTTCCGTCCTCCTAACGCTCACCCTTTCTGTATTTACAAATATCAATGATGTCAGTCTCCTCTTAACCAAGCTAGAGATCCATGTCTCTCAGCCTTTCCTCATAAGGGAAGTATTTCACTCCTTTAATCATCTTTTGGGGCCCATATCATAAATTCCCCACCTGAAATAAATTTCTTTATATTTTTAGCACAACATGTAGTAAATACTGTTGACCTACAGTCAATACCTTCTCTTTCTACAGTGGTGAGGAAGAGTATTTGTACAGACAAGACATAATGAAGAGGATCTATCACAAGTACTGAAGATCTACAGAACTGAAAGGAAGAAAGCAGGGAAGAATGCCAGGAGGCCTGCCTAGCTGAGCAAGGAGCTCCGGGACATGCTCTCACACAAGAGACTACACAAAGAGTGGAAGAAAGGACAGCTAGAATGAGGGGGTATATAAGGAAGCTGCCCAAGCATCTAGAGATCTGATTAGAAAAGCCAAAGCACAGTTTGAATTGAATCTAGTCACGGAGGTCAAAGGGAACACCAAGAATTTCTACAAGTATATTAATGGTGAAAAGAAGACTAGGGAAGGTGTGGGGCCCTTCAGAAAGGAAACAGGTGAATTGATCACAAGTGGCATAGAAAAGGCTCAGGTTTTCACTTACTTCTTTACCTACACTGCAAAGGCCTCAAGCCACACTCCTGGAATCATGGAAGATAATGGCAAGGATTGGAAGGAAGATCTGCCCATCATAAGTGAAGATCAACTTTGTCATCACCTGAAGAACCTGAAAGTGTTCAAGTCCATGGGTCCTGATGAGATATACCCACATCTGCTGAGAGAACTGGCAGATGACGTTGCTAAACCCCTCTCTATTATATTCCAAAAGTCCTGGCAGTGTGGTAAAGTCCCCATTGACTGGAAAAGGAGAAACATAACTCCCATTTTCAAAAAGGGTAGGAAGGAAGAGCTGCGAAACTGCAGGCCAGTCAGTCTCACCTCTGTGCCTGGTAAGATCATGGAGCAGATCCTCCTGGAGGTACTACTGAGACAGAATAGTGAAGAGGTGATTTGGTCTAATCAGCATGTCTTCACCAAGGGCAGATCCTGCCTGACAAACCTGGTGGCCTTCTATGAGCAGGTCACAACATTAATAGATGAGGGGCGAGCAACTGATGTCATTTACCTGGACCTGAGCAAAGCCTTTGACACTGTCCCACACCACATCCTGGTCTCCAAGCTGGTGAAACATGGGTTTGATGGTTGGACCACTAGTTAGATAAAGAACTGGCTTGATGGCCACACCCAAAGAGTGGCTGTCAATGGGTCATGTCCAAATAGAGGCCAGTGACAAGTGGAGTCCTTCAGGGATCAGTCCTGGGACCAGCCTTGTTCAACATATTTGTGGGCAACATGGACAGAGGCATTGAGGCCACCCCCAGCAAGTTTGCTGATGACACCAAGCTGTGTGGTACAGCAGACACATTGGAGGGCAGGGATGCCATGCAGAGTGACCTGGACAGGCTGGAGAGGTGGACACGAGCCAACCTCTTGAGGTTTACCAAGGCCAAGTGCAAGGTCCTGCATCTGGGTCGAGGCAATCCCAAGCACAAATACAGCCTGGGCAGTGACTGGCTGGAGAGTAGCCCTGAGGAGACGGACTTGGGGTTGCTGGTGGACGAGAGGCTCAACATGAGCCAGCAGTGTGCACTTGCAGCCCAGAAAGCCAACCAGATCCTGGGCTGCATCAGGAGAAATGTGGCCAGCAGGTCGAGGGAGGTGATTCTCCCCCTCTACTCTGCCCTTGTGAGACCCCACCTGGAGTACTGTGTCCAGTTCTGGAGCCCCTGTTACAAGAGGGATGTGGACATGCTGGAGCATGTCCAGAGAAAGGTCACGAGAATGATCAGAGGGCTGGAGCACCTCTGCTATGAGGACAGACTGAAAGAGTTGGGGCTGTGCAGTCTGGAGAAGAGAAGGCTCCCAGGTGACCTTATTACAGTCTTCCAGAAGGGGCCCTACAGAAAAGCTGGGGAGGGATTTTTTGGGTTATCAGGTAGTGACAGGACTAGGGAGAATAGGACAAAGCTGGAGGTGGGGAGACTCTGACTGGGTGTGAGGAGGAAGTTCTTCACCATGAGAGTGGTGAGGCCCTGGAATGGGTTGCCCAGGGTGGATGCTTGGGGCCACTTCCCTGGAGGTGTTTAAGGCAAGGTTGGATGAGGCTCTGTCCAGCCTAGGCTAGAGTAGTGTCCCTGGCCATGGCAGGGGGGTTAGAACTTGATTATCTTTGTGGTCCGTCCAACCCTGACTGATTCTATGATTCTATGAGATATGACCTACAAACTCCTGTTTACCAGAAGTCTGTGGGGTAATCAGAATATAAGGCTTTGGATCACGTGTGTCTGAAGACAAGGTCTCTGATTTTAAGATTAAGTCTGATCTTATGTTCCTTAGTATTATTATCTTTCATCATTGCCACAATGTTTATGCTGTTTCATTGACCTTTCTGATTTTTATTCAGCTGTAGGCTATGGAAAGAGTAGCTACAATTTCTTATCCTATGACAACTGAAACTAATGCAGTGAATGCTGTTTATTTTTTTTCCAGAGGCCTGTAAAATAAGAATTCACCTCTTATATTTCCCTGTTTATCTATCTATTGAAAGCCATGCAGCTACATGAGATGAGAGTAGTTATAGATAAGTGTTAACATTTCTCATACATTCCACACAATAATGTCTTCTTAGATTTTAAGATACATTTTCTTCTCAGAATTTTGAAATCTCATTTTAAAAACTTCTGAAAAATTGGCCAATTTGCCTGAAAGAAGGAAGAGAGGAACAAACAGTGCTTTAGAAATCTGAACGTCAGTACACGGTGAAAACTACAGTAAGCTCTTTGAAAAAATAGATTCATCTGCTCTTAAGTTTTACTTGCTCAAATAATAGAAATAATGTCTAATTGTAGACGTGTTCTAGAAACTGATCAGGAAGATATTAATGAGAAAACATAAAGTCAAACCATTAATTATTTCCAAATTAAAACTTTCTCCTTAAATTTTTAGTCAGTGTAGTGAGTCAGTTTTCTAAGTAAAATAGATTCCTTTTAAAAAATTTTCTTAAGTTTGAAACAGCTTCCTTTATAGCAAATTATGACTTCAGCTCTGGCTTTTTCAATTCTCTCACAAATTCCATTGTTGGGGAAGAGAGTGAATGATTAGATTCAATCCACCATAGGAAGATAATTTGCTTAAAATGTGTGATATTTAAACATATGTAATTAAGCATATTATAATTATATTGTTTAAAAAAAAAAGAAAAAATAATACAGATTAGGATAGACACAGAAATCTAATTCTATAAAGTTGTTTCAAGTAGAATTAAGTGAAAGCACTGCTGAAGAAGATTTTAATAATTATTTTTAAAAAAACCCTAATATAACCCATATAAAATCTAGGTAGTTTAGGAGACATATTTCAGGGTTAAAATTAAGGCACCTATAATTATGCATTACTTAGAGGTATTTAGATTTTCTATTTATTAATTTTATTTTTATTAACTAAAAGCTGGCTATGTTATTCTTTATAATATCAGTATAATCATTATAGTTCCTTAAGGGATATATATGCTTTCTGCCTGTAATTTCTTTTTCATTGCACTTAACATTTTCATTTTATGTCTCACTTCTATCTGTTCTATTTCCTATTATTATTATTTAAAATGTAAATTTTCTATTTTTGTGTCTTTATCTTTGTATTTAAATACTAACCACTACTGGTTAACAAAAAAAAAAAAAAAATAGAGTTCCAAATAGGCACACAAGGAGGTTCAGACTTCAAAAATAAAATTAACACAGGATCTAAATAGAATCACAGAATCAACCAGGTTGGAAGAGACCTCAAATGTCATCCAGTCCAACCTATCATCCAGCCCTATCCAATCAAATAGACCATGGCACTAAGTGCCCCACCCAGTCTTTTCTTGAACATCTCCAGAGACAGCGACTCCACCACCTCCCTGGGCAGCCCATTCCAATGGCAAATCACTCTCTCTGAGAAGAACTTCCTCCTAATATCCAACCTATACCTCTCCTGCACAACTTGAGAATGTGTCCCCTCGTTCTGTTGCTAGTTACTTGGGAGAAGAGGCTGATTCCCACCTGGATACAATCTCTCTTTAGGTAGTTGTAGACAGCAATGAGGTCACCCAATAGCCTCTGTGTTGGAATGGGTAGTCTACAAAATCCCTCTGCACCAAAGAAAGATAGAGTGTCCTTTTTATATGTGAGAACTGCCATGGTGGTGACTTTGTTTATCGCATCCTGTGGAATGTGATGGCCACCATCCTGGCACTACACTCCCAAAAATTGAATTTCTCTGGAAAGTACTTTTATGTTGTCTCTCTTGATGGCAAAACCTGCTTGTAACAGAATGTCAATTATTCTGTTACCTTTCTCGAAGACTTCCTCAGCAGTTTGGCCTCACACAATGTTGTTGTCAATGAATTGTATTTGCTCTGGAGCTTTATCTTTCTCCAATGCATTGTGGATCACTGAGTGGCAGATTGTTGAACTGTGTACCCAGCCTTGAGGCACATGGTTAAACTGATACTGGATTCCTCTCCAGGTGAATGCAAACTGAGGTCTGCATTCCTTTGCTCTGGGAATAGAGAAGAAAGCATTAGCAATGTCTAAGGTATCATACCGTTTGCTTTCCTTCAATTCCAGCTCATACTGGACTTCCAGCATGTCCAGTAAAGCTGTACTCATGGGTGGAGTTACCTTGTTGAGGGCACAAAAATCTATTGTGAGATGTCAGTCATCATTAGCCTTGTGCATGGACCAAATTGGATTGTTAAAAGATGAATGAGTTTTCTCGGTGGTTTTCTGACCTTCCAGTTTGTGAATCAGCTGATCAATGGGCAACAAAAAGGCACGTTTTGTTCTGTACTGCCTGTGATGCACAGTTTCAGTAGCTATTGGCAGTTTCAAGTCCTCTATATCATGATGTCCCACAGCTGCAGATTCATCTGGAAAGTTCAGGTCCAATGGACAATTTCAATTTATCATCCTCAATTTCTACTGATGCTATACCAAAAGCCCATTTATGACCCTTAGGATCTTTGAAACAACCTCCTCTCAAAATGTCAATTCCTAGAATGCAAAGCACATCAGGACCACTTATAATGGTATGTTTCTTCCACTCCTTACTATTTAAATTTATTTCAGCCTCCAACTTAGTTAACTCTTGAGATCCACCAGTGATTCCAGAAATAGTTATAACTTCTGTCCCTTTGCAATTTGATGGCAACAAAGTACACTGAGCACCTGTATCAACTAAAGCCCTTTATTTCCAAACTTTTGAATTGCTGGCCACCTAATGAATACATTCCAATAGATTCAGTTTTCTCCACTATCCCTTTCCTCCTCCTGGCTAGAGGAAGGGCACCCCTAATGCTGAACATGGCATGTGGGGTGTACACAGTGGTTGGTGTTGTTGTGAGAGGAATTACAATTATTAAAATTGCTCTGAGGAGCTGAAGAAGTGACAGCTACTCTTCTGGCATTGCTGCCTCTGTTTCTGCCACTCTGCAGATCCCTGACTCTCTTTGAAAGAACTGAAGTAGTTTGAGCATTCCACTTTTTCATGTTCTCACCAAATTAGTGACACAGGATTATCCAGAGTGATATATGTGATTGCTGGTGTCTAGGTGGAATTTGTCTCCTGGGCCGGAATTGCCTTGTGGGAGGTGGGCGTCTGTTCCTGATAGCAGAAACATGCACTCAGTCAGATGATGATGGAGTGGTATCCTTTGCCAAATTGCATATGGAGGTTTTAATTTCCTCCTTCAGTTCTTTCATGCTATCTTTAATGACATCCTTAATCTCTGTAGTCATGTCTTTTAGCTCCGTGCCCAAAGTTTTTATGGCAGACAGTAGGGCAGAATGCAACAAGCTGTTCCCTATCTGCCTCAGTGGTTCAATGAACTCACCAGCAGTAATTTGCCTTCCATTATCACCCTTTGATAGAAACTTGCTAGCCAAGATGTTAGCATAGGATGAAGGAGCAAGTTTAATAAAGCTTCTTCATAAGACCTGTCGCAAGAGGAATGTTATCAGGCTCCTGTATGGCATGATTTCCATAAAGCACTTCCTTCACAGCAAACTCCTTCAGAAGCTTAATTCCCTGCTCAGCTGTGTTCTATTTCCTAGCTACCTCACAAACTAACCACACCAAGATTGGTTGCCCAGTGTTTGTCCACTCCACTCTCCTTTGCAAGTGGGCCTAGATGCTTTGCAGACTTGTTTCCTACCTGTAGGGCATTTGCACCAATAGAATAGCATCTAATCAGCCAGCTTATGATTGGCTCTCCTGATTCCCTTGAATATTCCTTTCTACCTTCCCTGACCTCTCTGAGGGGATCAGTGGAGCCCTGGATGTCATCCTTTTCCTCTTCCTCTCCTTCCCCTAAGTCTTCCTTTTAGCCATGCTTTGATCCAAGCTTAGATGTAATCTTTGCAGTGGCCAGCCTAGCGAAAGATTTTCCTTCTAACGGATCTGAATTTTGGGGAACTTCACCTGCTGTTGCCTTAGAAACAGAATTGTTTTTTGGGCCAGAATTAGAAATTGCTGTCTGAACATTCAAACTACTAGGAGAACTTGTAGAAAAGGGACTTTGGGTGTTCTGAATGGCTTATGCCTAATATATTTTTGTCAACAGCTGTGGTACTAGCAGCATTGTTATAAGTACCTTTCCTGGGAAAGTTGCCAGAATTACTATCTGAATCTGATTGAGTAGAAACGTCTATGTTTCTCTTAACCCAATATAACTGTTTTTTTTTAAAGTCATAGCAGATGCTTTCAGACTTAGAGCAGAATTTAGGAATAAAATTATAATTAACAGGAAAATGATGACACACGTTAAATATATCACTGTGGTCTTTGAATAGAGGTTTTGGCATTTGAAGAATGCTGCTCTTTGGCAGGATCACCATTACCAGAGAAGCTGAATAGCTCATAATTTTAGTAATATTTTCTGACTTAGTAAAAGCATCAAAAACAGTATTGGTAGCTGTAGAGAAATTTCCAAGAAGGATAGCCTGATAGTGGTGAGCAACCCCACTGTGAGGAATGCCTTTGAACAGAAGCACAGTGGAACACCTGTGAGGAGAAACTGGAGCAGGAACAGAGGAAAAGTAAACAACGGTACAGACTGAGACAGTTCCTGCTTCTGGAAAAGTTAGAACTTTCTGGCTAAAGAGGCGTTGATTGTTATTGTTACTACTTGGACAATAACCAGTTGTTGTCTTCCACATAGAATCCCCTTTACCAATTAGCTTGCAGTATTAGCAGACACCACCCGCTTGCTAGCTATAAAAGGATCTGTAGAATCACAAATAAAATGAGTGACAGCCTACTCACATTGATGACTGTCATTTCTCCACGGTGCTCCTCTTGACAGGTAGCTATCTCAGTAACACTGAAACCAATCCAGGAAAAAACAGTCACCAAAATTTTTAAAAATTATTGCAATCTTCTGTAGTGGGTTTGCAGTTACCTGCCCCCCCACCTTTATAAACCCCGGCTAAAACTCAGGACACTGGAAGTTAATAAATGAAGTTTGTATTTACAGCAATGCACAATATACAAGCAGATATTTACAAGATATAACAGATATTTACAGATATATACAGTAAAAAAGTAATACAGACACCACACCCCTCCCAGAGATCAAAATCCCCAAGAGAGGGTAACCAAACTCCCCCTACCACCTTTCCCCGCTTCCCCAGCCTTATGTCACCACCTGTTGATGCTGCAGATAAGCTGAAGATTGGTCAGAGATTAGTAATAGGAAGGAATTAGTAGTTTTAGTGATTTTACTCTGAATTAGCCAAGACCAAGATACAAAGGAGAGAGAGGCCGGAGCCAGCACAGACAGAAGTAGACTGCTAATCTCATTTTGAGAACAGGTCTTAAAACAATTTTTTTTTCTTCTCAGCAAAACTTGGTGAAGTGTCACACTGTGTTTAACTCTCTCTCAGCCAATAGTCTAATTTCTCACTCAAATTCTCCAATTAGCTCAAACCAACA
>VWZI01018485.1:100333-115651 GCA_013396835.1 Psilopogon haemacephalus | reverse complement strand
GGGGGGGGGGGGGAGGAGGGGGAAGTGGAAAAAAAAATCAGCAAGAATAGATTTCTCATTTTTATTTAAAAGATATCTCTACTTTGTGTTGTTTCTGAAGCATTCTTCATATTTCATTTGGCTTGAAAGTGTGTTGTGCAGAACACCTAAATAATCTCATTAAAAAAGATGCTCACTTGGCATAAACTTTCAAACAAATAAACCCTTTATGAATTACAAAGGGGTAAAAATATAATTTATTCTTGGTGTAACTTTAAGTATGGACAAGGAACCATTATTTACAGCAAGTAAAACACAGTACTTCTATTGCTTAGACATGCATGCAAAAGCTCTTCTTGCAGACCATTCCTGCTCCAAATCCAGCCTGCCAGTTTTTCAGTTGTGGTCAATTAAACACTGCTCTGCCATGAGAGGCATACCATTATTCAGGGACACTCAGCCGACTGCAAAACAAAAGCAGACTGTCACAGACTTGTGGGTGTTTGACAACCTGCTCTGCACAGATGCATTTCAGGAATGCAGGACTGAGCACAGTCCAGTCCAGCTCCTCTGATTTATAATTACTTCTATGCTGTTGTCATAAAGATGTCGTTCTCTCTGTAATTAAAACTATGCATCATAAAATAGTGACTGCTTTACTATTTACAAAGGCAGTGAATTTAATATCTCATGATACTGCCCTCTGAAAGTATTTTGATGATTTGGTGTATTTTAATTAGCTCCAAAACAGAATTCTTCTTTTATCAACACTGCCAGAAAGAAGTTGTTACATTGAGAACAACATCAACTGCCTGAGCTTGCAAGCAATCGATGTTTGTGTGTCTTGTAAACTCTTAGCATATCAAAGATGTCCATTTCTTTCTATTACAAGCTGTCAAAAATGAACTGTATTAAATAATTCAGGAAAAGCATATATAGTTTTTATTCAGCTTTGGATAGTTGCTCCACCAGGTTTCACCAAAGTTTCAAGGCCTCTTCCTCCCATTTCTAAAATGTATCTGGAAGGTCACTAGTGCCTTTGGACTGTGTATATCCATCCATGACAAAGGCAAAGGAAAATTGCATCTTCAAAACCATCTGATGGCAACATCAGCTCTCTGTTTTCACCCCAGAAAAATGCCTGAAAATGGTCAAGAAAAGGCAGGATAGTGATGAGTAAGGAAGCTCATGATGAGTGTGTGGGTGGGTGTGTACAGGACATTGAACTGAGCTTGTAAATACATGCAAGCATGCCATGTGCATGTAAGAACAACCTAGGTAACATGGAAGCACAACTGAAACACAATGTTTGGGTTAGATATGGATACAGAAATCATCCTCTGATGTCTCTATCTCTCCCTCTTACAAGAAGTTTAGTGGTTTATTACTGCCTGAACATTATCTTCATCACAGACACTGAAGCTGGAAAGAGAGCATACCAAAGGAGCTAAAAGCAGTATTCCACTATGTTCTCTCTTTATTTACCCCTATCCATGCCCCTGCATGCAGATGTCTTGATCTCCCTGGCTTTGCAGTCTATCTATTTATAGGAGTGCTTTGAGCTTTCCTACAGCAGAAAACCACTTTGTGCTTCCCAGCCTAGGCACTGCTACATGATATGTGAGGTGCTCTGAACTGATATTAGAACCTGCTCTTGGGCAGCTGAGTAGCTCCTTCTGTTCATGGGGAAAAGCACAGCTGTGAGGGCTGCCTTTACTACTGCCTGTGAAGGAAGGGCTTATGATTAATTAATGCAAGATGATTTTCTGAAATTAATATTGTTTATTAATTTCTATATCCAAACTTTTCCACCCTTGTCCATTAATTTTTACTAATAAACTGGTTCAGTCATAACAGCACATTGTGTTACCTGCTTATCTGTTTTTATATCAATGCCTGAGATTGATTGGATCTTTTGCATAAATTAATTTATCTAATCAGAGTGGCAGTAAGCCAGGTTATGACTATATTTGGGTGAAGCCACAGGTTTGCTATTCCCATATAGGAAGAGTCCATAGGCTTAGCATGAGGCAAGTGTGTGCGCCTTGTTTACCATGGTACAAGCAGGAGAAAAATCAGTTATATAAGCCAGAGTGCTCAGACTCTATGGCTCCAGGTCTTTTGTCCCTTTTCCTCATGGTTGCCTCTTCCCCAAAACAGAGTGAAAGCAGAAGAACATGTCTGGGCAACGCAGCACACATATAGGCCTATTTTGACCCTTCAGGTCTACCACAACACTGCCCCTGTACATTGCAATTACTAAAGATACTAGATCAGAGTGCTTAGAGGTAACTGTAAATGCAAAAGTGACTTTCATCTAGGCATGAGTCTTTTTCTCTAGGTCTCTTCTGTTGCAAAATGTTCCCTTTTATGTTACTAATAATAGTGAGAGATATTAAAACAGGATCTCTAAAATAAAACTCATAAGGTACTAATTAGACATCTGAGAAATGGTGTTTGTGTAACACAAAGCACAAAGGAAACTTTATGCTGACCAATCCGATAGAGCAACACGATACAGAATGTATCAAACAGATTCTACTCAAAACTGCACATGTAGTGCTGCATCCTACAGTCAAGAGATGCCCACAGCACCCATTCACAAGGGTTCCCAGTCCACTGAGAAGCTGCCTCCTACTGGCAGATTAACTTAGCTTGTGGCTGTCTTGTACTTGTAGATACCTCAAGAAAAAAAGCCCTGTGACAAGGACGCTGTGTCTCTGTCAAGGTCATGAATACTATGTTCACAAGTAACTAACACAGAATCAAACAGAAAAAAATTTCCACCCTGCCCATACCAGTAAACAAAAACAAAAAAATATTCTTGCTTTATGGTTAACCTTGAGGACCAAATTCCAGGGTGTTCAGAAATGGAGATGTTGCACTGTTTTTAATGCAAGGAGGAACAGCAGTTATGATGAAGCTCAAACTACTCATTGAGATATATTAGACAATAGCATCATCTCCTCCTCTGACATCAACAGTTCTAAATATTCCTAAATAATGCATATGGACTGCTCTGACTCTAAAGAAGACAGATAAGGCACAGTTTAGGACTCGGCAAACTGGCTTGCTGACATTGCAACGAGTTTGCCTGACTCTTGGGCAGTAGTGGCAAGCAGTGAAGAACAGCAGTTTAATTTAGTGGAACATGTGGTTGTAGTTTCTTTTTTTATTACCATGGAATCCTGACTCAATAAAAAGCTTTCCATCCTTTTAAGCCCCGGAAATCACTTTTAGTCACTTATTTAAGTGCTCTGGTACACCCACAAATTTCAATCTGGTCAAGCTACAGATGCTCAAAACACATGGACCACTGAATTCCTTCATTTGGATACTTCTACCATTCACCCTGCAGCCAATTCTGCACATGCTGAAGAGGATCTGAGTTGTCAGAATTGCTGATTTAAGCACCTAGGCAAATACAACCCAGCCTGCATTAGCACTCAGGAGAGCAGTTTTCTTAACAGTAGTTGGGTTTAGATTTCACATTCTTAAAGAATGTCAAAATGTATTAATCTGATTTAAACTAATAGTGTGTCTTCCCACTTTTCATCTTCCTGCTGCAGAGTGTGAACCAGCCCTCACCCACCTTCTCCTACAAAATCTTTCAAATTTCCTTTGTTCAAGTTCCCTTCTGCTGTTGTAGAAATTACTACATTATAGTAACAGGTTTTGTAAAAAGACCATAAGAAAAATGGTTAATTTACTAAATGTCATTCATAGGAATCCAGATTACACTTAGTACACTTTGAATCTGTTCACCCCTATCAAACAGGAATACACATCAGACAGATTTGCGAGCTGCTCCTGCCAGCCAGCCAGTGCCAGAACGTCAAGGACATGAAAGCCAATGCCAACAAATTCCACATGAGTGCAAACAAAGTACTATGAATAAAATGGGATCATAATCAATGCTGCCATCTTCTCAAAATGTTGTTGCACATTTCAATAACTTAGTTTACAAAATTTCCCAAATTCTTGATTTCGCAAGGATCTTAACTTTCATTGTTTCCTAATCCTTTTTTTTTTTTTTCCTGTAATGGGGTTTTGTTTTCATTTGTTTTGAGGTTGTTTAGGTGTTTTATGTTTTTGTTTACTTCAGGAATTAAAAATTGCATATAAATCACTCAAACATCATTAATTTCTTAAAACATTTCTCTGAGCCCAAATATTTTGGACAATTTTGTAAATACAAAGACTTTGTAATACAAATACAGCTACGGAAACTGCTGGTTTATTTTGGAGTTGTTGTGAGACCAAATCCATGGGGACAATAAAAATAAAGGGTAAGATATAGATTGAATCCCACTTTCATTCAAACTGAGGTAAATTTGTCTGTAACACCAGAGACATCAGCAGAGTTGTTGTATTCAAGTAGGTACAGGAGATGTTTCATTTCCCAGCCTACTGAGGAGGAAAGACCTTTAAATTTAAGAATATTGAGAATCAGGACAACAACATCAGTGTGCCATCTGTCTGACCTACCAAAGCAAGAACCAGATTCAAACCAAAGTTTAGTTGCTGCTGTGAGAAAACCTTTAGGTTGCTGACTACAATGAAACATTTACTCCAGTCTCGGTAATTAAACATGAAGATCACACCCAGGTTTCTAACAGAAGCCAAGTCTAATATCCACACATTTTTTTTTTTAATTTTACCATCAAAAAAAAAAAAAAGTTCCAAAACTGATTCATCTAACCATTATTTAATTTGGGTTTTGCTTTATTTTATCTTATTTTATGAGCTCAATTATTTTTTTCAGAATCACCTTTTTCTTTTTTAACCTGTCTTCAGAAAGAGTCTGTGTTTCTTGCAGTAAGTGAAATCAGCCTTTAATGCAAACAGAAATTATGTATTGTGTCAGTTTTTGAGATTCAGGGTGCAAGATCCTGCACCTGAGTCAGGGTAATCCCAAGCACCAATGTAGGCTGGGCATTGACAGGCTTGAAAGTAGGTCTGGGTAGAGGGACCAGGGGGTGGTGGTTGATGAAAGCTTGACATGAGCCAGCAGTGTGCACTTGCAGCCCAGAAAGCCAACTGTACCCTGGGCTGCATCAAGAGAAGTGTGGCCAGCAGGTCAAGTGAGGTGATTCTTCCCCTCTACTCCACTCTGGTGAGACCCCACCTGGAGTACTGCATCCAGTTCAGGAATCCCTATTACAAGAAAGATCTAGCCATAATGGAACATGTCCAGAGAAGGGCCACAAGGATGATCAGAGGGCTAGAACACCTCTATACAGACAGAGAGAGTTGGGGCTGTTCAGTCTGGAGAGAAGGCTCTGAGAAGACCTTATTGTGGCCTTCCAGTGTCTGAAGGGGGCCTATGGGAAAGCTTGTGAGAGGCTTTTTAGGCTGTCAGGTAGTGACAGGACTAGGGGGAATGGAGCAAAACTAGAAGTGGGTAGATTCAGATTGGATGTTAGGAAGATGTTCTTCACAATGAGGGTAATGAGACCCTAGAATAGGTTGCCCAGGGAGGTAGTGGAAGCCCCACATCCCTGAAGGTCTTTAAGGCCATGCTGGATGGGGCGCTCAGCCACCTGATCTAGTGTGGATGTCTCTGCACATGGCACGGGGGCTGGAACTAGATGATCCTTGACGTCCCTTCCAGCCCTGATAATTCAGTGATTCTATGATTCAGATCTCCAAACACAATGATAAGTGGCATTGTCATCCATGTGTTTGCACACTGACTAAACAAGCGCAAGGTCAATACAGGCAGATGTACTCAAGGATAAGACAAAGAGCAAAGAATTGGGGTGGGGGGGAGGGGAAACAAAACCAAAACAAAACCAAAAAACCGAACAACAACAAAACCTAATAGTACAGCTTGAGAGGAAGGGAAAGAGGGCATATACTCTGTAGCACAATTTCAGTACTGGTCTGTAAAAGACCCTCAAGTCAGTCTGAGAATAATAGGCTTTTTTCTCCTTAATTAAGTAATTGTTCCTCTAAGTATCTCTTGTATTTTCAAGGTGTTCAAGACCTCTTTTGAAACTTACTTTGGAAGGCAGCCAACCGGACTTTACTGCTGCGCAGAGGATTTGCAACAGAATAGCAATGGCACTGTGTAATACTCTGTGGTTTAATCTATACACCCAATGCAGAGGAGAAGAAAGACTGAACTTTGAGCAACTTGCTTTGATAAAGTCAACATGATGAAACACGACTGAGAGTAGTTAATATTAATTCTTTACCATTCAAATATGTGACATAAATATCCTACCAGAGCTCTAGTAGACTGGATGTTTTCCATTGTCCTGATACTTACAGCGTAGATCAAACCAGCAGAGCTTTTTTCTTTCCAGAACCAGATGGCTGCAATATATTGTGGACTATATAAAAGACCTTTTAAAATGTATAAAACAATGAGCTGTAGCTCAGTGACAGAGTAGAAAGTCAGTAAGCTAACTTTGCTCCTTCAGTGTAGCATGGAAAGCTGCTTGCATTGACAGCCAGCCATTCTGAAGCTTCTGATGATACTTACGTTCATCTAAGAGACAAAAAAGTGCCAGGCTGAAAGCTGTAGGGAGCTCATCAAGACTTTCTGAAAGACTTCTGCCAGTTCAGACAGAGCCAGACAGCATTGGGTGATGGTTGGCCTTTGACAGTCAGAGCAAGAGGAAACAGAGATGAGAAATAGTTTTGGGTTTTTTGGTTTTTTTTTAATTTGTTTTACTGTATGTTCAGTCTTTACAAGAGCTACTTAATGTCTTGCAACCAAGGCTTGGCTGTGAGCAAAAATCCACACGAAAAACAGAACATAGAGAAGAAGAAGGTCACTTTTAGGTCAACACAGCTAATATAAGCACATAGACCATTTTGTGCCTCGTTTTGAACTTCTAAGCATAACACTTCCTCATCTCAGAAGGACACGGTGATGACAGGGTAGCTTGGGCATCTGGAGTGAAGTGCACAGGAGAGTAGTCAAGTCCTGATATCTAGAGGAAGTCTTAAACAGGAGTTTGACAGCTCATTTATCATCATCAGTCTTTAACAAGGACTTTACAATCTCTTGGATTCTGTTTACTGAATGTTCTGCTAGTATTTTCTCCAAAATCACTCTCTGAGTCAGAGTATTGATTGAGCCACCCTCTCTGACTTGCAGTCACTGATGAGTCAACAGTATCTGGATTGTGTTCGGGTATTGATTACCTTTCATGAAACCATGTGTATTCATTAAAGAATCGATAGTTAACTGTCTAAATGAAAAATACTATCATTCATTTTTCTCATAATGAATGTATATAAATGTTAGTGTTTGTCAAGATATGGAGAGGAAAGAGACAGATGACTCCTCTCATCCTACCAGACACAGGCCAAGCAATGCAGAACTGAGTCTTAATAACTGAGTCTGCCTGTATAGACACTCAGTGAAGAAAGCCAGATGTAAAACATGGCTATCAATAATCAGCATGATTAAGTCAGGACAACTCAAAGTAAAGATATCTAAAAATGGATTAACCTGAAAAGCTCATAAAGTATAAAAATTAATTTGGAAAGTTAAAAATGTGAGTAGGCATTCTGAGAGTTAAAAAATGTGAGTAGGTATCTTGAGAGTTAAAAATGACAGATGCTCCTGAAATGCACCCCATCTCAGAATTTTATGCACACAGTTATTTTTATTTGCTGTGAGCATTCTTATGTGTATCTAATCTTTCAAAGCCACAACAGAGGCAGTTCTTGAAGAGTGATGTAAAAACAGATCTGTTGAGGAAAGATGAAAATACCAACAAGGGGAAAAAAAGAAGGTCATTTTAGTTGACAAAAGAAAACAAGTAGGAACTAGCAAAGGAAAACTGGGATTTGAACAGTAATGATGGCAGGCTAAATGGAAATCAAATACAAGAGACACAGGGATGTGAGAATGAAGTGTGGATTTGGACAAACAGAAGCATATACTTTCATGTAGTGTAGTGCTCAATCTGTGACCCCTACCTGATAGCATGAGACCACAAACAACAAGAAACAGCATATGACAGCAAAAGAATTTCATGGGAATGCACACAGGCAATTCAGAACTCCAACCCAAAATATGCCATATTCTGGTAGATTAAAAGGATAAGAAGCTTTAATAAAATGTAAATTTTCAAAAGCAAACCAGCAAGCGACCAGCATATTTTCCTAAAAAAAAAATAATACAGAGACTATTCTATACTATCGATCTCTTGTAGGCATTTAGGCATTTATCAATTGACTCTTGTGATGGTTTGATATTTTAATGAGATAAATTAGATTATAGGCTGTGAAAAGAAAGCAATGGTGATGTCTACTTCACTCATAGGTTTGCTGAGATGTATAAAAACAAGGACACAAACAGATAAGGCAGTCTGTGACAGTGTCTCTCCTTGGTTTCTGGCATATTAGCTTCTTCTCTCTGGATCTGTATAACCAAACTAATCGTTCTGCTTCTAACCCCCTCCTTGCCTATCCTTCCAACTCACCTTGCACATAAGGCAGATTCTGGGATAAGGGAGGGGGGTGGAAAGAAAGTGGAAGTGTGGTTGGGAGCCCCTCCTTGGCACTCTGATTGTTGGGAAGAGTATTGTGTTTCTGTATTACTTTTAACTTGTATATTATTGTATATAGCTGTAAATGTCTGTAATATGNGGCTGAGGGGGGAGGGTAACTCCCTGAACCACTACAAGTCTCATATTCATGTAACTTCAGCAGTTACTTTCCTGTTCATCATTTCAATACATCTGAGAGCTGGGAAATTTTATGAAAAATGACTGGCTGATCTATGCTTCCTTTTGGATTTATAAGTAACACAGGACTTCTTGTTTTTTTAATGTTGTTTGAAGTACTTCCTAATTGACATATGGCTTTCTCCGTGCCTTGTCTCAAGTCTGCACAATGTAGATGGACTTAGAAGAATCTCATGCAACACAGTCTTGGAGAAAAGAGGTAGAGAGCTGGTTGACACTGAAGAATCATCCCCTGTAAGTTAGACGTGCAGGAAACTAGGCAAAAGCAGTAGGGAGTCCTTATGAATGAACAGATTCTGACTAAACCTAAACATAGAAAAGAAGAATTCAAGCTATGGGTCAAATCGACAGGCAGAAATAGAGAGATAGTGCCCAAATACACAGGTAAGGAGTAAGAAAGGCCAAGCCTGCCTGGAAGTGAATCTGAAAGAGGCATGAAGAAAAATTAGAAAAGTTTCTACTGGTCTACCAACAGCAGAAGAAAGATTAGGGGAAATGTGTGCTCACTGCTGAATGACCTGGGGGAATTGGTGACAAAGGATAGTGTACCAATGAATGTTTTCTCTGCCTCAATATTCACTAGTAGGAATGGCCTTCAGGAATTTTAGCCCCTGCCCAAGATAGAAAGTCTAGATCAAGCAATATTTACCCTTGGTGAAGAGGGACCAGGTTAGGTAACTCTTATTTGGGCATGCATAATCCCATGGGATCTTAAGAGAGCTGAGGGAGCAGGGTGACAACACAACTACTCTCACAGTGGCAATCAGGACAGTTGGGGGAAGTTCCTAATGACTGATGGAAAGCAAATGTCATTTCAAGAACAGCAAGAGGGTTCAGAGGAGTACAGGAGACCAGCCCCACCTTGATTCTTGGGAAAGTAATAAAGCAGCTAATCTTAGAAACCACTTCCAAATTTTTTAAGCACAAGAAGTGATTGGGAGTTGTCAGCATTCATTTAAGAAGGAAAAATCACATCTGAGCAAAAAGAGCCTTCAACAAGAAGATCAGTAACTCAGTACATAAGGGGAGGGCAGTGTATATTCTTCATCTTGATTTTAGCAAGGCTAAGACTCCCACAACTTAATCTGTCACAAACAAATGAAGCATAGACTAGATAAATGATCAGTGAGATGGACACAAAACTGTTGCTAACTGTTAGGCTGAAAGGGTTATGCTCAGCAGGATAAAGTCTGTCTGGAAGCCAGGGGCTAATAGTGGAGCCAAAACTGTTCACCATCTTCATTAATGACCCAGTCAATGGGACAGACTGCATCCTTAGCATGTTTGCATCATTCAAGAATGTGAGGAGTGTTTGATGCACTTGGAGGCTCTGCTCATTCAAAGGAAACTCAGCAGCCTGGACAAATGGGCCAACAGGTGACAGGCTGAAAAGCCACCTTGTGGAGATGGGTCTGTGTGCACTTGTGGACAAGGTGTTGAACATGAGACAGCAATGGCCTGCTGTGGCAAAGGCCAGCAGCACAGTGGGCTGCTTTAGGTAAAGCATTGCCATAAGTTCAAAGGAGATGATCCTCCTCCTCTACTCAGCATTCATGAGACATCTGGAGTGCTGAGTCCAGTGCTGAAGTTTCCAATACAGCAGAGACTTCCTGAGACAACTCTAGCAAAGGGCTGCACAAATTGTTCAGGAAATGGATCCCTTGTCAAATGAGAAGGGGTCAAGAGACCTGGGGATGTTCAGCCTAGAAAACAGAAGTCCTAGGGGGATCTTTCCAATGTCTACCTGTATCTGATAGGGTGGAAAATTAAAATTAAGTCAGACTCTTCTCAGTGTTGTCAAGAGGCTATGGATACAAATCAAAACAAAGCAAATTCAATTTAGGCATGAAAAAAATATTTTCTTTGTTTGCTTGTTGGGTTTTTTTGTTTGTTTGTTTGGTACGTTGGTTGTTTTTTTTTACTATGAGGGTAGTCAAACATTAGAAAAAGGTTGCTCAGATAGGCTGTATCTTGAACACTTTGGAGATTCTAACTGTACATGGCCCTGGCCAAGATGTTGTAGTTGACCTTATTTTGAGCAGAAGGGTTGAAGTAGACTCTCTGCAGAAGTTCCTTGCTACATCAAGTATTCTGTGACTCTGTGATTCTGTATGAAGATGTATTCACATCTCTAGTCTTTCGAGAAACCACAGCAGGACTGCAGCTATCTCTGGCAAACCAGATAGTTTTCACAAGTATCAGTACAATACAAAGCCTGTTGTACTACTGGAAAGAAGAGAAGCAGATTCACATTTCCCTAGGCAGAGGAGGGAACTGATCCAAACTTTTCCACATCGTATAGGATTTCTAAACAAAAGGACCAGAAGGTTAGTGACAATGTAGGAAATAGAACATGAAAGAGTTTATTCTCAAGCCTGCCCTTGAGAGCTTACATTCAGAGCTTGTTTCCTCCTCAGTGGAGAGAGCTGGACTCTGGAGGGTGATGGAGTGCATTGAAAAACAGGCTGTTGCTCTGAGTTGCCCTCTGATCAAGAGTGTACTGTTTAGAATAGTACTGATCTGGCCTCAGCACTGCATGAGCTACCATAATCAGCTGGGTTTTTTTCTGTCAAACTTTTGCTCTACATTCATGTATCCTGTCATTTATAATGACTTGAAAATTAAGAAACACAAAACACCACCCTTTGCAAACCTTAAATAAGAGTATAAGCAAATAACTCACAACCTTCAGAATCACAGCACCATCATGGGTAGAAACAGCCAAAGACAATGTGCTGGTTTGAGCTAATTGGAGGATTTTAATGAGAGATTAGATTATAGGCTGAGAAAGGAAAACAAAATCATTTCTACTCCACTCATAGGTTTACTGAAATTGTATGAGAGTTAGAACCATCGCATTGGTAAGACAGGGCTGTTTGAGCCATTGGGACTGCATCCCTCTCTTCCTGCTTTCTAAATAGATCTGTGTAACTCCACTAACCAGTTTCCTACTTCCTTAACACCCCTGGGACTCTTCCTCGCTTATCTGGAATGTAAGACAGATAGAAGGATAAGATTGGGTAGTGGGGGGAAGGTGGTAGGGTGGTTGGGAACCCTTCTTGAAGACTCTGATCTCTGGGAGGGGTGTGGTGTTTCTGTATTAGCTTTCTACTGTATATATCTCTAAATATCTGCAATTGTATATTGTAAGTATCTGCTTGTATGTTGTGCAAAGCTGTAATATAAAGCTTCATTTATTAACTTCCAGCTGACTGAGTTCTAGCTTGGGTTACTTCAAAGTGTGTGTGAGGGCAGATACTGCCAAACCACCACAGACAACGAGCATTCTGATCGTTTATAGCAGAGGTGAATTTTTTCTGTACTGAAGTGGGAGAATCAGGTTGGTGTGTCTAAAACCAGCGTGTTTTGCCAATAGGGATGAAGGACTTTTGGGTGCTGTCAAGATGAGGATTCAACAAACTGACTCTACAGCAGAGGCAGTAAGGGAGCTGGATGAAGGAAAAAAGGGAAGTCTGAAAGACTGTAATGACATTTGTAACTATGTATAAAAGGCAGTTAGAGATCTTGTAACTGGCATATTTCAGGCCTTTTTCTCTTCTTGTGCCTTAGGAGGCAGAGGTAAGGCAAAAGGAGGATAATTCTTTGGTTATAAATAAAAACAGAAATGTAGCATGAAGATTAAATTATTTCAATATAAAATTAAATTATCTACCGTGCTGTTAGCGAATAGGGTGTTCTAATATAGAGCCCTGTCTCAGACTCTTAAGAGCAGTATGTACCAAATATAGGAAATGAACAGTCAATCATTTTAAAAGGTCATTCTAGAAAGACCTGCAAATATGATTACCTTCCAAATGGAAACAAATAACTTATTTAGGAGATTGGGGTTTTTTTCTTACCTTTCTTTTAAATGTGTGCCACTGAGAAATCTCATCATGCACTGGCAGTATTTTAAAGGTAATAAGTAGGCCAGATGGAGCCAGGTTACCCCCGAGGCTTCTGACGAATTTCATATCTGCATGTGAGGTAATAATTCTTTCACTTTCCTTGTAACACTTTACCTGTTTTTCCAAAACTATGTGTGTGGAGAGATTTCTGAGAAGAAATAGTCTGGTAATGGTGAACAACCTACTGCCGGGAAGATGTGTGAAAGAAAAGCACAGCGGAACACCTGTGAAGTGTAAGTGCAGCCAAAAGGAACAGAGGAGAAACAGAGATGCAGACTGGGACAGTTCCTGCTTCTGGAGGTGTTACCCAGAAGTTTCTCGATAACAGTGAAGTAATTTGTTTTTGTACAATAACCAATTATTTTCTTCCACATACGATCCTCTGCGCCAATTACTCTGTAGTATCTGCAAACACCTCCCGCTTGCCGGTATTAAAGAGCTGTAGAATCGCTAATAAACGGGGCAACTGCATAAATCATGTTGGTTGGACAGTTGCTCATGGGGTGCGACCCTTGACATATGTGGATAAGCTGAAGAGAGTATAAAGTTGCTCTATGACAATGAGCAGCTTGATGAGCCAGTAGATCTCAAATGTATAAAGACCTACAAATCAGAAGAATGATAGAACTATGATACGAATCACAGAATGGTTCCAGTTGGAAGGGACCTTTGAAAAGCATATAGTTCCTGGTTCCCTGCCATGGGCAGTGACACCTTCCACTACAACAGGTTGTTCAAAGCCTCATCCAACCTGGCCTTTAACACTTCTAGTGAGAGGACATCCATGACTTTTCTGGGCAACCTGTTCCAATGCCTCACCATCCCCACAATACTGAATGCCTTTCTAATATATAACCTAAATTATCTTCTTAAAATGATTTACGTCTTCATCATGTCCTCTATGCACACAAAAAAAGCAACTATTTTTTCCCCCTCTGTGAGTTTTCACCTGCTACTAAAGTTGAAAGTAACGTTTTAATTTAAAGGGAATGTTAGGAGGAAGTTCTTCACAGTGAGGTTGGTGAGACACTGGCACAGGTTACCCAGGGAGGTTGTGGCTGCTCCCTCCCTGGAGGTGTTCAAGGCCAGGTTGAATGAGGCCTTGAGCAACCTGTTCTAGTGGGAGGTGTCCCTGCCTATGGCACAGGGGGGTTGGAACTGTCTGGTCTTTGAGGTCCCTTCCAACCTAAACCATTCTATGATTCTATGATGCAGTTCACAGTCTGGGGAGAAGGCTTCAGCATGTGTTCTTATAAATCACACCTTAATTTGCCTAAAAGACCTTATTCTACATCTTATCTGTCTGTGAATCCTGAAAACCAGACTATTTGCCACTCCTAAACCTAACAGCTGATATCAACAGCATCAACTTAATACTACCAAAATTGAACTCATGCACACACACATACACATATATATATATGTGTGTACATATATACATATTAAATCCTCTTATATTTTAAATTGTGTTACAAAACTTATTCTGATTTTTTTTTCTGCAGTTCTTGGGAACTATATTTGATCTTTTCCACTTTGTCTAGATATATTAAGATTTATATCTCTACAAGGAGATTTTAGTTATTAGTAGACTCACTAGACAAATTGCTCATTAAACCCGGGAAGCCTTAAAGCAGGGTTATGTTCCATGGGAAAAAGTGTTGCAGGATGCGGAATTATAATTTTGTGGGTTTTTTAAATTTTGATGAATGCTTCTTAAAATTCTGGGCAGGAGAAAGCTTTGATGAAATGTATGGGTGACATTAACACAACAGAGTACAAACATCACTGGTGACAATTTTTTGCTTTAATTTTGTACCCTCTCTCCTTGCGTGTGTGTCTGTGTGTTTCTTTTTCAGACAGGTATGTTTAAGGATTCTTTCCTCTTTATGTAGATGACAGTTTTAATCAAAAAAATATGTAAGTTATCTTTACAATACAAAGTGGAAAAGCTCTCCATGTTGAGGTACAAACCAGCTCTTTGTTCGCTTTTTTCCCAACTAGATATTTTATATTTTATTAATTCCTCTTCACTTTCTTAGAATCCTTTAATTATTTGTACTGGATGTAGCTCATCCTTGTTAGCCTAACCCTGCCCAAGTGCCTCAGGTGTAGCCCCCAGCCATCTCACCAGGCTTCTTAAAGTAGCACCTTCAAAGTGCCTCCTGCCCTTTCATACATATCACCACTAAAACAATGTGAAGTAACTTCTGTCTTATTACAAAGGGTATTGTCTATAATAATGGTGCAGTTATTATAACACACACTCACATATTTATAAATCTTTGCAGTGTCTATATTAAAGAATACCTGAGACCTCAAAAGATTTGTCCTCTCACCAGAAATGTCATTAACCTTCACTAGAAATGTTTTTTACACTTCTAACTGCCACCAACCTCTTTTATTTCCTTCTACATCTCTCTTTCTTCTGTGGGTTACATGGACCGTATGCTGTACATTGACAAGAACGATTGCCTCCTACTATGCTCTTGTGCAGTGCCTAGCAAAACAGCAATGTCTGCATGCCACCAGGTTGAACTTTATATTCACCTGCTTCATGTCAAGGCACAGCCTGTGTGTTAAACTGCTGTAGGACTGAAACATGCTCTTTGGTCACTGCACCACAGGTACTCATAAAAACACCCCAACAGTTCCAAGATTGAACCAGCCCTCACAGGGTTTGTACATCATGACTTCGTGAATCATTTTGGCTGCCAAGGTCA
>VWZI01018485.1:42529-100271 GCA_013396835.1 Psilopogon haemacephalus | reverse complement strand
CCCACGCTGGCCTTTTTTGCCCGGGTTTAAATGGGAAGCAAAAGCGGAGATAGCATCCCACCCCCCCGAGAAAAATAAAACCCCAACAACAAACCAAACCCCCCCAAAGTCCACCAGACCCAAGAGCCCAGAGCCGAGGCAAGCCCTGGGCACAGCTTCAAAATATGTCTCAGGCTCTAATGTTCCCTTGGCAAGCTCTTAAAAATGTAAACAAACTGGAAATCATTCTTTTTTCTCTCAGCACAATTTTATTTGCTTCAAAATACAACTGACAAAATCAAAATCAGAGGCTAGTTCTTCCAGGTGAGATACATGAGCAATTGGGAGATGCTGATTTATTTGATCGGAAGAGTTTGTGCCCACCATGTACTACACTTGGGTGCTAGACCGAAAGTGTAGGTTATCTTTAGGATCATCTTTAAATAAAGGCTTGAATTTGACATAATATTTTAGACAGCTGCAGCTTTGATAGAATCCTTACTCGTGAAAAGCCTCTATAGTTTAGCTAACAAGAGACAGAGTCAGTACAGTTGCTTATGCATGTATAAAGCCCTATTCCCCACCTCAGCACCCTGCTTTATTTGGGGGTTAATTTTCCCAGGAAAATAGATGAAAGACTGAAGTGGCATGTTGCACTTTCTGTCCAGGAATGTGAGCAATGCCTGGGGAGGACACAGGAAAATATTTCCAGTCCTGGTGCAACTTCCTTAAACATGCATGTGCTTACCAGGTGAACTTGGGGACCAGTGTACCCTCAAGGTGTTTATTATGTAATAATAGGCAGAGTTTTTTGACATGAGTTGGCATTGTCATCCACTGCTAAAGGATTTTTTCACAGATCACCCAGGCATTGCCCTAGGGACCCAAGGCACTTTTACTGTCTGCTGCCCTTTGCCTGGGAACTATCCTTTTGCTATTTCTTCACATTGCAAAGGACACTCTCTCTGCATTGCGCAGTGGAGCAAGACTTAATGGGACCAGGCTGGATGGAGCTCTGAACAACCTGATCTAGTGTGAGGTGTTCCTGCCTGTGTCAGGAGGCTTGGAACTGGATCTTTGAGGTCTCTTCCAACTCTGACAATTCCATGATTGATAAGGAAAGATCTCTTCAAGAAGGAAGAGACCTTGATAAAATGTCTTTATTCTTGAATGGAGGAAGAGGATGCTACAGCTCAAAAAAAATCCTTCCAGGATTTTATTGCTGCAGGTAAGTGAGCTGCTAGACAGTATTTCAAAAGGCAGTTGTGCCAAGAGCATTTGAAGGGATCTTATACATAGCTTACCAGGATTTATTTCAAGATTTGATTAGAAAGAATCATAGAATCATAGAATCATAGAATGGTCTAGGTTGGAAGAGACCTCAAAGATCATCCAGTTCCAACCCCCCACCATGGGCAGGGACACCTCCCACTAGATCAGGTCACTCAAGACCTCATCGAGCCTGGCCTTGAACACATCATATAAGAACACATCATATAAGAAGGTTAAATAGGTCTTCTTACCCTTATACTACCAATATGAGAGTGATAATGCTTCCTTTTTGTGGGAAGAGTTTGTCATAACTTTAACTATTTGCAGCTATTTCTGCTACAGAAGGGAAAAGAAAAAGACAAATAGTGCTACATATTTGGAAAGACAGTGGATTTGTATAGCTCCCAGACAGCTTGAGGATTATCCAGATCTGAAGGCAAGAGCTTATGGCTTTATAGACCTCAATAAGAGAAAATGAAGAGGATACTTTCATTTTTCTTTCTCTGTTGTTTCCTGATAGCAGGATTTTCAAAAGGACCTGCTTCTCTTCAGCAGCACTGGAGATGCACTCAAATTTCTTCTGATCTTTAGTCACAGTACAGCATTTCCAATATTATAGAATGCCTTCTGTTAAGGTCTTTCTTGGTTTTAGATCACAATTGCAAGTAAAAATTAATGAAAGGGTGAATTTTCCCAGATCAAAAGCTATTTCCATGTTCTTTGTGCCAGAAAGAAGGTCTGGTTATCATATGTTGTGTTTTCAGTGTGAGACCCCACATTGCAAGGAATCTTGTAGCAGTACAGTAAAAGTGATGCTCTCAGGCCCTGAAAGGTCATGCTGTGGGTGAGAAACACTCCCTAAATGTTCTGGAGGGCTCTTCATTCTCCACTGTTTCTGGGAGGACAGAAGATATGTCTGCTCCATGTGGACTGCTTTCATACACACAAATGAAAAACCAATCTGTTCTAGCAAGGACAAGAAAACAAAGGTAAAACAAGAAACTTTATGAAGTACCTGCACCTTTTTAAAGTCTTCAGCCAGCTGAGTGGAGGAAGTTCTATTCACAAACAGCCTTTCTGGTTTGTAGCTTCCCGGAAGGGGCCAGGAAGGCAGTGACCACAAAAATGGTTACTTAGTCGATATGCAGAATATTTCTTTGTCATCTGCAAATGTAATTTTTACCTTGTGCAGGTCTCTTTCAATAAGCTGTGTCCCTGGGATATTGGGACCAATAGTAGGTACATTCATATAATTCTAAATTTCTTCTCCTTTTCCTGTTAAAACCAGGACTAAACAACTCCCATAAATCCAGGCTGCTAATCCAATCTATTATAGGGACTGGCCAGCTGATGTCACATTTTATAACTCCTAAAAAACAGACCCTATGGATGTGTTTGCAGTTTTGCAACCAGACAAGAGATGTTGCATGAACACTGAAGAACTCACATTTAAAGTGTCAAAACTATACCATAGCAATATTTGCAGTGATCTAGTTCCACCAAAATTACAGGCAGTAATTTTAAACAAGACTTTTCCAATGAATGCCATCTTAAGAGTTTTAGGGTACAGAAGCACAAAACCACCCAGTCCAGAAACCTGCCAAAGCAGATATGTGTAAGTCTGGACTGAGGCCAGCAACTTTGACCCTGCTCTTCAGCAACAATTAGCTGTATGTTTTGCAATCAGCACTTATAAGAAGGACTTGACTATGAAATCACAGGACTGGTTGGTTTCACTATTTTTTTAAAATTTATTTTGTTTCGTTTTATTTTATTTTGTTTTATTAATACATCACATGTTAACTCTGAGGACTTCATCTCATGCAGCACAATCCTAGTCAAAATTGAGACTTGTTGACCCTAGTGCTCAGCAAAATAACTACAAAGACAAGATCTCCAAATTTCAGCTGAAATATGTTACAAGCTGAAGCATAGTGGTTGCATCCACTGAGGCTTACTAGAAAGCCAAATGACATGGTTTACCCTCACTTGGTATCTAAGCCCCATACTCATTTCCCCCCAGTGGGACAGGTTGAAATAAAGACACTTTAATAGGCAGAGCAAAAGCTGCACACAAAAGCAAAGCAAACCAGGGAATTAATTCCCATCAGCTGGCAGGTGGTCAGCCTTCTCCAGGAAGACAGGGCTCCATCATGCTTAATAGCTACTCAGGGAGACAAACACTATGACTCCCCTTCTTTCTTTCCCCAGATTTATATGCTGAGCATGACATCACATGACAACAACCTCATTAGGAGTGAAGAGTGTGCTGCAAAGAGTGGCAAAGGCAGCCAGAAAGATGCTGGATTGCGTCATCAAGGGCATCACCAGTAGAGAAAAGAAGTCATTATCCCACTCAGAGCTTGTCAGGTCATATCTCAAATATTGTGTTTAGTTTTGGCCCCTGTTATGCAAAAGAAAGATGTGGACAGGCTGGAAAGAGTCCAGAGAAGGGCCACAGAGATGATCAAAGGACTGGAAAGATGCCAAGTGAGGAAAGGTTAAGAGAAATGAGTTTGTTCAGCCTAGAGGAAAGAAGGCTTTGGGGACACCTAATCACTGTTTCAGTATTTTAACAATGGCTGCAAAGAAGATGGAAACTCTTTTTATATCAAGGAAAAGACAATATGGAAAAGATGAGGTGTAATGAGTACAAGCTACTCCTGTGAAGATTCAAATGGGACACAAGAGGAAAATTTTTCACAAGACCAACCATCCATTAGGATAACCTCCCCAGGGAAGTGGTGGATTCCACAATATTTTACTCCTAAGGTTCATCAGGGAAGTGTACCAATCCATTTCATCCAGGCCATGTTTTTGTCAAGAAAGGCTGGACCAGATGATCCTTCAGAAGCCTTCCGACATGGTATTCTATGTTTGTGTGAATATGTCTTTCATCAGCTGGAGTCAGCTGTCCCAGGCCTTCCAGCCTCTTCACTGGTGGGGTGACATGAGTAGCAGAAAAAGCCTTGGCTTTGTACAAGCACTGCCCAGCAGCAAGTAAAACACATTAGCCTTTTTTTCATACTAGATACTACGAAAAAAATTAACTACCTCACCTAAAAACCAATGCACTAAATATTTTTTTCCTTTAATTTTGACACATGTATAATACCTTATCTTCTCTAGGGCCCAGATAGGCATAAGAACAGAGCAGAATATATACACACTTCCTAGCAGTTAGATAAACTCAGAGAAAACTCATAAGAACATGAGATTTTAACAGAAGTCAGCATTTCTACATCTCTAACACAAATACAGCTTTTAAGATAATTTCCTAGAATAAACCTTATCCTTTAAATCTACTTATAAAAGCAAAGAGAACAAGATTCTCATGCCAAGACACACTGAAAACTCACAGTTCTCATATCTTAAAACAGGCAAAATGGTTGATAGAATATCTGCATTCTACTCTCTTTTCAAGACTAAGATCACGTCTACTAAATGCCATGGGAAAATACTATGGAATAGGTAAACTGTTTTATTTTGTTTTATAGAATCATAGAATGGTTTAGGCTGGAAGTGACCTCAAAGACCATCTAGTTCCAGCTCCCCCCCACCATAGGCAGGGACACCTCCCACTAGAACAGGTCACCTAAGGCCTCATCCAATCTGGCCTTGAACACCTCCAGGGAGGAAGCAGCCACAACCTCCCTGGGCAATCTGTTCCAGTGTCTCACACCCTCACTACGAAGAACTTCCTCCTAACATCTAGTTTAAATCTTCCCTCTGTCAGTTAAAACCCATGACTCTTCATCCTGTCATTACAAGACCTTGTCAATAGCCCCTCCCCAGCCTTCCTGTAGCCCTGCTTCAGATACTGGAAGGCCACTACAAGGTCTCCTCCAAGTCTTCTTGTCTCCAGGCTGAAGAGCCCTAACACTCTCAGCCTGTCCTCATAGCAGAGGTGCTCCAGCCCTCTGATCATCTTTGTGGCCTCCTCTGGACTCACTCCAACAGTTCCATGTCCTTCTTGTGCTGGGGGCTCCAGAACTGCACACAGTACTCCAGGTGAGCAGACAAGAGCAGAGTAAAGGAGGAGAATCCTCTCCCTTGCCCTGCTGGCCATGCTTCTCTCGATGTAGCCCAGGACACTGTTGGCTGTCTGGGCTGCACACTTACACTGCTGGCTCATGTTGAGGTTTCTTCATTTGTTTTTTTATTTTAGCCTTATTCTGTTCACGTCAGGGTATTTTAAAGAAGCACATGTAAAAGACTCAAAGTATCATAGAGAATGGAAGATCAGATCTTATCTGCTGAGATGTCCTGAGCAGGTGTAGATGGTTTACATAAAAATAAATAAGCACTTTGAGAAAGTAAGACTTCAAGCCAGTTGAAAATGGTGTAGTGGTCATCAGTGCATGGCAGTGGTTCAGACAGTCTCCCATGATTTGTCACCGTCTTCCCCCAGAATGAGAGCACATAACCTCCCATGACTTCACTGGGCTGCTAGCTTGGGATGTGCAGGATTCTTTTGTACATGCCAAGCCTGTACCTGAGGGGTTGTGCAGGTAGAAAGTTTTCTTTGCTTTGTTTAGGATTTGAGGTTGGCTTCAGTAGTAAGCTGATCTCAAGATGGTGACACAACATGTTTCATAAACACATTCTGGTCTATATATCATGGATATTTGTACATATAATATCACTTATTTCTCTTAATTACAGAGGCTTTAGATAACTTTCATTCAGAGAGGTTCTATAAGGTCTCAATACATTGAAATGGACCTGGGGTTTCAAATCATATTGGAATATTCCATCAGTGTCCCTTGGGTGGTCCATGCTGCATTGTATCAATGTTACTGTCCGATCCGTAGTTTTGACATTGGTTGATGGAGCTGTCACACCTCTGCCAGTCTCATCTAGCTGGTCCCTCTGTCACCTACTGTTGCTCTCGCCTCTTCCAGACATGAAGCCCTAAAACAAGCATTTTATCACTCCAGTAAGAATTCATTCTTCGAAGTAGAAAATACGAAGTTGCTCTCCAGGACTGAGTCTGGAAAGCTGAAGGATTATAATTTTCTACTAAGTGACTTTTTAGAAACTTTGAGTAAGAGTGTTATCAGTCACTCTTTAGACATAAACACAAATCTTTTTTGCCCTGAAATCTTCTAATAATAAAACGAACAACATTTAGGGTTTTTTTTTAGCTTTATACTGAAAGGAAACACTAACATGCAGTAATGAAGGGCTCCCTGCAGCAAGACTATGGCATCCGTGGGATCAATTATCCAGGGCTCCAATGACATGCTGAGAAAAGTCATTTAATTCACTGTAAAACCACTCTGTGAAACACAGGACCAAAAGCTTATGTCAAGCCTCTGTACACATTTCCAGGCATTTGGGAAATCATAGATGCCAACTAACTCTGAGTCCTTGATGCAGTTGGTCTGTTAACACATCATTTGATAGCGCTACATACCAGGCAAACAGGCTGCATTTACTCAGCTACGTGACAATTCCTAACATAACTGCATCAGCAGGTCTCCTGCTGTGTCTCTTCACAGCGGTACCTGTGTGTCAGAGGTTACCAGCATCCACACTGCACCACAGGTTGCTCGTTTATTATTGGTGTCATGTTGACAGTCAGCAAAATCGTGCCTGTATGAGTGAACTGAATCTGTGACTATTTACACTCCACAACTGTTAGCCTGTCCTCAGTGTAGTTTTGGCCTATGCCTCCCAACACTCTCCTAGAAAGTAGCATAGGACAGGGACTGTTCCCAGTAAGGAGGAGAAAGATGTTTGTCCTGTTCTGGGGAAAGGAACAAGGATAGGTTATGGAGATCCAGGATATACCATGCCACTTCACTTCAAGGGCCTGGGACTGGATCCTGGCCCATTTTCCTTAAGAGTGAGACATGTACATATAGACCGAGAACAAAGCAGGTTTATCATGCAGTCCTATCTTAGTGCAACTGATCAGCTTCAGCAAAAGAAGGTCATATCATAAGGCACTGAAAAAAAATAGCTTATTTTTTCAAGGGTAGAACAGCAGGAAAAGAATATACCTGACTATCATTTGGCCTGGTCACATTCTTCTGTTCACTTTAGTTGAGGCTCTGACTTGTTTTATGAATTACATTTTGAAAATCAGAACTTCAAGCATTTTTGGCTTGTGACTGATTGGTCACATTCTATCGTCCCTTCACCTTCTTTGTTCCACAAGACCTGTCTACAGTGTTTGCTATGCTCCACTTTCTCCCTTTCAGTATGCAAAAGCTATCCAAGACTGGACCTACTCTTATTATTGACATATATAAATGGATGAAGAGGCATTTTCTTTCAGGCATTCTCTTTGGAAGCAAAACTGAAGATTTGTCAACCGCAGTCCAGGCTCTTCTATTTCAATATTCATTTAACAAAAGCTTTCTAGTGTCCTTTGGCATCCCTTCATGAGAGAAGTAGATCATATTAAATGATCAGAATCTTTTCTCCCATCCATAAAAATAGTCTAAATGTCTGTTGTAGCTAGCTTGCCTGGACATGTTCCCCTGCTCCACCTCCTGTGCTGGGTAAGCAACCATGGGAAAGGCAAACAAAAGCCCTGGTTTCACCTAATATGGTCAAGCTTGCCAAAGTGCCATTCTGATTGGCTAATCTATGTCCAAAGGCCCATTAGACTCGGGCTGCATGGATAAAAGAGATGAGCAGATAACAGAAGAATGCTGCTGCCGTTGGGTTTCTTTGCCTCAACATGCTCTCTGTGTTACTATCTTATTTCATCCTACCTGCCTCTCTGCAAGTTTTCTGCTGGATTTGGAGTGAAAAGGAACCAGGTTGGAGACTATGTTAGATCCCCAGCTTCTGGAGAAAAGAGTCTAGTAAAACTCCACATCCTCTAATGGCTTTGAAACCACTGCCAGCAACCCCTCCATGTGCATTAGGTATTGTCTAATACTATAATGCAGCCCTGGCAACGTGGAGAGACTACTTTGTGAATAAATACTCAAAAGCCTCTTAACAATCTTTAGCAAAATTCTGTAAATTCATAAGTGAATCTGAATACCTTCTGTCTTAGCAGCTGAAAGGAGCCTCTTGAGTCCCCTGGTGGGCAAGAGGTACAATTGAAACTAAGAATTTCTTTCCAGTTTTAATGTTTATTATATTGTTGCTAGTTATGTTTCTTAAGTGTTCTAGATTCCCTGTTTATCTCCCTCTGTATAATGTTTTTACGACCATGCAAAGAACCAATTATTATTAAAAATACTTGTTGGTAGCAAGTTTATGAATAACAAAATTCATAAACTATACTAATTTTCAAAATACCATCTCACACTCGTATCTAACCATTACAGTGTCACAAAACACCTTCATGAGGTTTTCCTACAGAAAAATACTAGAAGTCTTTGAGAGCAGCCTACACTGCAAGGTCTCCCAAGGAACTGCAGTTCAAGGCTATAGCAAACCATATTTTCATAGCCTATCTCTGGAGCTCATTTAGCTATCACAGTTGTCCAGAGCCATGGAAAAGTAAAATTGCCTCCTTTCCTTTGCCATCTGTCAGAAGCAGCACAGATTCTGCCTCAATGTCTGCTTACACACAAATCTTCAGGAAAGGAACAGCCACAAAATATTTATTACTCTCTGGTATAAAATTAATTAGTGATTTATCTGTCAACCTATAGTTCCTTGTTTTAAAAGTCAACACAATTCTTTTAGATGATGACTGGGGAATATATTAGCTGAAGAGAGCCCATAAGATTTTTTGAATTATGTGAGCTTCATGCTCTTATCTAATCTGCTTTCCCTTTAACTCAATTTTGTCTCCATAGTAATGGCTGTTTACACAGTGTGTTTGCTAACTCAGGATAATATTCTTTCTATGTGATTCTTCAAAATTAATACAACATCAAGTTTATTAATTTTCATTGACACACTGCAGAAAAGCTATTAAGGTGCTGGTCATCAGCCTAGTATCAATAATGTATATTGCTTTTCTCAGGATCTGAAGCAGATAAAATGGGAATTGATAACCGATGTGCTATTCAGATGAATATCGGAATGGATTAGACCTATAAATACATGAAAAACCTAAAGTGATGGAGTGTTTTATTCATTACCCTGAGGGCTGGACTTCCATCCAAGTGACACTACTGAAAGAAAGAAAAAAATTATGCTAGATTAACTCTAGCAATGTGATATCCATCTGGATCTAACCTCTCTGGATAAGAAGAAACGACACCATTTGACTGCTACTAAGGCCGGAAGCTCTGAACACTCACTTAGGGGAAAAAAAAACAACAAGAACAAAAAAATCTACTATACAGAGGTCCAGCAATGGCATAATCCTACCATTCAAGACCCTTATTAGCACAAATTTGAAATAGGTCCTGTCCAGAGGCAATGTGCTCTCTGCAAAGGTGTAAATAGTTTGGACCTCTATCTGTCATTAACTGGTGCAAGTCCAATAAAGTTAATGCAAAATGGATTTATACCAGATGACTACCTGGCCTCGAGCTTCTTAGAAATATAACTCACATTGAATCAAAACACATGAATTATCTGTTTTTCTCAGACACTTTGTCTAATATGGATTTCTTCTGTTTTGTTCACTCTGCCTTTAGATTAAAAGTTGTTGAAGCAAGGACACAAGAACTGTACCCTCAGTCCAGGCTTACTGAGAGGAAATAAAATACCTAATCTTGTTAAAGAACAAAATAAAACAAAGCAAGGAGCCAAATAAATCAACAAACCCTCCCCACAGGTTTCTCCCCACTCCAACTAAAACTGACAACCCAAGAAGACAAATCCCTAAAAGTACAAGACTCAAATTATTTGACACTGCTTAGCAGGAACAACGTGCTTGACATTCTCTGTTCTGCCTCAGTAAAGTCCGTGGGACCTTTGATTTCTTCTGGATCCAAAGTTCTTATTTTCAACAAGACCAGTATTTGAAGGGAACTTCATTTTACTTCAAGGAGGTATTTTGAACTTTGAAATAAGTGTTTAGACAGCAGGATTTATTATCGGTCAAGATACCTTTCCCAGACATTGTTACCTTCATTTCCAATCTTCACAAACAAGCATGAAATAGTTTAATTTATGTGCATTCATAAGTATTTGTTTATCCCTTAAATCTAACTCTAGAGCTTCTGAAAGGGTTGCCTGCACCTATTAAAAACATGAAGAATAATCCTTCTTTTTTTTTTTTTTCATAAAGAATGACCAAAAAATGAATCAGCAACAAACATGCATCATTTCTGAAGATTTTCCAAAGGCAAGTAAGAAGAACCACAAAAGCTATCTGCATAGGGTTTACTATATGTAAAATGAGATTATCAAGCATATATTAATTATGTATTACTTACTACTGCTTGTTACCACTTACTTATCGCTTACATTACTAGCAAATAAATGTCACAGTCATACACTTTCTACAATGCCATTTTTTTCAAACAGGTCTGTATACACGTAGCCAACTACTCTGTTTTCTTTTTCAATTACTTGTTTTTAAAACCACTTTTTTTAAAAATATACAATTAAAGGTAATGAGCAAATAGTAGACTCTGAAAGATGGGTTTTACCTAGTCCCGTGGGAGAAATAAGACACTACATTCAATAATCTGAAGGTAGAGCAATGAGATACATGCAGGATTTCCCTCAGGGTTCTCTACCTACAGGCATGGTGCATGTTGAAGAAAAGGACTGGCTCATTTCATTTTATGATGTCTTTTCAACTTCACTCTCTTTCCATAAGTATGTAGTTAAGTAGAAATGGGAATGTTGCCTGACTTAATTTAATGAAGTTAATCACATATTTGTCTCTAACAACAGCAGGAATGGATTAAGAATATAACCCAACAGCGGGATCCATGGGGAGCATCTTTCCTGTAAACCCCAAAGTTTTGCTGCAGATTTGCTATCTTGAGGTTTTTTCACGTAAGTAGATTTTCAGAATGTTTCTCTTTTCCCATGATTTGCCTTAGTCAAAGAGCTTTTTTTTCCCTGGGTACACAGAGATTTCAGCAACAGAGTAAAGATTTCCCATTTATTTATTAGCTTTATAAACACAGATATGTATCCCAAATTCCCCCTCCTTAACCACTTATTCTTATTTTAGTTACTAATAATAAGCTCTCATTCAAAACTGGAAAATAATTATTCCATCCAGCAATCACTTTCTAAGAGGCTACAGTATGGGGTTGTATATCCTGCAGCAGCCTCCTTCCAGTTGTATCATGCAGAGTACTGTTGTTGGTTCTGTGTGCTTTGTACAAATGCATTATTACACAAATTTGATTTTCTTTCACAAGAAGGAATATGAAAAGTGACAGCTAAGGAAAGTCCATTTTCAGGCTTTGGTTTTCTCAAAATCTAATGAAAACTATAAACATATCATATTGACTTCTCAATCTTAATTTCTATGAATCCAAAGCAGGGAGTAGAACAAAATTTTGTTCTTCCAGTTTGCATTTTAAAAGGAGCAAAAAACTCTCAACAAATAACTCTTGTCAAAATTAGAGTTAAGTTAAAATGCAGAATAGGTAGTTTCAAAAGCATTGTCATTTTTTGTATTTTTTCCTGTATAAATCCCTCTTAGGCAGTTCATTCTGATATCTGATACCTGCTTTCTGAAATATTGTACAAGTTTCTCATATTTAATGATACTGTTATGCATCTGAAATAGTAAAAGACTTGGTCTCAAAGCATGCAAAAGTCTATCCTACCAGAGGATGTAGGTTAGCACAAAATGTTCATCATCTTCCCAAATCTTTTTACAAGTGGGCTGCTAGCTTTCACAGTTGCCTCTGAGGTGAAAGGCTTGGAGATTATGCAGCCCACTTCAGCTGCAGTCTACAAGGGCAGCCTACTGCATAAATATTTTCAGAGAAGAGGCTCTCCTTTCCCCTCTGTTGCAGCTGTATTTTATTAAACTGATGGAGAGTCTTGTTCTTGCTGATATCTGAGCAAGCTGAGTGGATCCAGGTGTAAGGTAGGACATTTCTCTTCATTTTTCCATTGTAGCTTAGGTAAGCATCTAATGACCCCAGAGCCAGAAATTCTTCTTATCTGTTGGAGAGGACATAAGCATGCAGAAAACCTATATACAAGACTAGGAGGTGCACTGTGCTCAAATATTTAAACAGCAGTTCAGAAGTCTTTCTATTTACCATCACTTGGAGAACAGACACCCACCTTGCTTTCTGAAACCAGTCCAGCTCACTGCAGTGCAGTCTCAAAGTATCATTTCACTTTGAAGTCAGATCCTAGAGGAAAAAAAAAAAAAAATCAAATAGCAGAAAGAAGAGGTCATCTTTCCCCTTCCTTAATACTTCATCAATAAGTGAACCTTAGAGAAGAAAGGACTCTGTTTAATATGCACAACTTTCTAAGCAGCTGTTCTTATCAGTGGAATAAGTCCTACCTGCAGAATTTGCAGGGGTATAGTTCTAGTAGACTGTTTCACTTTGATGGTGCCATAAGTACACATTAAACAGAGAAGCTATCTGTGTGATATAAATTACACATTTGCTGTAAATATAAACTGGGGTTGGGTTGGTTTTGGGTTGGTTTTTTTCCAGGTGACACCACAAGCCTTGCTTATGTCCCTTTTTGTACACAAGGCTGTAGCCCAGGTTGCTGGTGGTACTGATTCCAATCTACAGAGGCAGGAAAATATCAAAATCAGATATTGTCATTGCTAGGCATTGGGAGAAAATGCCACAACCACTTCCTTTTGCAGCTGAAAGCAGGACCAGTGCCTGAGCCAGTCAGTCTTCACAGTAAGCACCCTAATACCTTACCAGAGACATGAATCTCATGTATACTTTCCTCCAGTGTTGGAAAGGTTTAGACCTCTTTACCAGGCTGACTTTGGTAGATCCCCTTTCATGGTACCATGCCTTCTCATTCAGCTTCCACTAGCTTGAAAAGCTGATGAAAACATAGTACAGTAGCATTTTGCAATGTAATTCCCTTTGCAAATCTAAGTTCTGTGAGGATCATTTCCTCCTGCTGTTCTTTACTAATGAAACCTGTAATCTATTCTAGAAATGTTGAGGTTTTACCAGACCTAATCAGTTCTTTGTTCCTGAGACCTAGTGTACCTGGCTCATTCCTTTTCCTCTAATCATGATGCTGCTCTAAATGCTTTCAGGTCCATAAAGTTCTTGAAGGATACATATGACTGCTTAAAACCATCTGGACTTTCCAGGTGGTAAAATATATACTAATCAGCTATGGAGAGCAGTTCCCTTATGAGCATTACTAGTTACAGACAAATTTTAGGTTCATCACATTTTATCAAATACAATTTCCATAATTCTATTCTTCCATCCTAATGCTGAGTCTGTCTGCTAATTCTGGAAGCTCTATAACTATATACACAAAAATGGCATGAAACCTTGATTTCGAGATTAATGTTTTGAAATCAAAAGCTCAAGTGTGTGGAAAGGCCAGGATTAAAACTGCTTGTGAAATTTTAATTCAGCTGCTTCAGGCATAAACCTTATTTAGCCTCTAACAAAATTTACAGCTAGTTGTTTGTTGTTTGTTTGGGTTTTTTTTTCCATCCCTACAACTAGTTTACTCTAAAAGGCACACAGCATTCCTGAAACAGACAATAAATAGTTTATTTTGATCTCACTCTGAATGTTGAGAGGTCCCATGAATGGTTTGCCTTCAGATCTGCTTAGAGGGCAGAGCAGTTCCAATTAAAGCAAACTGATGTTCTGAGCTGAGTTTGAGCAGCTCATAGATAAATGAAATGGGGACAATGGCAGCCCTCCTGTCCATAAAAAACCAGAATGTAATCAGTGCAGGACACTGTATCCCAGTAAGAATGTCTGCTTGTCCACAAAGAATGGTGAGGTAGGTTCTCTCTTCAGATCACTCATACCTGCTTCTTCTTCAACCAAAGATTTGATCAGCGGAAGTTGAGAGCATGGACACTACTGGCAGAGAAATCTGGTGGGAATGATGTGAATCCAGAGCATGAAATTCATTACAGAAACCACAGAGTGACAGAGCTACTTTTATACACAAAGGCTGCTACGCACTCAGGAAAAAGGTCGAATCTCTTGAACCGAACTTAAAGTGTACTTAAAGCTAACTTTGTTGCTAAACCAAAGGCTATCTGAGCACATTCATGAACACAGTCTGTTCCTTAGCTATCTCCTGGCTATCCAGAACACCTTACTGAATGCAAGGCAATGAGCTCTTGTTATTGTCAGTAGGAAAATGACCCTTAGCCTTTCTCCTACCATTTGAAAGAGCAAAATCCTGGAAGCAAGAAGGCAAGATGCTTCCTTCTTGGCTTGATCAATGCAGCTTCTGTCTGCTTTTCTGCTGTCAGTGTTCTGGGATACATGCACCACAACAAAATACACAAGCCTGCAAAAAATGTGTGTATGCAAGGATAGCATGGCTAGCAGCATGTAAGCTGTTGTTCCTTGGTGGTCAGCATCATGTAAGCTTCAATTACTGATTGTCCATGTGCTCCATTCACTCTAACAAGAGTCCCCTTATAAATTAATGACATTCAGGTTGCCTTAAGAAGCAACCCACAGTAAGGATGTGGCACCTGTGGCACTGAATATCCCAATTTTCTCTCTACAAGGAAATAATTCTTGAAGGTATGTAGTATCACAGAATCACAGAATTAACTAGGTTGCAAAAGACCTCTAGGATCTTCAAGTCCAACCTATCACTGAACCCTTCTAATTAACTAAACCATGGCACTAAGTGCCTCATCCATCCTCCTTTTAAACACCTCCAGGGATGGGGACTCCACCACCTCCTTGGGCAGCCTGTTCCAATGGGCAATCACCCTTGCTGTGAAGTTCTTCCTAACATCCAGCCTAAACCTGCCCTGGCACAGTTTGAGACTGGGTCCTCTTGTTCTGTCATTGGGTGCCTGGGAGAAGAGACCAACCCCCACCTCCCTACAACCTCCTTCCAGGTAGTTGTAGAGAGCAATGATGTCTCCCCTGAGGGGCCCAGAACTGGACACAGTACTCAAGGTGTGGCCTAACCAGTGCTGAGTACAGGGACAGAATGATCTCCATGCTCCTGCTGGTCACACTATTCCTGATACAGGCCAGGATGCCACTGGCCTTCTAAAACATCACTCATAAATGCTTTAGAAATTTCCCTGTGAGTGTATGTTTTCCCGAGGAAAACATACATAGGAATTATTCATTTTGGGATCTGTTTCTGTCTATAGCTCTGTTATTTGGATTAGTATGCAAGAGGCTGAAAATACGAGAAATGGAAACTTAAGAAGACTTTGGCCACATGGAACACATTGCATTCAGGAGGAACATGATACTGAGAATAAAATTTCTGCTTTGAATATTCTGCATATCTATTTTCTTCTGTATGTGATGGATTTATTGCATACTTTCATAGCCTTAAAGAAGGCTGAAATCCTTTTGTCTCTACCTGAAACACCATCAGTCCAAAAGCACAAGAACTGGAGAGTTTCTGAACTTGTCTCCTGCTGAGAAGAGGGAAAGCTCAATGAAAGTTTTCATGAATTTCAAAAGGCAAGACGGACTGTTTGAAAAGTGGTGTTTGTCTGAGATATTGGTTTTGTTTGGGGTTTGTTGTTTTGATGGGGATTTTTACCATAGTGAACTAGAAATAGACAAACTTTTCCAGAAGAGAAGTTTTGTCAAGAAAAGCAGTTTCTTTTATTAAGCCAAATGCTACAGCTGGGAATGCAAAAACAAACAAAAAACACACACAAAAAAAACCCACCAAAACAAACAAGAAAAAAAAAAAGGAGAAAACCAAACAAACAAAAAACAACCCCAACAAACCAGCAGCAGTAACAACAAAACACAAGAATGTTTTAGGAGTGCAAAGAACTGAAAAAAAATTTATGTGCCTTAAAACTTGCCATCTGCTCTGATAACAAAGTATTTCTTCTCCCTACAACCCTACTCTTGTTTATCAGTTAGGAGAATCATCATTATAGAAGAAATATTTGACATTACAGGTCTGGGTGTGATAGAATAGCCAATAGATCTCTGGGCTGTAGGCTGATTTAATTCATAGGGAAAAAACTTGGTGTGTCGCCTTGATTCAGAACTCAGGTCCCAGACTCTATATTGTTGCTTGGCTGGTTGATAATCCAGTTTACTTTCTTTATGATCTGAAAGTCAAATCTATCCCAGGTTGACATGATCTTGCAGTAAAAGCTTTGCCACAAAAGCTGCTTTCTCACAAACAGCTAATTTTATGAAAACAACATTTTTCTCTTCAAAGAAAATATAATGCTAAAACCAAAGTATAATCATATATCTTTGACTACAGTTTCTGTCAGCTGATGCTTGGGAGTGGGAAGAAATGCAGGCTTAATAACAGGTAGGAAAACTATTCCCATTAATGAACAGACAATTTCCAGAATTAAAGCCTCTTTAAAATACATGTAGCATGTTCACTCTGGGTAGATACCAGGTGCCCACCAAGCCTCTCTACTGCTCTCCCTCTCCAGATGAAGACAAGAAAGAAAATGTAATGAAAGGCTCATGAGTAGAGATAAGGACAAGAAGGAAATCACTCACCAGTTATAGCCGTAGGCAAAACAGACACAGTTCAGGGAAATTAACTCAATTTGTTGCCAATCAAATCAGAGCAGGGTAATGATAATTAAAAACTAAATCTTAAACACTTTCCCCCATGTCCCACATCTTCCCAGGCTCAGCTTCACTCCTGATTTTCTCTACTTCCAACAACTAAACAGCACAAGGAATACGGAACGGGGGCTGTTGTCGGTTCATCACACATTGTATCTACCACTCCTTCCTCTTCAGAGAAAGGATTCCTCACACTCTTCCCACACTCCAGTGTGGGATCCCTCCCATGGGAAACAGCCTTCTATGAACTTCTCTAACAGTGATGGAGAGGCAGACGCTGCCTGATACAAGCAAGGTGTCCATTTATTGAGTGCAAAGCACAAACTTATATACCCTAAAATCCAAAGCCTTTTACATTATGTCAATAGTAACTGGTTAGTGCAGTTGTGTATAACAAACTATTGGCTAGCAACAGCTTATCAAAATCCAAACGCATATTCTAGCAAAGTTTACATTCTTTTTACTCGGTTCAGAGACAGTAGCTGTCTTTAATACAAAACATCTCCTGAGGTTCTGCTCTTATGTATTTTCAGTCCTTCACACTTATATTTCTGTGTCCTAGCAGCAGTTTTCCACCAGCTCAGTGGCACTGCATACCCATGTTTTTCGTTACACTAAACCCAAAACATCCTTGCACCAGTCCCTCAGTATCTGAGGAAAGGCTAACAAAGGAATTCCTACACTTCTCCAACATGAGTACCCACTGGCTGCAGTTTCTGATCAGTTTCCTGCTTATTGAAGGATGGTTGAACTAGATGACCTCTAAGAGTTCCTTCCAACCAAACTATTGTATTTGAGGCCTTGAGCGACCTGTTCTAGTGAGAGATGTCCCTGCCTGTGGCAGCAGGTTGGAACTAGCTGATCTTTGAGGTCCCTTCCAACCTAAACCATTCTGTGATTCTTCATGAACTGCTTCAGTGTGGGTACTTCCAAAAGATGTACTCTTTCAGGAACAGACTGCTTCAGAGTGCATTCCCAGTGGGGTCACAGGTCCTGCCAGCAAGCCTGCTTCAGCAGGGCCTCTCCATGAGACCACAGTTTCCTTCTGGCATGGACCTGCTCCAGCATAGAGTATTCCATGGGCTGCAAGTGGATATCTGCTCCACTATTAAAGTCCATGGGCTTCAGAGCTAGTGTCTGCTTCTCCATGATCTTACCCATAAGCTGCTCTGGCACCTTCTCCCTCATCACTTATCTCAGTGAATGCAGAGATGTTGCTGTCACATATTCTCATGCCTCTCTTTGGCTACTGTTGCCATGTTTTGTTTTGGGGGTTTTTCTGTCTTCTTAAACATGTTACTGCAGAGGCACTATGACTGTCACTGATGGGCTCTGCCCTCACCAGAGGTAGGTCCATCTTGAAGCCAGCTGACATTGGCTCTGTCGGACATAGGAAAGCTTCTAGCAGCTTCTTATAGAAGTTACACCTGTAACACTACTGCTACCAAAACATCTTTACCCAAACCCAATACCATAACTTTGTTTGAATTAAAGAGGGTATAATGGAGAGGTAATTAATTTGAGATATGATTTTACAAAATTAATATTGTTTATTGATTTTGGCATTCAGAACTCTCACCACCCCAACCACTAATTTTAATAATAATCAGGTTATTCTGCAACAGTCATGGAAACATTATACAAAGGACCTAGAATGAATAACTACCAAAATAACATAAACATTTATTAAACTGGAAGAGAAGGTTCTTGCAGTCAGTATGTCACTTGCCCAGTAGATGGACTCAGGAATCTCCTTTATGCTTATGGCAGAAGGCAATTAATAAATTACAAGAGGCTTTAAGTATTTACTCACAAAACATGATTTCCTGATTCACGGGGCTAGCTACAGCTTCAGACAGTACCCAAACACTTGCAGGGAATTTGGCAATGTCTTGTAGGCCTCTGAGGGTTCTGATTCTTCCCAGGCTTTACAGGACCTCTGACCTGGCTTTGATTTCTCTGGATGATCTGTGTACCTCCAAGACTTCCCATCTTGGCAGGAGACTTTCAAGTGCGGGCAGGATGTCTTGCAATGTGCAGTCTCAGCACAGACGTCACACTGGCTATGCAAGCCTATTGTGTGGAGGTGTTTAAAGCACGCTCCTGGTAAACTCGAAGCAGGCAGCTTCCAGCCAGTTCAGGATGCAATAAAGCAGTGAGGCAGAACCACGAGCCAGCACAGGTACAATGGCAGACACATTGTGCTGATGCTCATCTCCTTTTTATCAACGTAGCCCAAGATGATGAAGCCACAGGCTTGCTTTACCCAGATTTGGGAAGGACACAGGCTTTGCATGAGGCAGGCACAAGCCAAGCACTTACTGCAAGATGTAAACAGGTGCAAAACAAGTCTGAACAAGCCATGGTCCTTAGACTATCTTTCCTGTGGTTGCATCTCCCCATGACAAAGGGAGGGAGAGCAGAAAAACATGTCTGGGCAAGCCAGGACATGTTCAGGCCTATTTAGCCTATCAGGATGTAAAGGGTTAAGCCCACCTGGAAACCCCCTGACTCTTCCCAAGGGGTGGTCTGCTCTTTTCCCAGGTGTCATGGATAGCCTCTCCCACTTCCTGCTAGGATCTGGCTATTAAAAAAGGAGGAACCAGCTTGTTTTGTTCTTCTCTTTGTCCTGGCTGCTCAAGCAACTGCTTGCTGCTCTCTGCTGCCAGACCACGTACTCCCTGCCACCGCAGGGAGAGCACCATTATTTTCATCTGGAACTGGGACTGGCTGCTTCTCACCATAAAATTCCTGCATCCTGCTTTCATTCAGCACCAAAACCATCAACCTCAGCGTTGGGACTCAATTGCCTGCTGCGGGTTGTATTTGTATTTTGCTCCCCTTTCTCCCCTTCTCCCTGGCTTCTGTATTTTCTCCCTCATTCCCCATATCCTGCATTTTGTTTCCCCTTTTCTTCCACCTTATGTTAAGAAAAAACTTTTCCCTCCTATTTGTTGTTAAAGTTTTATACCCTTTTTACTTCCAAATCGGATTGAGGTTTTTATTGGGTTTTTGTGCTCGGGGTAGCTGGCTTCAAACCAATACACAGGCCAACCACGACAGAGTGGGAGAAATATATTTTAAACAAATAATGATAATAGAGCTCTATCTTAAGGGACCCCCTGGTGTAAGGCTGTTGTGAGATGATGGTAAGAGTGAGGGGGTATTGGTGTTATTTAAAAAAAAAAAAAAAACACACACACAAAAACAAAATGGCCCAACTGAAAAAGTGAGCTTCAGCCCTTCAACAGAATTATTAATGAGACTTTAAGTTAATTCTAGACATTTCCTTCTACCCATGGCTCTGAAGCATATTTCTGTTTCAAGAAGCAGAGTTTAGAAACAACATTGGAAAATGCTGCATGCTGTTCAGAGACCTGTAAGGACCACTTTCATCTGTTGCCAAGCTTTTTCTGATGAGCAGGCTTTATAAATCAGCCTAGTTTTTTATTTACATTTTCACGTCTCTGATACTGACAGTAAGTCACATCTATTTTTTACAGCCACAGGTATTTTTTATATGCCACAGAGGTAGAATTGTGATCTGTACCTCTGCCTGGATGCGAAGCACCTTAGGAGTCAGTTAGTTGATGTGATAAAGTCTCCAGCTCCAGGCAACTTATTTTGAAAATCCTGGCATTAAAATGAGTTTAAGGAACAAAACAACAAACGATGGATAAGCAGTGTAGAAATGCTGAAGGGAGAAGATTTTCTTTGCAGACCACAGCATTTTAAATAGCAACCAATACAAAATACACTTCATTCTCTAAATAAGATTTCTAGCAATGTTATTTCAGAAGGAATGTAGGAGGCGATGTGCAAACCAAACCTGCTAATCTCAAGCCACAGCACACCATCCTCCTTTTTCAGCAGTCTAGGAAAATATCACCCATGCACATTGGATTCCATCAGCAACATCTAAAAGATCAGTTTGATATAACATAGCCAAGTTCTATATACCTTCTGTTGGCAGCAGAGATGAATTCTTTCTCAGTAAGGGTTTTTCACACCTTGTCCTAATATTTCCTGCTAACCATCCTTGCTAATCACAACCAACTGTTTCAGTGAAAGGAGAGGAGAAAGTCAGGCACTCTGGGGAAAGGATGTGGCAACAACCCAGAATTTCTCTAAGGAGTGGAAAAGGAGGAATGAGAAGCATCACCCTCTCTATGAAGAAAGGAGGTGTTCCGCTCCCCAAAGACTTCACTTCTAGAGAACAGTCATGCTGGAAACATGACATTTGCCACTTAGAAATGCTGAGATGGGTTATGCAGCACAGTATTCTGTGGTCCAGAGTGATAAAACCCCATAAATATCTTGCCTCTGACTTTGAACAAGGACAATTTGCCTTAATTACAGAATCTCCCTCTTACTGATTCCAGACCCTGTTGCTGATTCCAGGCACTGTCTCTTGAGTAAGATTTGCACAGCTACAATTCTTTTATTTAACAATACTGAGAGCCTGCTTTTATCCCAGACTGCCATATATCACCTTAGTGGCAGTCACCAATATCAGGCAAGTGAAGGTGCAGCTGGCTGAGCAGCAAGCCAGGGACTGTGTTTCCCATTTTTTCCCATTATCCCATGATTCTGATGCGTGGGATGAAAGGTGGCAGCTACAGAGGGACAAGTTTGCTGCATTTGGGGTTAGTGTTACTGCTCCTCGTCTTCTCTCTGCACTTGCCCTTTTTTTCCCTTGCAAGGTCAATTCCTACTCCCATCACACAGCACAACTTGTACCCCATACTCTTGTTCTTCCCATCATGTATCGCCACTAGTTGCTGAGACTGAGAAGGGGGAGCAGATGCCATCCCACCCCATCCTCTTCCCTGTCCAAACCAGCTGCAAAACAATCTTGATTTTACCACCAGCTTGCAGATGAAGAAATACACTTTTTTAACTGGCACACCTAATATGATGCAGCAGATGACAGTCACCAAAATCATAGCTGGAAAAACCATATCATTGCCACACAGAGTCCAGCAGCTCTGAAGCTGACTGGCTGAACTGTTCATCTTTACTCAGCTCTGATTTCCACATCTGCAGAACTAAGCCAGTGCAATTCATTCAGATGCTAAAATTTAAAGAAATACAGAAACCTGATACCTCTGCCTTTCTTCACTGCTGAAACAAGACAGACTGTTAACAGATTCAAAATAATCAAGCTCAGAAATCTAATTTAAAGATGATAAATCTGCCTCAGTCCTGCAGAAAGTGTTGTGAACTTACTAGGGGCTGATTCTGTCAAGAAGAAACATGCTAACAGTAACCATTTGATTCAGCTCCTCCAAGAGTGCCCTCATTTTTCAGCCAGAATATGATCAGTAGTAGGCAGTTTCGAATGTCAGAAGGAGCTATATTTAATACCACACATGTTTTGATAGGTCCATGCAGTGTACAGAACCTTTTCCTGACTGAGGTCAAGCTGTTTTCCTGACTCATTTCACAACAAATTCTGCTAATTCCTTCTGTATTTTGAGTATTGATTGGAAAAGCTGCCAAAAAGGGGTTTTATTTGAGTGATCATAATTTGGCATCCCACTTCAGCATCCCCCTTTTTTTTTTTATAGCTGCCTTAAGCATAAATGGGAAGAAATCCAAGCCTGTCATATGGTGCTCTCTGAGGAACAAGACATTCCAATCTAGCTTTGCTTTAGACTCCTTATCTCTTGTCACCTCAGAGGAGATGGTGTGACCTCTTCTGTTATTCATCCATAGAGCATGGATCTTCATTATTTCAGCCCTTTACAGAGCATGCATCTTCATTATTATTTTGACCATTTATCTGCATTAGCCTCCTACAAGCTCAGGTTACCAAGCTCTTTCTGATCCTGCTTATGAAAACATGCTTATGAAAATAAGCATGCATATGCTTATTTCAATATTTAGATTTCTCTAAATATTTATATTTTTTTCAGAGAATTCCTATCTTTTGGTTTTTGCATAAGATTCATTTTAGGTGACAGCTGTCAAACTAGTTATAGAGGTCGTCTTTACAGGTAAGGAGGGGAGATGACAATCTATTCCACCCAAATACAGATTGCTGTTTAGCCCTTGCTCTTTCTCCAATAAGTATAGGGAGAGCTGAGACAGACAGCTTCATCTGCATTCCCAAATGTTAAGCAGCAAGTGTTAAGTATACTTCATTCTTTCCTCCTAGAACTAATCATAAAGGCTAAAAACCAACACTTTCCCCCCCTCCTTTAAGCTACATTCTATCCCCACTGGACTTTTTTTTTTCTTCTTCTTCTTCAGAGCAAATCTGGAGTTTCATACAGATAAGGGTTCACTTTGCATGATCTCTACACCATGACAGCTCAGCAGGTTCACACTGTGATTCCAGCTGCGCCATCGTCATTCTCTGCAAGAAACTCCCCTGCAGACCACTTGAAGGAAGCTGGCTCTTCACTCCCATCTACATATTTCATCACCTTGCTTTTTTGGTTTCCCTCCCTTGTCCAGCCCCAGAGAGGAGGGGATTACTTTTGCCTCAGGCTGCAGTGCCTTATGCCTCAGACCTCAGGACTAACCCTTGCTGTATCAGCTATAACGCGTGTTTGATTGCAGAAAGAGCTGCTGTACTTCGGTCCTGCATCTGAAAAACAGGAATCCTAATCACCTGTCCTTACCTAGAGACAGCATAATGAAAATGCCAGAAACTATTTGAAGCTTCAGCACTGTTACAGCAAGAGCCAAATGTACATGGACAGTTGCAATAGGACAAATATTGTCAATTTGACTACTGCCGATGGAGATCAGAATACAATTGTCCTGATGTTTTTAAATAGGCTGCAAAAGTAAGCAGAATATGCTGGATTCATTGTGCCCATTAATATCACCTAATTCAAGTCATCTTCAAACTAATCATCAAGGTCAAAACAGCCATTTAGGTTCCTTCTGCTCTTAAAAGAGAGACCTTCAGATGACAATTTTCCAACATGAATCTTAGGAAGAAATTAGATGGCCCTTGGACACATTTGCTTTTCTCCCTGAACTGCAGAGGAAGTAAAGACAGACTCCTCACACAAACTGTCCAAATTTTGAGTAGCTAAATCTAAGTAAGACTGATTTTAGTTGATTCTAGTAGGCACATTCATTCCATCAGTCATGCTTTTGTTACAAAGTAGTTATGTAATTCTCTCAGAGCAGAATCTCATTAATTTGGGTTAATTTAACTGTTTTCGACAGGCATCAGAGCAGCAACAAAAAGAGAGCTCAGACGTCAAATACACAACTGAATGGAGGGGCAGTGTCTATATAATTCAGAAAATGCTTCCATAGAGTAATCAGTCTGAGACAGTGCCACACAGTCCTTTTTGTGTTTAACATCACAGCAGCATCTTCCCTATGTTTAAGCAAGTAAAACAGGGATATTTTCATTTTAATACAGTATACCTAAAAGTGAGAGTAGCTGATGGTTAGAGAACAATAACTTAACACAGAATTATCACTGTGTGAAATACTGCACACAAATACCTGGGGAGTTGCTGCAGTTTGAAAGCCCTGGGAGAAATTCGCTCTTTTTGAGGAAACGACGACATCTGCTGGTGCTTAATGAAAAACGAAGAAATGCTTCACTACACGTTTCCAGAGAAGTGTCTTACGTGATGACACAAATGTGACTTCAGAGATGCCAGTGACGGTGACAGTGTTGCAATACATCAAGACAGAAGCTGAGTATTTTGTAGACCCACTGAAGTCAACAAGGGGTAAAACAGGAATAGTGCATCCAGCAGGACCAGGGAGGACATTCTGCCTCTGTACTTAGCACTGGTTAGGCCACACCTTGAGTACTGTGCCCAGTTCTGTGCCCCTCAATTTATGAAAGATGTGGAGGTGCTTGAACATGTCCAGAGAAAGGCAATGAGGCTTGGTGAAGGGGCAGGAGCACAGCCCTGTGAGGAGAGGCTAAGTAGCTGGGGTTATTCAGCCTGGAGAAGAGGCTCAGGGGAGACATCATTGCTCTCTACAACTACCTGAAAAGATGCTGTAGGCAGGTGAGGGTTGGTCTCTCAGGCAGCCAGCAACAGAACAAGAGGATACAGTCTCAACATGCACCAGGGCAGGTTTAGGCTGGATGTTAGGAAGAAGTTTTTCCGCAGGAGCAATTAGCAATTGGAATGGGCTGCCCGGGGAGGTGGTAGAGCCACCATCCCTGGAGGTGTTTAAAAGGAGACTGGATGAGGCATTTAGTGACGTGGCTCAGTTGATTAGGTGATAGGTTGGACTCGATGATCTCGAAGGTCTTTTCCAACCAGGTTAATTCTGTGGTTCACAAAGCATCAGTGACTATTAGAGTCCGACAGAATTGCTCTCAAGATGTAGGAATTTAATATTCAGAATTAAAAAAAAAAAGTTTTTCATTCAGAATTTTTTTTTAAAGTTTTTCTTATTGCTCTCCTACTAGTGTGTGTATATATATATATATATATATACACATTTCAACACTGCATTCAAAACCATAAACTTCAGTTTTGCAGTAGGAAGTGAAAACACCACAGTGAGACGCAATTAAACTCATCCAGATGCTAGTAGTTTTTAGTAATAGATAGTTTTTGCTAATTAGATGAATCAGCTTCACAATGCACTAGAGCTGCTGGCCTGTTATCAGGTACCTGGTTTAAAACAAGGGATAAAAGTAGTACTACCATGCAGATGATCTTTAAAGCCATGTTACTTTTCACAGGTGAGGGAGTATCAATTCGACACACCCAGAACCGCTCCACAGAATGCTTGCACATCTCCCAGCAACTGCTGCCTCTTTTCAACCGTGTGTGAAGTGATCACAATCACATTCACTCACCGCTTTTGGATGTTTACAACTAAAGATGACACACAAATCAAGGAAGCTGTGTTGTTAAGTATGAACATTAACACTGAAAAGAAAAGCTTTCCCTTGCACTTGTAGGCCCAAAGGTCTGAACTGATTCTTCTCAGCTTAGACTAAAACTGAAACAGCATCCAGTGCTTTTATTAACTGCAGATTGGTTTATTATTGCAGTATAATGCACCAGACAAGGCCACAAGGAGTCAGGTACAGTCATGGATTACATTATCTCATCTGTTTAAGGTATAGTGAATAATAAAATTACATTTGTAACAAGAGGCAATGTGCTTGCAGATGGTGTCACTGAGGAACAGAGGGCTCCACTGTGGACTCTGCTACTGTTTAACAGACCTGAGCAGCACTGATTTCTAAGCCAGGAAATTAACAGAGGGCTGAAAAGAGTCAAATGTCTCCAACTATATCTTTCAAGCACCCCAATATATTGATCAGCATATCCTGACCAGGTACAACATAAAGATGACGACGACAGAATGCTATCACCCAGGACACTAAATCAGGGTTTTCTATATGCTCGGCAGCATTTTGTTTATAAAAAATCCCAGCCATGAGATTAAAAAACCCACAAACAACAACAATTAAAGAAAAAAAAAAAAGTCCCAAAACACACAGATCAAAATCCTCAAAAGAAATCAAAACAAACCAAAAAACCCCAATGCCCCCCCAAACAAACAAAAAATAACAATAAGAAAACAAAAAAACTGAAAGGAAAACAAACAAACCAACCAAACCAAATCAAAACACAAAAGCAAGGAATATTAACATAAACTGGAACTATCAGTACCCAGAACTGTATACAGATGTTCAGTAGGAAACCAGTCACTGGAAACCTGGAATTGACATTATTGTATTTTGATGTACAGTACAAAGAACACTTCCAAGGCAGAACTGGCAGAGGACCAGCATCTGCTACCTGCTAATTAACACTTTAATCATAACATCGCAGGTGGTTGAAACAGAACAATGCAAACCTGGGCCACACTGGGACGCCAAATCTCACTCCCTCCCTCCTCACTGCAGAATGCATTCCAGAACGGCATGCAGTGCTCTGCGTTTATCTGCTTCTTCATTGCCTTGACAGCCAGTATTACAGTTATTTAGATGTTGTGTAACTGTATTAGTTAGTTTGCACAGTGCTTTGAATATGTGAATTGCTATCCAGCTATTCAGTATTATTATTTCCATTAGGATGAACCTTAAAAGCATACTGAAAAAGACAGCACTTAAGTTGAGTAACCTCCCTTAAGGAGGAATAGCAAATCCATCAGATCTTGCCAGGATGTTGTACCACCTGAAATATTTGAAATTGTGTCTGCTTTTCCAATACACACAAACATGCATGCATGCAGAAGCATGCGGACTATTTTATTTCAAATATTTATTTCAAATACTAGTTTGCCTAGGCTTTGTGCTCACTTCTATCAAACAACCAAAACAAAACAAAACTAAAGGATCCCACCATTAATATATTATGGATTTGATGCCGTTAAAATATCTTAAGTTGATGAAGTTAAAATGTCTTAATTATAAAGCAAGGACACGGACCTGATGAAGATGGTCCAGGAGAGGGCAACAAAAAATGATCAGAGGGTTGGAGCACCTTTCCTACAAAGACAGTCCAAGAGAGTTGAAATTGTTCAGCATGGAGAATAAAAGGCTCTGACAAGACCTTATAGCAGGTTCCCAGTACCTGAAGGAGACATACAAGAAATCTGGACAGAGAATATTAACCTGCAGTTTAAAGTCCCATCTCTGTTCTTGCCTGGCCGTCCTGTAAAGCCCAGTTTTTAGCTGTTTGGCACTTGTCTAGACCATGAAGCCCTTGGGGATCTGCCCTGTCTAAGGACAGCTATCCAGGAGAACAGACAGCTTCTCCTCTTTATTAGATTTNCAAAGACAAAAATAAAAAGCAAAAAAACTCTGTAATGAGCAGTATCCCCACCTCTACTCCTTCACCATCTCCTCTGGTTTCCTTTCAGCAGACCAGTGAGATAGTGGTCCAAACACATCATTGCTGTTTATTTCCTAGCATTCTTTCACCCTCTATTTGAACTCTTTCCCCAGACTCTATTTCTATTATCTCTCTGTTTGTGCTTTCATTAAACACATCCAGAAGGAAAGAAAAAATTAATCAAGCCTATGACCCTATGGAACTATTTCCAGCCACCCTTTTCACTCTTGCTCTTCTCTCTGGAACCCACCATATGTTTGCCTTGCCTATTTAGTCTGGTGGCCCTTGGGCATGAACTGACTCTCACAAGTGATGTCCATGCTAAATAAGTAACTGCAATGGGACAGACTCAAATCCTGAGCTTGTACTCATCCACATAACTTACTGCTTCTTCACTCATTCTTATTGTCTTTTAAGTAGCAGCACAGATGTCACCACAGTGTCCATAAAATCCTTTGTGCAATGGTATAAATTGTTACATAAGCTCTCCTCAGACAAATATTTATTAATACTTCTACACTCTGGGAGTTCTGAAGAGCTTCTCCTTCCTTGCAGAGCCCTATCTGTGCTTGTCTCAGGTATGATCCCTCTGCTGCTCTGGAGAGCCGAAGTAATTATGGCATAATGACCACAGTCTTACCTCCTTCTAAATTTTGTGTTCAGACAAAACAGTAACCATGAGATCAAAAGCAGTCAAATTCACTACAGTTCAAGACACAGATTTAGGGTCCTACCTTAAAGTCATTTAATGGGAGAAAATCCTGTGAACCGTCCAGAAACTTTCCTTTCACTGGACAGAGGCCATTGCTCTAGCTTGGCTATGAATGCATATTTTTGGCACACTAGAGAGCAGGTGCCATAGAGGCTTCTAAGTAAAACATATAGCATCACTGTGTGTTGATCAGCAGAGTCTTCAGGCCCATAATGCAGTATCTTGAGGCAGATACATGCTATAAACAGCAGAAATTGTACTGCCTTGGAGGTTGGTATCAGGTTGCTCTCTAGCACATTTGCCATAGTATCTGGATGTTACAATAATAATAATCCAGAGTTTGAAAGACTATAATAATAATTTTCAGGCATCTTTTTTTTAACCAAAGACTATGGACAAACTAACTGGGTTATTTTAAGAATCACTTCAGTGCCAGTGAAAACTCTGTATGATGCAGAATGGTTTCTACTGTGGCTGAAGGTTATGTCTCAGTCAATTAAGGAAGAGTCTCTATGTTCTTCCAGATGCTTTTCATGCAGAATTTTAAAAGGAAATGAGGCAACATCTGTCTTTTTCTTAGACTAAATACTCTGGAGCATCAATGGGCTGTTGAAATTCAAGTCGTATTTTCCATCCAATCTGCACTGTTTCCTCAGAAATGCCATCTAGGGGCAGTCAAATAGGAAAAGCAGTTAGCTGACCTCCGGCACCTTCAGTGAGATTAATGAATCCATCATGGGAGAAGTCAGACAAGGTAACGCTGCACCACTCCCAAGTCACTGCCACAGGAATATGGGAATTATTTTAATCTCAAAACCTTCCCTTCAGCTTTTTGATCTAGCAAACAGCTGCTTTGGCAGGAACCATGCAAAGGAGCCTTGGGCTTAAATAATTTAGCTACATGGAAAGGGTGGAGGAATGTAGATGAAAGGAGGGCCAGAAGGTAAAGGCTATAGTACATTTGGAGTCACAAGCTTTATTGCTATACCCGTGACAAAAAGAAGTTATAAGGCATATGCTTATTGCAGAGAGTAGAAAGGTGGGGAGAAAACTGACATTTATCAACTTACACTGGCTGTCACTGTGCTGCTATTAACTCTGTCTCAGTTCCAACATTTCTACATCAAATGACACTAACAACAGCCTTGTGGAAAATTATGTCTTTCTTGTATCAAAAAGTTATCAAATACATGTTATTTTCCTTTTGATTTGCATAGTTTCTGAAATCCTACTGTCAGTGACAAACAGGAAATAAAGGAAGGTGAAAGAAAACCAAGACTCACTGTGGAGAGATTTTTCTGTAGAGTGAGCAGGTAAAGGAAAAACAAGGTCACATCAAACAGCACTTGTGATTTAGTTGATCATTGCAGGGGCTTGACCTAGATAACTTTTTTAAGTCCCTTCCAATCCAAATTTTTGTATGGTCTGTTTAGTGGCTCTGAAGTTACCTCAGAGTGGCACATTCCGTGATACCCATTTTATTGTTAATCCAAAAAGAAACAACCAGTTGTCTAAAAGCTGTCACTAAAGAGGGTTGTGCATCTGCTTTCAAAGCGTTCTCAGTGGCATCAGCCAACTCTTTCATGGTTCAGTTAATCAAAACACAGCATTGTGCACTGAGTAACACTAGAACAGGAATTAATACACTAATTTCTCCTCAGCGTGCCTCCATGAACTGAAGCATAAAACAGATCCAGACTAAATTAATCTGGAATATAAGATAAAACTGTTTAGACATGATCAGTGAAACTCACATGTATTATAACTCTACAATTGACATGGATGTCTTTGAAAGGATCAACTCTTAAGTTATCTCAGCTATTAGTCTACAAGCTAGTTTCGTAGTGAAGAATTTGCCACGTATCTTTCCAACCACTGACAAGTGTAAGATACAAAGCATAGGGTGAAAAATATTGGGACTTTGTAATGAGACAAGAAGAGCAGTCAAGGTTCAGGTTGTTGAATGACAATTCTGAAAGTTGTTTATTACACTAGTTATGAGGTAAAAGTACTAGACAAAGTTATGTAGTCATTCTGTGACAAAGTTTGTCAGACAAGCATCAGCCAGTCTTCTACCTGTGATAACTGCTGCTTAGAATGTCTCTCTGGGGCTACTGTTTTTCACTGCTTTTCTGTTCTCATTCCCCCACCCTAGAACTTCATCCTCAACCCTCTCTACCTGCTACAAGAACAAGAGATTTTCATATTGCAGAGTGCATCAAAGTGTTGCAACTGTGCAGTGATGTTTAGGACTTAGAAACTGTGGTGCCTAGAGCAAGAGAAATGAGATTCTCTTTGGATAGCTGCTGAAGGGGAAATGCAGCACTTTATCACATTTAAATGCATGAAGCTCTCTGCTGGCAGCCCACTGATTTACATTCTAGGTTGCATCACCGGTCTTGTCTTCTGACAATGCATGGAAAACACCAAGAGTGAAAGCCTGGTATCAAAAGGAATTTTACAGACAAACAATTGGAGCTGTAATTAGTGTAAACTGCCTTGAGCTTCACATCCCACCAGCCATGTGGTTGTCAGTATGTTTGACCAAACAGAGGGCTGCAGTGTTCTTTCTTTGGAGCTGTGTCCTGGTAGACCTGAAGGGTCAAAATAGGCCTGTACATGTGCTGGCTTGCCCAGATATGTTTTTCTGCCTTCCCTCTATTTTTGGGGAAGAAGCAACTGGCGGGAGTAGGGACAAAAGGCAGGTGCCACAGAGTCTGAGCACTCTGGCTGATATAAGTTGTTTTTCTCCTGCTTTCAACCTGTGGTAAACAAGGTGCATAGGCCTGTGCTGGGCCAATGCTCTCCCCCCATATGGTATAAACAAACCTATGCTTTCACCCAAATATGGTAAACTTGGCTTACTGCCACTCTGATTGGATACGCTGATGTCCAAAAGGGTCTACTCAATGTCAGGCATTGATACTAAAAGCAGATAAACAGATGACACACCATGTTTTTTCCATGCTTATGCATCTGCCATGATTTTGCTATTATTCTGTGTTCTGCATCTGTGCCTGTAATGCCTTATTATTATTATGTAGCTGTACAAGCTATATAGCACCCTGGGATCGTTGAGTCTTTCCAGGTGTATCACCAATTAGCAGTGTGAGATACACATCTGCTGAGACACATCGGTCTGCCTGCACCCCTAGCAGTCTGCATCTCCTGAAGATGACCAAGCCTGAAGGTACACAGATTGTTGAAAGCCAGGAACAGGTCAGAAAATGTCTTCACCCTCTTCTTCACCCAGCAGTCTGGGGAGCCTGGGGTGAATCAGGTCTCAGCCACAGCCACAGCCAGCAGTGGGAGCCAGCAGCCAGACCAGCCAGAAACCCTGCAAGTGTTCTGGGTACTTCCAATATATTGATAACCCCGCAAGACAGGAGTAATACTTGTGAGTAAAACTTAACCTTTGCATATTGCCTAGATTTTGCCCTAAGCAGAAGGGGGCCTGAATTCCATCTATTGGCCAAGCAGTACTATTGACCGGAAGAGATCTTACGGTGTTAGATAAAAATTGAATTGATTGTTTAGATACTTCTAGAGCTAGATATTGTTTATGTAATTGTTTCATAAATGCTACAATCGACCCTATTTAATATTAAAAATAAGTGGTCAGGGGTGAAAAAGTTTGGATATTGAAAATGAATAAATAATATTAATTTTGGAAAATCCTATCGTATTAATTAATAATAACCCCCTCCATAACAAGCTGGCACTCTATTGTCCTCTATTGTCCAAAGCACCCATTTGCCTCTGACAGCAATAATTTGGCCTTCATTAGATAAGCATGAGAGAAAGCATGATAGGATGTGCAAAAATATTAGGAAAGTTTTGGGTGTTTCACCAGGTATTGGTTTTGTGGGGGATACTTTCAGTCACGGCAAACTGTGCCTTAATATGGACTTTGTAATGTAATGTTATATAACCCTCCCACATAGATAACAGTGCAGTTTATCTATTTTCAGGCTTAAGAGAAGCACTTTCATTCCCCTGCTGTTCATCATGCCTGTATAAGCTTCTCTGCAGACATGTGACAGTGTCACACACTCAAAGGCAGCACCAGCTCAAAGAACGTTGGTGCTATAAATGTTATATCTCAGGAAAACTAAGTACCCTGCCAGCCCCCTGCCCTCAGAGGGCTCATCCTCTGTGTAGAAACAGTGAGAGCTTCCAATGTCATTAGTTTTACATAATCTTTTCCAGAGCTAATGTTCATAGAGCAGTTATGACATGTTAGGTGGTCTACAGCTGAGTACTAAGGTGTGGTCTGTGTCTAAAAACTGTTAAGGAAATTTGAGATAAAAGTTTCATTCAACACTTAGTAGTTCCAGACAATCTCAATCTCTGCAGCTTATTGTCCTACATCGTTTTGAAAGGCACTTTTATGTTCTGCCACCTTTTGTGGCAATGAGTTCCACAGGCTATGTATATGCCTCTTTAGGGAAAAAAATAGCATATAATTACATATATTTTTAAAATAGCTAATACTTGATATGTGTTTGTGTGTGTATGCATCTGTAAATGTATATATGTGTGTGCATGTATGTCTATGTAAATGTATGTATGTGTGTGTATATGTGTGTGTGTATAGTGTACTGATACTGACTACTGCATTGCTGAGTACCCTTTCTGGGCATGGCCAAATTTTAGAAATGTTTGTAAAAGAAAGACAAAAAGATGAAGTCATAGAAACCCAGATCAGAGAATTTCCTCATGTAGAATGAATGGATCAAAAGCACATTGTTCTGAAGACTTGGCTAATAATAAAATAGAAAAGCATGGATAGAAAGTTAGATTTGGAGAGGCTAAATATGGAGTCTTCTTTTCTTTAAAGCCTACCAGAGCTGTTCAAAAGATAGTGGTTTATATTTCAGGCAGTAATGCTTTCTACAATCTACACCAAATATACCTCTACTCAGAAGGATACCTCTATTGTATTAATATGAAATAAAATGTATGCTTCCTGCCAGACTAAAAGCTGACTATAGTCTTATAGTGAAAAAGCATTATAAAGTGACACCAACATAGTGATTTCTTAAAGAACACTTCAGTTTCTAACAGATATAAGCTGCCCTCTTGGCATATTACTTGTGCTAGAAGAAAGACCTCCTTGGCCATTTTTCAATGCAAAAAAGTGGGTTCATAAGTACATTTGTCCTATAACCCCAGCTCTGCACAAAACATTGGAAGATATTTCTGAAACAACCAAGCGCCTGCTCAGGGAACTAAGAAAATTAAGACCATAACCCAGGATACAGATGGTTCTTAATTCTGAAAAATACTTGACTCCCATGTTCCTTTCTCCATTAATGATCTTAGAGCATTTCACAGGGTAACTAGCATTTCCTTATTTGTCTTTTACATGTATGACTGCAATTTAGGGCAGTTGTGCAGAAACCCAGTCTTCCTGTTTCAAGACAAAACCTATTTCCATGTTAGTTCATGATAATTGAGGGAGGGGAAACACTTCCTCTATCTCTCTTTCCCTTTCCCTCTATTTACTTAATTTCTTTTTCACAGCTGACATGGCATTTGTACAAACCTACATTTCCAGTAGCAACCCAAGTATCCATAAAATTGCTGATGTAGTTAAGGAGGTACTTAGCTCTACTAGTAACACACAACAGCAGAACTCCTCACTCCTACCCCAGATTGCCACCTTATCCAGAACTGGTTTACATAAAATTGTAAAATAATCTTCTGAGAGACTTCATAAAACATGACAGATAAAAAGCTTTATCTTCGCTGATGGTGATTTCAAAATTTTAAGTACTTTTTTAGCTGATATATTTGACAAGAGCTTTTAGGGAATGTTATTTGGTATCATGTATTTGAATAGCAAAGAGAGAAACAAGGCTTTTAAATGACAAATGCTGCTATGTATTTTTCACTGCACTTACCACTCTTGCAATGTTTTTTCGGTTTTTTTAACCCACAGTAACAGTGATGTTTCAACAGTTGAATCTTGCTCAAGGACTTCACTTATTAAAATACTAAAACTTGGGAGGATGTGGAAATCCACTTCTTGAGAAACTTAATTTTCTTTTGGCATTAAGCAGATATTCTCTATTAATCCTAGAGTAATGAGAATTTTGGAAAGCAAAGGTTGTTGTGAATGTTTGATGAAGTAACAGTATGTCAACAGTCTAAACACGGCTGATTATGGAAATTAAATCTGAGCAGGGAATGCAACTATTTAAGCAGAAAATATCTAATTAAATGGAACCCATGCATTAAATTTTAGTTATTCTCTACACAAGAATTCATTCTCAAGTTCTATTTAAGTAGCATTACATAGCAACATATAATTAAAAATCTAATACCACCTTCAAGTTACAAAAGGCATCCCACTTTTAACAGGAAATAGCAGCCCACGTGAGAGATTTTCATTAACCGAAACAAATATTTTCACTATCAAAATGTATTTAAAGTTTTATGTTCAGCACACAGAACACAGAGTTAATCTCAAGGAGAAAGTAAAAGCAATAAGGAAATGCATTCACAAGTGTATGAAGCATTTACACATCTTCTACATAGCAAAGGAAATGCTCTCAGCTCCCAAGTGCTTCAAGAACACTAACATGAATATTCATATTTCATCAAGTTTATACCCAAAAGCTCATCATCTGCTTATTATTTGCTGCATGCCACTCTCCAAGTTAGCACTTTTCAGTAACTGAATCCCAAATCAGAAACAATTGGGCATAATTAACATTCACCAAAAAATATGAATGGAAGAAAGACTGTCTGCAGCTAGTACAGGGATTGATGGCAATGCTGCCAGCCCCTAGGGCCAGTGACAGAGATGACAGATTGGTGACCTTGTTTTCTAGCAGAGGATGCATTCCCGCTGATAGGCATTGCACTTGGTGTATTTAGGCTCCTTTATTCTGATCCCCAGCTTTCCAGCTTTAGCCTCAAATGAGACAATTCAAATGCTGTGGCAACAGTCATTATGTCACCATAATGTCTCAGACACCAAGTCCCACTGTAGGATGCTGGTGTGGTTGATACAACAAAGATCAGAAACAGATTTCCTGTCAGATGCTTACAACTGGAGCTGGGTGATTCATCACTGAATGAAAAACACAGGGGCAGAGGATTTTTTTTTTTGTTAAAGATTAATTTTCCAAAGACCAGTAACCATTGTTCACATTTAATGAGTGATTTCAGACATGAGAAGATACTTGAAAAAAAATTAATGGTTAATTTCTTTATTTTTAGAGAATGAAATGGATTTTTTTTTTTTATTTCAAAACTCTTTTTTAAAAATTCTGGATTCATTACTATAGGTAGTGTTGTTCCTGAGTGAAAATCTTGATAGTTTGAATAACAAAGCAAAAAGTATTTCAGAATTACATATTTACAGTTTACTTACAATTTAACCACTACACAAGCAACAGCAACTGAATAAAGATGGAAGACATAGGTAGCTATTGCAGCTTCCTAACCATTTACATTTTGCCAAGCTATTACTAGGTATGCCAGCAAGGAATGGAAAATGGACTTCTAACAGGTTCATGAAGATACTCTTCTGTAGTCTAATACATCTAAGAGGGAAGTCAGAAGAATTTTCTTGAAAATGTAATGCTTTCTGATAAAAAAGATATTACATATTTAAGTTGAATCCATTTCTAATGTTGCTTTGTATCTTCATGCTTCATCCTAAATAGCCTGACAATGCTATATTCTTATAAAAACAATCTAACCTACTCTGCAGTGCACACAGAAAGAAAGGCTGGGTAAATTCCTCTCAGACCACCTAGGATAGACCTATAAAGTTAAGAACATGAAAAAACTGAACACTGGAGCAGCAGAAATATTTACCAAATTGTTTTAGCTGGCTCACACAATACCCATGTCACCCAAACCCAATTTTTCTGATGGAGTTTACATCTCCAGACCAGCACTAAAGTACCTAGTATAGCCAACACGTTTAGAACATCAGGGAATTTAAAGATTGAGAAAAACTTATTAGGAGAGAAGTAATGGTGTTTAATACAAAATGAGATCAAAAGAAACCCATCAGTATGAAATGGGCTATGCAGAATATCTCCCCGTATAGCAATTGCATTAATGAGCAGGCAGTTTCACAAAGCTGAGTTGTTACAAACAGTGGACTGCAATACTAATTACACTCTGTAAAACAGAAGCAACTTACAAATATAGAAAAGCTGCTCTAAAAACTACAGTTACTTAATACATAGCTGTAGATCCATCAGGAAGATTCTGCTGCAAATACCCTTGCTCCCCACCCAGGGAAACTTGTGACACATGACAGTTGGCATGCATGGATCAACAAGAAAAGGGTGCAGTGAAGTAACAAAGGTGGATTGAAATATCTCTGGTAATGTGAGGGAGAATTCTTCAACTCTGAAACAGAAAGCCAAGTCAATCATTCGGGACATTTTGTGATGGTAGAAGAACTTGAATGTGGGAAATTCAGACTTAGGATGATGAATCAGTAAGGTAGGTAAGCATATGATTTTAAACTTGTAGTCATCTGAAAAGTACCCAGAATAACTCAGCAACAGAGATGGAAAGGCACCTCTATATCAGTAAACAAACAGAACCAAAAGCCTGAGTCTTCATGACACAACCTCGCTGCATACATATGGCACAGCACCTAGCTCGGTCCAAGCCATTCCTTGGCTGTTCCTGTGCTGGTAAATTAAACAATGTCAGATGATGAACCTCAGCCCCAAAATTGTGTGTACTGTTCAGTTGGTAGAACAGTCCCTGGCATTGGACTCCCATACTGCTCCTTAAACAATTCTCAAGAGTTTGGGATGTAGCATGGACCAAATATTGCTCCCAAGAGGCAATTCAGGTGCAGACACTGATTCTGACTGCAAAATATTTAAAATCTGAAGGTACAGGCTCTTCTGTGCACCTGTTCTCAGTGTCAGGAATGAGTACCAAACTCTTAGAAACCAAAGAGCTAGTTCCTTTATTTAATGTGGGTTTTCAGTTCACAGCACCTGAGAAACATGAGTGCTATGCTGCAGCCCGGCAGAGTGATTTTCAGTAGTAAAGCAGGGAAATGATTTGCCTTCTTTGACAGGAATGACAAGAGAATATGCAGGGGTGCTTCAAAGTTCAAAGCTTGCTGAGACAAAACTAAAAGCCAGTGTTGAATTTAAAAAGGAACTGGAAGCAATGCACTCTAATCCATATCACCTTTTGTGTGACCAGCCTGAACATTCCCCAAAGTCTTTGTATTCAATTGATGCAGATATAATGGCCAAAAAAATGAGCAGAGAGTTAACAGTTAGCCAAGGGTCTCCTGCTCAGGGAGGCTTGTGGATGCCAAGTTGGATGAAGCCTTGTACAGCTGAGTCTAGCTGTGAGGCATCCCTGCCCATGGCAGGGAGGTTGGAGTAGGTGATTTCTAGGGTTTCTTCCAACCTAAGCCATTCTATGATATTTGAATTGGAGATCTGACCTTCTTTTACTTTGTAGTAGATCCAGTCTTAGCTCCTTTATCTCTAATATGGTGATTCAGTATGTAAATGTACCTGCCATATCTTACTCTGTGTATTTGCACAGTGATTATGCATTGGGAATCTGGTATTTCCTAAATACTGTGGTAATATAATTAATAGCTATACATTAATGGTAAATTGTAATGAGAGACTGGGCATACAATACTCTGTTCTAACATCCATTTCAAAATTAATGAAGTATATTTTTTATACACTTCTAAATAATATCTTCTTATATATTTATGTTTCTATTGGTTCTGAGGACAAAAATATCGAAAGACATTAAGCTCAGGAAATTGGGCTGTAAGTGATCAGACAAGTAAATTGAATATTTGGTGCAATGAGGCACAAACATCAAACCATAAGTCAAGGATTGTAAGGCTGAATTAACTGACTGCATTTATGTCAGAACAGACAAAAATAGGTTTAAAACAAGACAATATATAGGCTTGATTTGCCACCTTTTATACACTCATATCTGAAGTGACAAGCCAAAGTACTGACCTCAGAACAAACGTCCTATTAAGCATTTAATTTAGCTCAGAATTCCAACTCATTGAATTAAATAAAGGTAGATGTTCCAGTCACTCACTGCACTCACTGTCTCACTCTCTCTATCACCTCTGTGCCTGCACCAATCTCTGCATCTGCAAAACAAAGTGAATACATCCAAAATTTCTGCTACTGTAAGATACTTCCAGCAGTACATCTCTGGTGGCTCTATTACAAGCTGTGTTGCCCTAGTGTGGCTGGTTAGACCCAATACTCTTTTGAAAGCACAGAGGAAAGTCTGTTACACCCTTAAACTCATCTTTAAGGAGGACTCTCTTATGGCAAAATTGACCTTTAGTCTAAGCCCCTTAGAGATATCATATATTGCTGCAGGTCTGTTTTCAGCTGTTTGAGTTGACCAAGTACACAAAAATATCACCACCAGAACACCAAGATATCCAGGATAAATTCAGGATAGGGAGTTAAGACAGAAGATACCAGGTAGAGAGACAAAATTTGGCCTCAGGTTGTGCCAGGGTAGGTTTAAACTAGATATTAGGAAAAATTTATTTACTGAAGGAGTGGCCAGACATTGGAATAAGCTGCCCAGAGAGGTATTAGAGTCACTGTCCCTGGAGGTGTTCTAGAAACATGCAGGCATGGCACTCATGACATGACCATGGTGGTGTCAGATCAGTGGTTGGACTCAGTGACCTTAGAGGTCTTTTCCAATCTAAACAGTTCTATGATTCTGTGAGAAGCATTTCTCTGAAACTACACTGGCATAGTTCATTCTGAGCCAAAGCCACATTTCTCTCTCTTTCTTCTTATTTAAATTCACTTTGATGGTCATATTTGTGATGCAGATTGGTTCCCTGACCATCCAAGCCTTTAGCAATGCATATGTGGGCTCCAGCTTCATTCCCTTCTCCATTTATTTTTTTCCAAGTGCTTTTTGGAAAGTAACATCTCATCTGCTTTGCCTTTGCATTTCAACAACAACAACAAAAATACTACAAGAAAACACAAAGGGAAAAGAATCTTTACTGGATAGGTGTCCAGATTGCATCTTTAATATGACACTTCATCTGTTATTGAGAGAGAGTTCAACTGATTGTTCAAAAAGCTATCCTTGCTTTTCAGTGTTGTCTTACTGTTGCCAAGGAGCCTTTTTGTAATTACTTGCTTTTAGAAAAAGGATGGCGACAAATCACTTTCCAGGTTTCCATGACTGCTGCAGTGTTCAGTTTATTTTGATTCATTCTGTGTTTATACACACTTTCAGTCTTTGTGTTTTGTCCTTTCTAATCTTCAAAAAATTTGAGTGGGAATTTCATGTTATGNGAGAGAGAGAGAGAGAGAGAGAGAGAGAGCACTTTATTCTTTTTGTCATTTTTCCTCTGGAAAGAATTGTGAAGTACAGGATATAACTATAGTAGATGTAGATGTGTATAAGAAACAGTGTTCCCAAGTCATCCATGATAGAAAGTTTTTTTCGCTGGGTTAAGGTGTTTTCCTTTCATGACCTCAATGTAGTTTGTTCCAGCTTTTGGCTAGAATTCCCCATTCACCTCATAGACCCATATAAACCATAGAAAGAAAACCATCACCAAGTACCCTTAAAGATAACGTGATTAAGTTCTCTTGAAGAACTGTCTGAAAGCATTATATACTTGTCATTTGACATCCTCTCAGTAGTACATCTGATTCCATGTACATGGCCAGAACACTGGGTGTACATTTTAAATCATCTTTAGTTAGAGGCAGATGCAGAGATTCATGCAGTGTGTGAACAACACAAAATTTACACCTGCAAAATTGTCTGTCTATTGCAGATTTCCCTGTGAACCACTCAAGTGCATGAGCTGGCAGATGTTGCCCCTGTGAGTTTGAAAGCTGCTTCAGATTTCCTAAAAGAATTTTCCTCAGGGGTGAAAACAAACAAGCAAATGCAAAGAGAAGTGCGTTGTCTTCCCTGGCAATCTGTTTTCTGCTATGGTCTCTGTGTAGATGTTGACAATGGATGAGGATCCCTCTAGGGTTTAGATTTGACTGGAAAAGTCTATTTCCTGCACAGTCTTTGCAATTTTTATAATACTTTTGGTGATGTATAATTGCAAAGGAATTAATCCGCTGATTTTAACAAAATTTAACACACATTCCAACTTCTTTACTTTTTCAAATAAAAGCTGAATTGAAATACATTATTGCACTGATTTTTTTGTTTTCCTCTTTACTACCTTAGGGTTTCTTCCTTTACTGTCATGTCTACTTCATTTCCTAAGTCTCTAAGTTTAAATTTGAAGTGAAATAGTTTCCAGATGCACTTTTACTGCTCCCTTACCCACACAATAAAAACTAAAACACACTGTAGAATCCCCTGTTGAGGCAAAACTATCAATAAGTTTGGCAAATATCCATCATAAAGCTTCTTTACTGCTGTGCTGACTCAAAAAAAAAAAAAAAAAAGAGTAAGTCATGTAGAACAGGATGAAGTGGCAGTTTAATAGTGACACTTTGGGAGTGTTTTGATGCTTCTTAAGAACTTTTGCTTAAAATATGCATCAAGATACACAGGATATGGTCTGACAAGTAGAACCTTTCATGTTCTATAGAAATAAAGTGCAGTTAGTCCGTTGCAATTCAATTACCTATGTTTGCTAAATAAGTCTGCCAAAATCACACACTGTTTACTCCCAAAGCGTAGTACTGATATAGCTCTAATTTATTTTCCCCAGCTTTCTTGTAAAGGTAATTTGCAACCTTTTAGTTCATAGTAACAAGGAAAAGAAGCAAACAAAACAAAAAACCACCCTGACTTTTGCATTTTGCATTTAAGTAAATTTGATGTTTGTGTCAGAGACACTTTGTTCCTAAAACTCAGAGTAAAATGACTGACTCTAGAAGACTAAGTGAAGCACTTTATTTTCCTAATCCAACATGTTCAATTTAGCAGAAGTTTAAGACTCAAAAGCACCTTCTTAACAGAATGCAGTGTACCAGCCTCCTCCACTCTCAAAGTGCTTCTTAGTCCAAAGGATTTTATTTTCCCCTTTAAACAAAATAAAACATAATGTAGGGGTTTATAGGGCAGATGTTATATTTTTACTGGATAGAAAATATATCTGGAGCTTATCTTGGCCTAGATAATGTTTTTGGAATAAGAGTTTGAGCCATAACACTGAAAAGGACGGAGAAAATTATATACTGCATGCAGAATTTTATCCCTTAGATTCATTTTTCTGAATATACTATTAGAACTGCAACAAGTACACCTGAACAGCTTACACAAAGTCAGAACTCAGGTCAGGGAATAAATCAATTCCCTTCAGAACAGTGCAATATTACAGGATTTATATAAATGGAGATTTCATTGGGACAGACATTTTCACAGTGGGAGACAGTGAGAATGAACTAAACATGATGTTTTAAAAAATTAGTGAAAAAACCTTATTAACAACTTCAGCTGTTAAAAAATCTCCATCCTAAATATTAATGTCTGTGTGGACAAAGAAGGGCAGAGAAGCCAGTTACTTGCCCACAGTTCCTTCACTGCTCTCTAGACATCTTGACTTGCCAAGCTTCCCCCCACATCCAGGACTTAAGTGTCCCTTTTCACTCATGCAAGAATATACAGCCTGAAAGATCAAAATGCTCTCCTTTCTATGCCCTTGGTTCTTCAAATTATTTTCTTCCACACTTAGTTTGATCGCAAGTCACTGTAGCTTTTGAGCTATTCATTAAAATATTCTCCAAATCAGCATCAGCTGTTGGTCTTGGACACAAGCTGGCTTCTCCCTTGAACAAGATCACATCACAGCATCCACTTCTGTGGTGAGCTAACCAATACTTCTGTCAGAGGAGAAGCATCTCTGTTGTGTCAATGATGTTTTCCTATTTGTTTTCCAGAATAATCAAAATTTGCTTCTCTTCAAGCCAAAGACTTTCCCTTCCTTCTTGTTTATGCACTTGGGGATATTTCAAGAAAAGACTCGTCATGGGAAACACATTCCTAACATCCCTAAACAACCTTCATTTCCTCCTTTGCATTCATCTGAATTAAATTATCCACTGAAACAGGAATCCTGCAACATCTGGCAGTTTAGGAAAACAGCATAGCAGGAGACAGAAAATACTCTTTTTGTCAGAGTAGAAAATCCTGCTCTTTGGAAGGAGTGCTGACTATGAAGATCATGTGAGCTCCCAGCTTCCCACCTCAGCCTGTATCATTTGTGGTGGGATTGTCGAGACCTGTCTTGAAATACAAATTCTGCTGTGAAAATCGTCTGCATTCTCTGATTCAGAGAAGAAAAAAAAAAAAAAAAAAGTATTCAACAAAAGTTCAAGTTCCAAATACATTTCTATTTTGTCTCAACCCACTGAAACGGTAAAATGGAGCGAGTACAGCTGCTAGAGATGGTCAGGAGGGGTTGCAGTAACAGGATGCAATCTGCTTGGACCATCTCCCAAACTAAGATGAGAAAATGCATGCACTTTACAATATAACTCTGCATATAGATATCTATGCAAATGAGTCACCAACAAAGGATATAATTAGAGAAACACTATGAGAAGACCCATGTGTTTTGTTATAAAATATAAAATTCATATGTAGAGCCATACTAGGCAAAGACTTGGTAATTAGGCCATTAAATGTGTTTATGCTCTGGTCTCCAAAATTGACCAGAGCAGAACATCTACAAATTGCCTGGAGAAGAATACACACAGTTTTAAAATTTCCCATCCACCAAGGCCTATGAAATTAGAAAAAAAACCCTCATATAAGACAGTTTGGCATCCATATTACTTTCCATCTTTAATTTCTGTGATTCTCTGGAAGCAAGCTATTGACTAGGTAGAGATGAAGCATGCATAATTGCATTATGTCACAATTTTATGCTTAGCATCTGCCAATGATTCCACCTCCAAGATTAAGGAACTTGGTGATGCCAACAATGAACAATGAATCTGATTCTCATCTTCATTAAACAGAGGTTTCATGGATGCAATTTTTAGTCTTTTTTTTTTTTTTCTCCTAATATTCAGTCATTCTAATATCAGTTGATTTGGGATGTGAACAGACACATGAAATTGGATAATTTCATTAATTCCAAATAGGAAGCTGATATTTGACTGAATCCTTCTGAAAAGAAGTAATGCTGGAGGAGTCAAGGTGGTGTATTGATCTCTAGGTTTTAGGTTACTGGTTGGTTTCATTAAAGATCAAGAAGCAAATTTCTTTCTTATAGCTTTGAAGCATTAGAGAAGTTAATTTGTGAATCACTCTTTTGTGTGACAGCCTCCATCACCAGACATGCAGGAGCTAGTGATGTTAACCTCTCCAGCTGCTTGCCCAGCTATCCCAACACCCCATTGTAATAAATGTCTTAACTACCTTGCTAATCAAGGCCCATAAAAAGTACTATGTAACTAACTTGTATCAGAATAGAAGATTAGGAAATTTAGAGTGCTAGAATAAAGGATTTGGAGTAATAATGCAAGCTTGCTTTCAGCTTGAACCTTAAAGCAATTATGAGTGTTGAGTGTGACTGCCAGATTGGACAAAGAGGTGTTGCAATCTAGTAACACAAAATGTGTCAGTGAGCAGATGAGATCACGTACAAAGGAAGTTTTGTTCTGTTTCAGTCTCCCTTTCTGGACAGTTTGATGAACACTTGCCTTCTTTAAAAGTTAATTCACCTGAATGCTTGTAGTGCAGGAGGAGCTCCCAAAAATCTGCACCAGTTTGCCTGAAAGCATGCTGTAAGAATGTTTGTCAGCCTATTTGAGAGACTTTTTGAGAACATATCTCTTCTGTTTTCACAAAACGCTGGCTTTCTTTGTCATTAGATAAGTACATGTCGTTAGTGTTCTTGGCCACAGACCTTAAGATATGCATCACTGCTAATTCTGTGCACCTGAGACCTTCTCTTGTGGTGTCAGCATCACATATTTAGCTGCTTAGTTCTCACACAGACAAGCATCTAAATTTAAGTACAGCTGTGCCAGTTAGGGCATAATTTATCTGGCAATACTTGTTCAACAGCAGATTATAGCAATTTAAATCACAATCCCATGCTCAGTGGCCACAGTAGTTCCACAATGACATCAACAAAAACTAGATGAGATCCAAAGAGAAGGGCAGAACCATTGTTCTTCTGTCCATAACTTCTACCAAGAGAGATTTTTGTTACTCATGTCTAGGGTTTACTTCATGTATACAGTTAACTACTTGCTACACAGATAAAATGGGAAAGATCTTGATTCTATTTACTGGTATGGTTTAGGTGAATAGGTTGTATGTAAATTACTGTAAATAAGGACCTGTAAATAAGGACAAAATCCAGCCAAGGGCCCATAACATTTTCTTCCTTTCACCATTAAGGTATTTTTCATTATATTGCAAAATCTCCCTCAGTTTCTATTCTATCTGTACTCAGATCTTTCTTTTGACTGAGAAAGTTAGTATCATAGTAAGTCCATTACCAGAGTATATACTGCTAAGCACTGTATTTAAGAGAAGTTAATTCTTGAAGAATTCAGATGCTTTAGAACTTGTTGTGATTTCAGTTTTGGCCACTGAAGTAGAGCCAGGTAGACTTGTAGAAGAAAAATTAAATTAAGGAGGTTTAAGTCTATCAGCTAGAAAAAGAAAAGCAAGGGTCAGGAGTTCATTTAGTGTTTGTATGCAAGGAGTGAACGTATCTTCTACTCTGTTTTGAGAGGAACCCACTGCATTGCCCTTAGACTGATTTTTTTTCCTTGATTTGCTTTATGAAATAGGGAGTGTCCACCACCCACAGCTGTGCTGTTCTATACTTGTACTGGCATCGACAAGATCAGTGCTCACTTATGCAGATTGCCCAAAATCTGTTTAAAATCACAGAATCATTTTGGTTTGAAAAAAATCTTTTGTTGACCGTAAAAGTCTGATTAGAAATCTGGTCTGCACATTTTTGTGTGTTCTACTGGTGTAGAACTGATGATCTCAGCTCTTTCAAGGAGAGTGCCAGCTCTCAGGGCTCACCAGTAATTTGGTCTTTTATTCAGACTACTGAAAGGATCAGTCAAAACCGGAGACTTTTCCTTCTCACAGACTACTGGAGAAGTGGATTGCTTCTGAAGCTATTAAAGTTGAAAGAAGAAAACACACACAACCAGCAAAAGGCTCTTGAATGTCTTTCTTCTTCCAGAGAAATTGCAGTCATTCACAACACAGCTAAAAGTCTTTAAGCAAATCGCTTCAGTCACAGCTTGACATCAGCCCTACCTCTCTTTTGGGAGGCCTCACTCAAAGAGCAGCTGTCTTCATTTCTGTCTTTTCTGCAAGCTGACGACCGAATAGCAGGCTGCTCCTCTCTCTGCACTGTTCCTGGGCTGCTGCCCTCTCCACAGGCTTTGCACCAGATACACTGCTCAGGTCCATTTACTGACATGCAGTGAGAAGAAGCAGGCCATGAAGGAGCAACATTGCTGTTCATCAGGCACAGCAGGACTCAGCCATCCTGCTGCTCCAGACCAGAGACTGCAGTTGTCTTTGTCTCAAGTTAGAATCATATAATCATAGAATGGTTTAAGTTGAAAGGGAACTCAGACATCACCCAGTTCTAACCCTCCGCCATAGGCAGGGACACCTCCCACTAGCTCAAGGCTTCATCTAACCTGGCCTTGAACATCTCCAGGGAGGGAGCAGACACAACCTCCCTGGGCAACCTGTGCCGTATCTCATCATCCTCACTGTAAAGAACTTCTTCCCAACATCTAGTTTAAATCTCCCCTCTTCCAGTTTAAACCCATTCCCCTTCATCCTGTCATTACAAGACCTTGTCAATAGTCCCTCTCCAGCCTTCCTGTAGGCCCCCGTCAGATACTGGAAGGCCACTACAAGGCCTCCCCAAAGCCTTCTCTAGGCTGTAGAGCCTCAACTCTCTCAGCCTGTTCTCATAGCAGAGGTGTTCCAGCCCTCTGATCATTTTCATGGCCCTCCTCTGGACTAGCTCCAACAGTTCCATATCCTTCTTGTGTTGGGGGCTCCAGAACTGTACACAGTAAGAACTGTACACACTAATTTACAGGGCATTTCCAGCTTATAGTGATAATTAAATTTCCTTCAGACAACAGCTTCACAACATTTTTGTTATCATTGATTTTGCCTGAATTTAGGACTGAAAAGAGTTCTAATGCTAATATCACTTCAGTCTAACCCAAACTATGTCCCAGAGATTGTTACTCTTTGTTTTTTGAAACATTATATAAAAACAGTAGGACTGAGTTAGAGATCACAGGATGTTAGGGGCTAGAAGGGTCCTCCATAGATCATTGAGTCCAACAGCCCTGTCAGAGCAGGGCCATAGAATCTAACTCAGGTCACACAGGAATCCATCCAGATGGATCTTGAAAGTCTGCAGTGGAGACTCCACAACCTCTCTGGGTAGCTGGAGCCTATTCCACTTCTCCATGATCCTTACAGTACAGTTTTACCTTGTGTTGAGGTCCATCTGCCTGATGCTGTGACAGGTACAGAGCACCCAACAATCTCTCAGAATTTTCTGAAGCAGAGTGGAATGGGAATCAGGTACTTAGATGTAGGTGCTGCTATTTCACATCCCTGTGTATGTCTTGCTTGCCACCTATCAGCTGCTCCAAGAGGACATAGGTCTCCTACAGGTCCTGTGGCATATCTGCCAACTCTTGACAGGTGTGTCATGTGAATATCTATTTTTAGCAATAAATGCCAAACATTTTGTCTTTATGTTCCATAGCCTTTGATAAATTTCTGATTAATGAACTTGTCTACTTTTTCTGATTACACAGTTTTAGCACTAAGAAAATCTAAGAGGAAGGTTCACAAGTGTTATGGAAAATTGCCTTCTTTTGTTGGCTGTCAATGTGCTACACAAAAGCAGAGGTCTCTTGCAGACATAAGGGAGATGTACATAGAGCAAGATATCATTAATGCTTGCTTGCCTTAAATCCGTACAAAAGCACACATATCATGATCGGTATCATCATAAAAGCTCATTGTAACAAGGCCACAAATAGTATTTTGTCACTCAGATAAGTTAAAATACAATTAATAGCTGTAACTGCAAAGCACAAATGGTGACTTGAGATATAGCTTCAGAAATATGCACAGAAAACCATGTGCAAGTAGTAAAATCTGCAGGAAGAGTGTCTGATGGAACCAGAATTTCTGCAAAATAAACAACACCAGTACCAGGCATGATCCCAAAATCAAAATGTCAAGGACAGATTATATCACCCCTTTTCATCTGGGAGCTGGGGCACAAAAGCACAAAATTTCAAGGATGGATGAGAAAAAATGGGGAACACAGCCCACTTCAGTTCTGGTTTCCCCCATCAAAGAGCTTTCAGGACTGGCCAGCTCAATCACAATGATTTAGGGCCATCAGGGAACACAGCTATCAAAGCTAACTAAAACAGCATTAGCTCCACATCCATAGAATCACAGAATAGTTTAGGTTGGAAGGAACATCAAAGATCATCCAGTTCCAACCCCCTGGCATAGACAGGGACACCTCCCTCTAGAACAGGTCCCTCAAGGCTTCATCTAACCTGGCCTTGAACACATCCAGGGAGGGAGCAGCCACAACCTTCCTGGGCAACCCATTCCAGTGTCTCACCACTCTCACTGTAAAGAACTTCCTCCTAATATCCCATTTAAATCTCCCCTCTGCCAGTTTAAAACCATACTCACAGTTAGTCCAGGATAACCTCATGAAGGACAAGTCATTTTGTACATGTAGTGACAATGAAAGACCTTTCAGTGTCATTCATGATTTTACATACCTCAGTCAATTCCCACTTTTACCCCAGGGCTCCTGAAGAGTCTTTTCCTATGTATTTTTCACTATATGAAAGACAGTTTTTACCTTTAAACATTCTGCAACCTTTTTCACAATATTTTCCAGTTCTTCCTGCTTGAGCTATTTCTTGCGGGTGTGGATGAACAAAACCTCCAGTCTGGCATCTTGAAGTGTTACTTAATTGTTGCCATTTAACAGTGCTCCTATATCATATGGCACAGACTTTTTCAGTTTACTGGTGAAGTTAAGAAAAATACATAATCAAAGTAGGATTAACACTTTCAACTGTAAATGGCTTAAAAGGGAAACTGTGCATAACTAAATCACTATCTCAGTTGTGCTCACTGGCTGGAATGAAGGAGAAAGAAGAAATACCCAGAAAAGAGCATGTATAGAGTTCTCACATAACACTACAGAGGAAAGAGGAGCTTGGGGCTTTTTGACATAATTCTGGCTGTACATTGGAATGCAAAGAGTACTTTAAAGGAGAATGAGAGGTGCATTTATGTTCCTTTTTGCTGCCGTTTCTAATGAACAGTTTCTATTGGATTTTGCTTGGTTTCTTTGAATCCCACTCCTCCACAAACTTCCCAGGAGTCAGTACTCCATTATTGCTTATTCTCTCCACTGCTCTGCTGGCTGTCACAGCCCAATAGCTACCTCAGATGAAAATAGTTCTGTTAAGTTCCAAATTATTTTTCATTATGCAAAATGTATGAAAAGTAACAAACCCCAAGGAGAACAGACTGCAACAAAGTCTGTAGAACACCGCATCTATCTTCCAGTTTTGGCTACTGCTGTTAAAAAAATAAAATGCAGACAGGCTGGAAAGTGCCCAGAGAAGGGGCACAAGAGTCATCAGAGAACCAGAAGACTGAGGAAAGGTTGTGAGGACTGGGTTTGTTTAGCCTTGAGAAAATAAGGCTTAGGGGAGGCATTATTGATACATACCTGTACATAAAGGGTGGCTACCAGGAGGATGGAGACTGCATTTTAACTAGCCACATGAGAAAGACATGGGTTAATGGATACAACTCACTCCTGGGGACATTATGATGGGAATCCAGACCATTTTGCATTCCTTTTTTTTTTTTTTTTTTTTCCCCCACCATGAGAACAGTTAGACATTGGAATTATCTCCCAAGGGAAGTAGAGGTTTTCCCTACACTGGTCAGTTTTAAGACTCAGCTTGACAGGGTGCTGGGCTATCTCATGTAAACTACACTACCACCTCAAAAAGTTGGACCAGATGGCCCCTTCCAGCCTGGCATTCTGTGATTCTGTGATTTTTTCCATGATTATTCAAGGCATCATAGGACATTCTTGCCCTTGAGAGTCACCTCTACATTCAGTTATTCTGTGTTCCCTTCTGATTCTGCATCTGTACATCATTACAGCTTTAAAGTTTAAAGAATCAGGATTTTTTTTTCTACCTTTATACTTCTGTAAGACCAAATGTGTTTGTATCTTGTGCTTATATTAATTTTAGATATTATGAAGGCTTATCTAGCAACATTAATAAGAAGGTATATATAGATACATCCTGACTGTAATTACACATTAGGAATACTCATGAGTGTAGAGATTTCATGAATTAATTGACAGAGATATATGTGGAAATTGAGTTTTAGACACCGTATTTCTCCTAGAGTACAGACTGCAGTTATTCAATATGAATAAGGAAGAAATTTGTCTATCTCTAATCATAGAATGGTTTAGGTTGGAAGAGACCTCAAAGATCATCCAGTTCCAACCCCCCACCATAGGCAGGGACACCTCCCACTAGAACAGGTCACCCAAGGTCTCATCCAACCTGGACTTGAACACCTCCAGGGAGGGAGCAACCACAACCTCCCTGGGCAACCCATTCCAGTGTCTCACCACCCTCACTGTAAAGAATTTCTTCCTAACATCCTGTTTAAATCTCCGCTTTGCCAGTTTAAACCCATTACCCCTTGTCCTGTCATTACAAGACCTTGTGAACAGTCCCTCCCCAGCCTTCCTGTAGACCCCTTTCAGATACTGGAAGGCTACTATAAGGTCTCCTCAAAGCCTTCTCTTCTGCAGGCTGAAGAGCCCCAGCTCTCACAGCCTGTCCTCATAGCAAAAATTCATCAGCTACTCAGGAGATTATTGGCATAATTTTTTTCAATTCTATAACACAGTTCAAGAAAAGTAAGATAAAAGGTGATATAGGAAGATACCTGTAATTTTAGTATTTCTGTGTGATTCTTCTTGCTTCTCGTGACCAGAGATGAAAATCAGATTATCTGCAATGCTGCAGTAGAATAGTCTCTTGGACAGCCACTGATATTCCCATTTTCATTTTCCCATAGGTGATGACAATTTGCTGCATTTTACTAGCTGATTTTACTAGCGATGGATCCAGGGTTTTCATTATTATACAAGCAGAACTCCTCCAGATCCCCCAAGTAATATCTGATAGAGTCCTACATGCACACAGACAAAGAAGTGGAAAAAATTATCTCTATAACAACTATTTCTAATTGAAAGTGTAAAGACTTTTGGCAGCCATTGAGTATGTATGGTCCCAGTAGTGCCTCTCCTTGCACACCAACACAAACTTGGTTTATAATGGACATAGCTCGAAGAGTATTTGTCACTGAGGACAACAGATAGAGATTCCTTTATCAATTTTTGTCACTACATTTGCAGTGCTCATTACTAAATCATTCTTTCTATATTGATATTTTCCTTGTTGAGGGAATGTCTTGCACAAAACTTCAAGCACAAACAGTGTTTTCCTCTTGATATATACATATATGTGCAAGTCCCCTTGTTTTATTAGGAATGTGGTATTTTTCTCTGATGCATCTATTTCACTACCCGTTAGTCTCTAGCTACAATGGATCATTTGCCTTTGTCTGCCAGCAGTTGGTTTTATGGGCACAGGGTAGCTCTGTGCTGCTGAGAATATGCTGATATGTCAGCAATGGGTATATTTACCTCTGTTCAGCACAGTCAGCGTAACAGAGCTGGTGATCTGTGTGCCTTGGGCAGCCCTGAATACACAGTAAAGACTTCAGCCGTTGCCTCAGAATTTGATTATTTTCCCGATTTTTTTGGGTGCTTTGAAGAAGGCTCTTTGCCTTTTATGTGGGAGAGCAGGAGAAATGCATGAAGTGCTGTCGAGGGATGGGCCAGGAGCCAGCTGAGAGATTGTGAGTCAAAATTAATGGGCTGACCAAAGTGGAGGATGTTGTTGTAGGTGTCCATTGTAGAAGAAGAAAGTAGATGAGATCTTCTTCAGGCAACTGCAAGAAGCCTCATATTCACAGATTTTTATTATTGGGTTGGAATTTCCACTTCCTAAATATTTCCTGGTGGGAGAAACCAGCAGGATGCAAGCAATCCAGATTTCTGGAGTGTGCTGATTAAAATTTTCTGATACAGAGAACTGAGAAGCTGATAAGGGGAGATTTAAAAAAAAAGATAAACAAATGGTCACAATATGAAAGCTAGAGACAGCTTTGGGCTCATGGTTGAAGCTCAGGATCCTGAGATGAGAGGGCAGGGCTGAGAGAAAGGTCATAATCCTGAACTTCAGGAAAGCAGACTGACCTGTTTAGAGATCTACTTGGAAGAATTCCATGGGGTGCCACCCTAGAGAGTTTAGGCATTGAGGAGAACTGGTTGACTTTCAGGGATAATTTCCTCTAATATCAAGAATGGCTCATCTTAGTCTGAAGAAGCTAAATAAAGATGGAAGTAGGAATGCATGGGTGAAGGAGCTCCTGACAAAAATCAGACTTCAAAGTAAAACATATAAGAAGTGGATGCTGGGGCAAGTGACCTGAGAGCAACTTAGAAACACTGTCTTAATGTGTAGAGATAGGGGCAGGAAATAAAAAAATAATTTGCCATGAGCCTCATCATAGCCTATCCTTCTAAGAGAAGATGACTAGCTTTGGTGGAGGAGGGAAGATCACTGGATGTTATTTACCTTGACTTTAGTAACACTTTTAGTGCTGTGCCCTTTCTCATCCTCATTTACAGACAGATGAAGCATGAGAGTGTTAAGCGAAGAGTAAAGTGGATTGAAGACTACTGGAACAGCTGGACTGGTGTGAGGGAAACAGCCAAACCACTGAAAGTCTTGTGGTCAGTGAAACAAAGTGTTTCTGAAGGCCAGAAACTAGTGGTGTACACCAGGGAATGGTGCTGGGGTCAACAGTTTTTGGTAACTTTATAAGTAAACTGGATAATGGTACAGGACACTGCACCCTGAGCAAGCTTGCAGGTGATGACAAAATCAGGTGCAGCAGTTGATGCATTAGACAGTTGTGCTGCTGTTTAAAGGGAGCTTGATGGGACAAATGAGCCAACAGGAATCACAAATTTCAACAAACCTCAACCCCAGAGGAGGAGTAATCCCAGCTGCTGGTATATGCTGGGAATAGGCCATGAGGAAAGTAACTTTGTGAAAAAGGACTTGAGAGTCTTTATGGCCACCATATTGAACATGAGCCAGCAACAAATCCTTTTGGCATAGAGGCCTCCTGACTCCTGGGCTGCATTAGCGAAAGCATTGCCAGCAGATTGAGTGAGGTTGTGGAATCCCCATCCTTGTAGATACTCAGAAACTCTCTGACACAGCTCTGAGTGACCTTAATTTGAGTGGAGAGTTTGGACTAGACAGTCTACAGAAGTCACTTCCCATCTCAGCTACGCTGTAATTCTGCAAAATGACCTTCAACAGCAATCCCCAAACCAACAACTACTGCAAGCTGGAGCACATGCTGGAGTAGAGGCTTTATGTCTCCATCCACATTCACAGGACTGAGGCAAACATTCTCTTATCTAAATTGGAAAGAAGAATTACCACAAAGATGCAGGAGGTGCTGTTGCTGGATACTCACTGTTCTAACTCAAGACAACAGTAATTTTCTGCAGGGAAATCTGCTTTTCCCATCAATTCCAAATCTGCCTCTGGCTGAAAGCAGCAGGAAGAAAGTGCTTTCTTCCTCTTAGGTAATTGATTCTCACTGATATAGAGGGATTTGGGATACTTCCTACCACATCACAAACAACTGATGCACCTTAGCCTGACTTCTGTGTTTATCTTATCTGTGACTATCCTATAACATCTATAGAACCAGTCTAAAACAGGAGGACCTCAAACAATTCTCCTGTTTTTTGGATGGAATAACAGTGGCTTGGGTTTTTTTCTGCTCCTCTGAAGTGCTGCATTCCAGTACTGCAGTCTGATACAATATTAATGTCTGAATATTACCTCACCCAATCCTAGATAATGTCAGGGGTAAAAACAAATCACACTCTTTATAAACTCTTTATAAACCTTTACATCCAAGGTCTGTGCACAACCTTCTCCTTCCCAAACTGGACAGGTTTACAAGGCAGCAGGACTTGGAATGCTCTGCCACCACCATCTGCCATTACTTTAGAGGAGGTATATTATGATAAATAACATTATTAATGTGCCAAAACATTAATGAACCCCCAGTCCAGCAGTCATATCTATATAGATAGCTCCATGTCCATGTGTAATTCCAAAGATTTTCTGGTTATAAATCCATGTCCTTGGGTTTTTTACTGAAACTACAGTTCACATATGCAACATGCAACTCTTCACAGTGAGGGTGGTGAGGCACTGGAACAGGTTGCCCAGGGAGGTTGTGGCTGCTCCCTCCCTGGATGTGTTCAAGGCTAGGCTGGATGAGGTCTTGAGCGACCTGATCTAGTGGGAGGTGTCCCTGCCTATGCCGGGGGGTTGGAACTGGATGATCTTTGAGGTCTCTTCCAACCTAAACCATTCTATGATTCTATGATTCTATTTCCGTATCTTCAGCTTTAGTAATGTTGAAATGTGAGATGGGAGGGCTTGGAGAATCCTTTTCTCTCACTTGTTTCTGAATTTACTTTTGCTTGCTGCAGGTAAAAGAAGAATAATTTCCTCATCAAATGAGGAATTTCTTAATCAAATATTTTATGGGCAAACTATTTCCCACTTATTCTACTAGAACTTTAGAGAGTTAAGTAGTAACTGAGCTACCAAGTGAAGTGTTTATGTGTATTCTGTGTTTTGGTATTTTGAGGTCTTTATAGAGACAAGAGAATTAAAAGCCTTGCTGGCTTTTCTTATCACTGAACACTGGCACAGCTAGAATTTCACAAAAATTATTAATACCATCAATTTTTAACTGATCTTTCACTACCATGAACTAATCAGGCTTTCAAGGAACTCTACAGTACTAATTTGAAAGGGGAGCTCTCAATGGTTGCTAAGAAACAAGTATATATTTGTAACCAATTTTTTACCCCCGGCAGTGATGCCTTGTCATAAACTCGAGAATGTTTCCCTCAGAACAAATCCCTGTCGTTTTCAATTAGTAGGGTAAGAATTTTAAAGCTAATTGCTGATTAGTATAACGAGATAGGAGGGAGGATGTGTGCTAAAGTAAAGGAGAAGAGAATCACAAGGAAAAGAGAAGCAAAAGCATCATCTTTACATTAAAGCACTAAACAAGACATGCACATCTGAGCATGTTGAATTAGCAGGCTCCACAACATCGTTTTCACCAAGGTCAGCTAACAACCTTCCAGGGAATTGCCAGTCATAGCTCAGAGGATGCAATGACCAGGCAGCATTTCCAGCAGGTGACTCAGATGTAGCTACTGCCTTTTAGAATGTGCAAGACACAAACTTTATCAAGGCTATCAATAGTTCCCAGCCTGCTTTATTTGCAGTTATTAATACAGCCATGGAAACCTAAAAAAAATCAAGGCTTAAATAATAATTGTAAAGAAACATTATTGGAAGAAGTGACATTTCAACACCTTCAGAATTTTTCCTCAAAAATCACTTTTTGTTGTTGTTGTTGTTGTTTGACTTTGTGGTGTGTAACTGAAATTCTTTATTTCAAACTCTCTCTGGTCCATTGCTGTATGTGCCTTGGAAAGCAACCTGTTAAAATCCTGTGCAGAATTCCATTTATGTAAATTGTTCCCTTTATTGCCATGTGGACACTTCCCATGAGTGAAGTTAGATGCGTGCTGAAGCATTTATAGGAAGACTTAATGGACTACATAGAAATATGGGGAAATCATCTGTATCCAGAGCACTTCCAAAACATGGAGAATAATAAAAATGGAAAACCCATGAGATTTTTTCCCCCCTGTTTTCCCTGGAAAGGCTTGCTTGTAACAACAGTGCAAGAGTTATAAACAAATACATGGCCTTTAAATTAACATTCTCTTGGAAGCAGTGTCTGCATGTAGAGAACGGTCTTCAGCTTTCATGAAGGTATTTTTACAGATTGGTTTTTGGGCCAATAACAAAAAAAAAATCAGGGTTTGAAATGGAGATGAAAAATGATCAAGCAACAACTTACAGAGAAAGACATGAGGGAGAAGGACCAAGAACACTTGGACATGTATGCTTTGGAATTACATATAAAGAACAAAGAGGATTTTCCAGAGATACTGGCTGTGAGAGCCTTAGAAAACATCCTGAAACACAGCTGATGGCAGGCGTTGGACTAAGGGCAGGCTCCCAAATTACATTGACAGATGATTGTGTTCGTCACCTATCTGAACATGTTCATTTGGGATATATCTACTATGCCCTGGTGAGGCATCATCTCAAATATTGTGTTCAGTTCTGGGCCACTCCATTCAAAAAGGACAGGGAACTGATTGAAAGAGTCCAGCACAGAGCAACAAAAATGATTAAGGGATTGGAACATCTTTCTTACAAGGAGAGACTGAGGGAACTTGGGACTCCTCAGCTTGGAGGAGACTGAGAGATGACCTCATTCATGTTATAAATATGTAAAGGGTGAGTGTCAAAAGGATGGAGCCAGACTCTGCTACTCTGCTCAGTTATAGCCAACAACAGGACAAGGGACAATGGGTGGAAGCTGAGGCATAGGAAGTTTCATGTAAACATGAGGAGGAGTTTTTCCCTGTGAGAGTGACAGAACACTAAAACAGGCTGCCACGGGGGATTATGGAGTCTCCCTCTCTGAAGATATTCAAAACCTGCCTAAACACATTCCTGTGTGATCCGGTATAGGTGATATTGCTTTGGCTGGAGGGGTTGGACTAGATGATCTTTTCAGGTCCCTTCCAGTTCTTGACATTCTGTGATTCTGTGACATGCTATCATATATGTTTTGAAGCACTGTAGCAATACAATGCCCTTCTGGATCCATGACAGATTTCTGATACACCAGGAAGGTCTTAAAAGCAACAGGAGTGATAAAGACTACATTTGAAGGCAGGACTTAGAGTAATTCAGGAGCTCCATCTAGTTATCTTAACAATTAAACTAAAAAAAAGCGCAAACCCAAAAATTAAACCCCCCCGCCAAAAAAAAAAACAAAACCAAAAACAAAACCTGACAAACAAGCAAAAAACCCAGCAAAAAACCCAACAAAAAACAGAGAGGTGACTTCCTTAATCATGGGCTGTGAAAGTTTGGACTCTTAAATCACTGATTGAAAATAATTTTTTATTGTCTTCTGATTGCAATTGTTTTTACCGTATTTAAATGCTGAATTAATTTTTGCCTCAATGCACAGTTTATATTCAGGAATAGAAGAGTCGCCTTCTGAAGCAACAGAAGAAGGAGCATAATTAATTACACTGAGATGGATCACAGCTAAGGACAAGGGACTGTGTCTCATCAGAAAGGCTTGATCCAGGGTTAAACTCCCTATCAGATGTGCCAGGAATTATTTTTTATTTGAATGAGCCTGGTAGGTTGTTTTTTACAGGATTTCTTTTACAGCACAGAATCCAGCCTGTTTCCAGGGTTCTATTGATTAGTTCTACATAAACCTTCTGTCATTGCAGAGGGATCACTGATCTTGGTATTTTTTGCTGCCATGTCATAGGTTCTGCCTACTGGGGCTACTCTCTTTGCAGGGGTGCACAGTAACAGGACAAAGGGAAATGAACACAAACTGGAACACAGGAACTTCTTCCTAAACGTAAGAAAAAGCTTCCTTGCTGTGAGCAGGATGGATCACAGGAACAAGTTGCCCAGACAGGTTGTAGAGTTTGCTAATCTGGAGATTTTCAAAACTTGCCTGGACAAGTTCCTGTGCAATCTGATCTAGGCAAAACTGCTTTAGCAGGAGGGATTGGAGCAGATGATCCCCAGAGGTCCCTTTCAGCCATTCTACTATTCTCTGCTTTATAGTAAATTGAGGCATGCTTTGTTGTGCTCTCTGGATTCCTCACCCATGATACACCTTCCAAAGTTTGTGGTGATCTGGATTTGCTGATCTGGGAACTATTTCCTAACCTGAACTTTCTTTTTCTTGAATACCTATGGGAATAAGTAGCTGACTCTTTATGTACAGGAAAATAACAGGAAAAATGTGCGTTTCATGGGCTAAAAGGGAAGGTAAACTCTTTCCAGTTACAATTACTGTAAATTTTCTTAATATTTAACTTCTTAGAAGAGCTAACCCTGGACTGTTCTAGATGTCTTGGTTTCTTCTGAGGTTTTTGTTTGTTTTGGGTTGGGTTTTTCGCTGTTTGGGGGTGTTTTTGGTGGTGGGGGGGTTTTTTGGGTTTTGTGGTTGGGTTTGTTGGTTTTTTT